>OX424484.1:11800000-12270000 GCA_949152455.1 Lithophane leautieri | reverse complement strand
CTTGAGTAGGGCCAGCGCATCGATAGTCGAACGCTCTCGACGGAAACCGAATTGGGCGTCCGACAGGTCCGGCCCTACCCCACGCAAATGGCTATTAAGCCGGGAGGCGACAATCCCCTCGAACAATTTACCGACCTCATCGAGCAGGACGATGGGCCGGTATGCCGAGGGCGAGTCCACCGGGCGTCCCTCCTTTCGGAGGAGGCATAGCTGCCCCTCCTTCCACAGTTTCGGGAACCTCCCAGCCGTAAAGCACGCGCTGAAGAGGTCCCGAAACCTGGTCTCCATTTGGGAGGCGGCGATCGCCGCCACCCGTGCGGGGACACCGTCCGGTCCGGGGGCCGTCTTTTTCGCGCGGAGGCTGAGAACCCCCGCGTAGAACTCCGCCGTCGTCACCGGGGGGACTTCCTCCTCCGGAGGCGGAGC
The DNA here is from genome assembly GCA_949152455.1 of Lithophane leautieri. Taxonomy (NCBI): domain Eukaryota; kingdom Metazoa; phylum Arthropoda; class Insecta; order Lepidoptera; family Noctuidae; genus Lithophane; species Lithophane leautieri. The sequence goes on along the minus strand of OX424484.1, from coordinate 12,269,574 downwards.
CGCCCCTTGCGGGGGATCCATCGTTGGTGGGGTGAAGTCGGTCCTGCGCGGAAACAGGGACCGGACCACCCCATCCAGCAACGCCGGCTCGAGGGTCTCCGTCAGTGGGGGACCGTACGGGCGCAGCTGGTTCCGCGCCGCTTTGTACGGTCTCCCATAAGGGTCCCTATCGAGGCCCTCCAGCATCTCGGCCCTCGCCGAGTCCTCTGCAGCGAACATTGCAGACTTGAGGACCGTCGTCGCCTCTCGGTAAGAGGCGTACAGGCGGTCCTCTCCTGCCCGGACTCGGTTTTGGGCGCTGCGCCGTCGGCTTCGCGCGTAGGCCCTTCTGGCCGCCACGCAGGCGGCCCGGAGCCCCGCCAGCTCCTCCGTCCACCAATAGACGGCACGACGGGGAGGCGGACGACGAGACCGAGGCATGCTGGAGTTGCACACCTCGGTCAGGGACCTCCTGAGCCGGACCGCTGCGGCGTCCACGTCCAGGACCTCAACAGGAGGTGACAGCCAGTCCTGGAGAAAGGCCGCCTCCTTGGCTGCCTCCCGGTCCAGGCGGGTGAGTGCCCACCGCGGGAAGGGAGATTGCCCAGCACGGGCCATCCCACCCCCCCGGGTGGAGATGTCGAACCGCACATATCGGTGGTCCGACAAGGTCTCCACCATCTCAACTCGCCAGTTGACGACGCGGGCGGCCAGTGCAGGGGTGGCAAACGAGACGTCCACCACCGACCCACCCTGTTGCCGCACACACGTGTGGACCACCCCCCTGTTGAGGAGGGACACACCGCATGAGGCCGCCCAAAACTCGACGGCGCGTCCCCGGACGTTGCAACCGGCGACCGGGTTGCCCCAGGCCACCGACTTGGCGTTCAGGTCACCCAACACCACGACCTGGCGTGGCGCCGCCCTCCCTACGACTGCGGTGAGGATCTCGAGGAAATCCTCAAAGTCCGAGAGAGGGCGGTTTGGGGAGAAGTAGACCCCCACCAGGGCCATGTCTCCCCACGCGGCGGCCACGTATCCCGGTCCCCTCTCTAAGAGCGAGAGGGGAGGGGAGTCTGTGGAAGACCGCGAGACCAACGCCACCAAGCCGTCCCGGTCACCCAGCCAACGGCCAGGGACCGAGTAAGGTTCGGCGACCACCGCCAAGTCCACCAACCACTCAGCCATGGTCTGCATCAGCAGATCCTGGGCTGCCCTGCAGTGGTTGGTGTTCGCCTGCAGTATGCGATGTTCGACCCTATCCATCAGTCGGACATCGCACCCTCCTCCGCTGTCGCCGCCGCAGGAACAACGGTGCTAGCGGCGGCAGCAGGCCCGGTCGGCGCCTGCGCTTTGCCCCGCTTTGGGGGAGGATTGCAGTTCCTCCCCTTCATAACGTGGGCTGCCGGGCAGCCACTGGCGGCACACACCGCGCAGTGCGGCTTGGCGGCCCCGCAGGAGGCGGCTTTGTGGCCCTCCCTGCCGCAACGGTAGCAGGCGTCCGTTCTGTCCACCGTGGACGGACACAGAGCCCGGGTGTGTCCGATGCCGAAGCACCGGAAACATCGCAGAGGCTGGTCCTCGAGTGCCCGGACTGCACCCGAGCTGAACCCGACTATGATCCGCCGCTTGGCAAGGATGGCTTTGGCAGCGGCGATCGGGCATTCGAGGCGAATGGTGCCCATGCCACCGCGGCCAGGCCTTATGTCCCGACCTTGGACCGCCGCGACGCCACAGCCTCCCATCGCCGCAACCGCCGCCACCACCTCCTCCTTGGTGACTGAGTCATCTAGCTCAGTCACCTCTATGGCCGCCGACTTCACCGGTCGGGCCACCTTGGCCGAATCTGCGATGACCTCCTGCAGCTTGGCTGCAAAGAGGTCCGCATGGGCACTCCCCTCTGTCCCCGGGAACTCGAAGATTCGAGCCCCGGCTTGGGTCCGTCGGCAAGACACACTGCCGATCCCCAGCTGGGTGGGATCGGCATTGGCACGCGCCCGCACCAAAATGGACGCGTACGTCTCCCCTCGCTCCGCAGCCTCCGCGGTGAGCGTCACCACGACGGCCGCGGTCTTTGGGGGGACCAGTTTCCTTTTTCCCGCCGTTTTCCCCTTCCCCTTCCCCTTTCCCTTGTCGGTCGTCTGGGACCGGCTGGGAGCGGTGGTGGCGGGGGCGACAGGGGCTGCCGTCGCCGACTTTTTGCCTTTGCCCTTCCCCTTACGGACCACTTCCGTCCACTCGTTGGACGGGGTGGTTGAAGGGAGAAGGGCGTCTTCCGCCTGGGAGGAGGAGGACGGCCCCGGGTCGCAGCGCCTCTTATCCGCTGCAAGCGGTGGTCGGAGGCGTTTCTCCGGCAAGAGCCGGTCCTCAATGCCTGCTAAACAGGCTCTTGTGAAGGCCCTCTCCTCCATTACAACCTTGCGGATGATATCCTCAAGGTTAGAGGAGGGGCCCTCCGCCGCAAGGCTCGTCTCGGCTTGTGGTGGTGGCCGGGCCGTGGCTTCAGCCAGCTTCTGATGAAGCTGGCTGACCTCCGACTGCAGGCGATCTATCTTCGCCTGCATTTGCCGCGTCTCGTCAGTGGCCTTCCGACGGACCAGCTCCGCGACGACGCCACGCATGCTCGCAGCCCGGCTCTTGAGGGCCTTCTGGAAGGTCCCCTTTAGATTAGACGATTTGGAGGCAACCTCCACAATCTCCTCTTCGTCCTCCTCCGCCATTCTCTCCAGCTCGGCCAGAGAATGGTCTGCGTAGAGAACACGGGACGCACCGTACCCGGCCCTGGCCCGGGCGACTTGCGCCCGTTTCTCTTTCGCAGCGACCCGCTCTTCCAGCTCTTGCTGGAGCTGCACCCGCCGAGCCAGGTCCAACTGGCGTTGGGCGTCCGCGAGCCCAACGACATGGGTATCCGCGGCCGCCGTCGGCTTTTTTGCCTTCGGCAACCTCGTCGACCCAGAGGCCGAGGAGCCCTCGGACCCTCTTCCTCGGACCCGCTTCCGCGACCGAGAGTCGTCCGCATCCGACACAGTCATAAGCGAGTCGTTGTCGGACGACTCGCTTAAGTTAGCCCCTCCAAATAAGCTAGCCGCAGACGGCGCGCGGCTAGTGTCTGACGCTAGAGTGTCGGAGAGGCCCTGAGAAGGGCCTTTGGGTTGGCCCTGAGAAGGGCCTTTGGGTTGGCCCTGAGAAGGGCCTTTGGGTTGGCCCTGAGAAGGGCCTTTTGGTTGGCCCTGAGAAGGGCCTTTGGGTTGGCCCTGAGAAGGGCCTTTTGGTTGGCCCTGAGAAGGGCCTTTGGGTTGGCCCTGAGAAGGGCCTTTTAGTTTTAAAAATCGCCCGCAGGCGTCTCTCTCCAGTTTCGGCATAGCCTCCGCAGTTTCGTATGCAACACGACAATAGGGTTAAATAGCTACGAATGCACAGTGCACTTTGGCCAACCCAATCTGCCACTCCGTTACGGTGGTCAGACTGGGTCGTTTCCAGGGGACGCGACGTGGACGCAAGCACTGTGGGGGGTCCCCCAACCTAACCTAACCTAACCTAACCTAACCTAACCTTTTTTTTTTTTTTTTTTTTTTTTTTTTTTTTGTTTGCGCTGAGAAAAAATGCATTACGCATACCCTCCCATCGGGGGATGGGGGGGGTATGTGGGACTCCCCGGTCTGACCCGGTATACCCACTAAAATAACCCAGCGGCATTCCCGCTTCGTCTTAGTGGCGGGGGACTGGGAAACCGGCACAGCCTTCACGTCCAGTCCTCCGCCGACGATCGCCCTTCATGGCGGGCCCCTCACGCCCTCCCCGTGGGGAGGGGGATGGGCCCGGGAATGACCGACGAAGGTGGTGACGGGTGCAATGCGGGCGAAGGCACCCCCGTGCCTGTCACCCGCCCGTCGCCACTATAAGGAGGGAGAGGACGGCGCCCTCTCCGACCCCTTCTTCGTCTGCGGAGCGGCGCAGCGAGAGGGTCGTCCTCCCGCACGCGCTCCGCCTCCTCCTTTTGCGAGATTACGTCCTCGCAAAAGGAGGCAACCGCCGCCCAGGCCTCCTCGCTCCCCAGCATGGCGCTGACCACGCCGGGAAGCGAGAGGTCCTGTCCAATCACCGCCGTCAGACCGCGGCGCAGCCCGGACCAAGCTGGGCACACCTCGAGGGTGTGCTGCGCCGTATCCTCCGCCGCACCGCAGTCGTGGCAGGCCGCGGTCTCCTCCCTCCCTATCCGGCACAGATGCGATCCGAAGCAGCCATGGCCGGACAACACCTGCACCAGACGGAACGAGAGGAAACCGTGGGACCGCTCGAGCCAGCCGCGCAGGACCGGACCGAGCGCGTCCAGCGTTCGGCGGCCAAAGGCGGCGTTGGCGAGGTCCTCCGTCCAGTGGAGGACGACGGCATCCCGCATTTCCCGCCGCACGGCCTCTTGCTCCTCGGCGACGGGGCGCTCACCGAGCGCCTTCCGGCGCGCCTTCCACTCGTACACCCTGGCGAGCACCCAAGCCTCCAACTCCCAAGGAGGGGTGCCGGCCAGGGCGCACGCCGCCGAGAAGCCCACCGAGCGGTAGGCCCTCGCCACCCGCAGTGCAATGGCCCTTTGGGGCTTGCGGATGGCGGTCGCATTCTCCCTCCTGTGGAGGGAGTCCGCCCAGATGGGGGCCCCGTATAGGGCCATGCTCCGCAGGATGCCGGCATACAGGCGCCGGCATTTCGCCTTTGGCCCCCCCAGGTTCGGGAGGAGCCATGAGAGGGCGTCAGCGGCTTTCAATAGGCGCGTCGACAGCCCGCTGAAATGCGGACCGAAGCGCCACCTATCGTCCAGCACCAGGCCCAGATACTTCATCTGGGGCTGGACCCGTATCCTGACGCCCTCTACGACAATGTGGGCGTCGGGAGGGCAGCGCTGCCGAGGCCCGCGAAAGAACACGGCCTCGGTCTTGTGCAGCGCCACCCTCAATCCCAGGCGGCGGATCCTCTCTGCAACCAAGGATCCGCCAGCCGAGGCCAGACAGGCCGCGTCCACAAAGTTCCTCCCCCGGGCAGTGAGGAGAGTGTCATCCGCGTAGCAGATGACACTCGTGCCCTGGAGGAGGGCTCCCCGCAGGAGCCAGTCGAACCCGATGTTCCACAGGGGCGGCCCCAGCACTGACCCCTGCGGAACACCGGACTCTGCGCCGTACCGCCTCACCGTGGCCGTCTTGTCCACGAGGAGGACCTCTCGGTCCTCCAAGTAGCTGGCCAGGAGGTTCTGCAGGTATTGGGGCACTCCGTGATACCGAAGCGCCTCCAATATCGTCGAGTGGGGCACGGAGTTGAAGGCATTCGAAATGTCGAATGACACCGCCAGCACTCCGTCCCCCGCCTCCACCGCCTCCTTCACCTGGCCCTTGAGTAGGGCCAGCGCATCGATCGTCGAACGCTCTCGACGGAAGCCGAATTGGGCGTCCGACAGGTCCGGCCCTACCCCACGCAAGTGGCTATTAAGCCGGGAGGCGACAATCCCCTCGAACAATTTACCGACCTCATCGAGCAGAACGATGGGCCGGTATGCCGAGGGCGAGTCCACCGGGCGTCCCTCCTTTCGGAGGAGGCATAGCTGCCCCTCCTTCCACAGTTTCGGGAACCTCCCAGCCGTAAAGCACGCGCTGAAGAGGTCCCGAAACCTGGTCTCCATTTGGGAGGCGGCGATCGCCGCTACTCGTGCGGGGACACCGTCCGGTCCGGGGGCCGTCTTCTTCGCGCGGAGGCTGAGAACCCCCGCGTAGAACTCCGCCGTCGTCACCGGGGGGACTTCCTCCTCCAGCGGAGCCGCCGCCTGCGGGGGATCCATCGTTGGTGGGGTGAAGTCGGTCCTGCGCGGAAACAGGGACCGGACCACCCCATCCAGCAACGCCGGCTCGAGGGTCTCCGTCAGTGGGGGACCATACGGGCGCAGCTGGTTCCGCGCCGCTTTGTACGGTCTCCCATAAGGGTCCCTATCGAGGCCCTCCAGCATCTCGGCCCTCGCCGAGTCCTCTGCGGCGAACATTGCAGACTTGAGGACCGTCGTCGCCTCTCGGTAAGAGGCGTATAGGCGGTCCTCCTCTGCCCGGACTCGGTTTTGGGCGCTGCGCCGTCGGCTTCGCGCGTAGGCCCTTCTGGCCGCCACGCAGGCGTCCCGGAGCCCCGCCAGCTCCTCCGTCCACCAATAGACGGCACGACGGGGAGGCGGACGACGAGACCGAGGCATGCTGGAGTTGCACACCTCGGTCAGGGACCTCCTGAGCCGGACCGCTGCGGCGTCCACGTCCAGGACCTCAACAGGAGGCGACAGCCAGTCCTGGAGAAAGGCCGCCTCCTTGGCGGCCTCCCGGTCCAGGCGAGTGAGTGCCCACCGCGGGAAGGGAGATTGCCCAGCACGGGCCATCCCACCCCCCTGGGTGGAGATGTCGAACCGCACATATCGGTGGTCCGACAAGGTCTCCACCATCTCAACTCGCCAGTTGACGACGCGGGCGGCTAGTGCAGGGGTGGCAAACGAGACGTCCACCACCGACCCACCCTGTTGCCGCACACACGTGTGGACCACCCCCCTGTTGAGGAGGGACACACCGCATGAGGCCGCCCAAAACTCGACGGCGCGTCCCCGGACGTTGCAACCGGCGGCTGGGTTGCCCCAGGCCACCGACTTGGCGTTCAGGTCACCCAACACCACGACCTGGCGTGGCGCCGCCCTCCCTACGACTGCGGTGAGGATCTCGAGGAAATCCTCAAAGTCCGAGAGAGGGCGGTTTGGGGAGAAGTAGACCCCCACCAGGGCCATGTCTCCCCACGCGGCGGCCACGTATCCCGGTCCCCTCTCTAAGAGCGAGAGGGGAGGGGAGTCTGTGGAAGACCGCGAGACCAACGCCACCAAGCCGTCCCGGTCACCCAGCCAACGGCCAGGGACCGAGTAAGGTTCGGCGACCACCGCCAAGTCCACCAACCACTCAGCCATGGTCTGCATCAGCAGATCCTGGGCTGCCCTGCAGTGGTTGGTGTTCGCCTGCAGCATGCGATGTTCGACCCTATCCATCAGTCGGACATCGCACCCTCCTCCGCTGTCGCCGCCGCAGGAACAACGGTGCTAGCGGCGGCAGCAGGCCCGGTCGGCGCCTGCGCTTTGCCCCGCTTTGGGGGAGGATTGCAGTTCCTCCCCTTCATAACGTGGGCCGCCGGGCAGCCACTGGCGGCACACACCGCGCAGTGCGGCGTGGCGGCCCCGCAGGAGGCGGCTTTGTGGCCCTCCCTGCCGCAACGGTAGCAGGCGTCCGTTCTGTCCACCGTGGACGGACACAGAGCCCGGGTGTGTCCGATGCCGAAGCACCGGAAACACCGCAGAGGCTGGTCCTCGAGTGCCCGGACTGCACCCGAGCTGAACCCGACTATGATCTGCCGCTTGGCAAGGATGGCTTTGGCAGCGGCGATTGGGCATTCGAGGCGAATGGTGCCCATGCCACCGCGGCCGGGCCTTATGTCCCGACCTTGGACCGCCGCGACGCCACAGCCTCCCATCGCCGCAACCGCCGCCACCACCTCCTCCTTGGTGACTGAGTCATCTAGCTCAGTCACCTCTATGGCCGCCGACTTGACCGGTCGGGCCACCTTGGCCGAATCTGCGATGACCTCCTGCAGCTTGGCTGCAAAGAGGTCCGCATGGGCACTCCCCTCTGTCCCCGGGAACTCGAAGATTCGAGCCCCGGCTTGGGTCCGCCGGCAAGTCACACTGCCGATCCCCAGCTGGGTAGGATCGGCATTGGCACGCGCCCGCACCAAAATGGAGGCGTACGTCTCCCCTCGCTCCGCAGCCTCCGCGGTGAGCGTCACCACGACGGCCGCGGTCTTTGGGGGGACCAGTTTCCTTTTCCCCTTCCCTTTCCCCGTCCCCTTCCCCTTTCCCTTGTCGGTCGTCTGGGACCGGCTGGGAGCGGTGGTGGCGGGGGCGACAGGGGCTGCCGTCGCCGATTTTTTGCCTTTGCCCTTCCCCTTACGGACCACTTCCGTCCACTCGTTGGACGGGGTGGTTGAAGGAAGAAGGGCGTCTTCCGCCTGGGAGGAGGAGGACGGCCCCGGGTCGCAGCGCCTCTTATCCGCTGCAAGCGGTGGTCGGAGGCGCTTCTCCGGCAAGAGCCGGTCCTCAATACCTGCTAAGCAGGCTCTTGTGAAGGCCCTCTCCTCCATTACAACCTTGCGGATGATATCCTCAAGGTTGGAGGAGGGGCCCTCCGCCGCAAGGCTCGTCTCGGCTTGTTGTGGCCGGGCCGTGGCTTCAGCCAGCTTCTGATGAAGCTGGCTGACCTCCGACTGCAGGCGATCTATCTTCGCCTGCATTTTCCGCGTCTCGTCAGTGGCTTTCCGCCGGACCAGCTCCGCGACGACGCCACGCATGCTCGCGGCCCGGCTCTTGAGGGCCTTCTGGAAGGTCCCCTTTAGGTTGGATGACTTAGAGGCAACCTCCACAATTTCCTCCTCGTCCTCCTCCGCCATTTTCTCCAGCTCGGCCAGAGACTGGTTTGCGTAATCAACACGGGACGCACCGTACCCGGACCTAGCCCGGGCAACTTGCGCCCGTCTCTCTTTTGCCACGACCCGCTCCTCCAGCTCTTGCTGGAGCTGCACCCGCCGAGCCAGGTCCAACTGGCGTTGGGCGTCCGCGAGCCCAACGACATGGGTATCCGCGGCCGCCGTCGGCTTTTTTGCCTTCGGCAGCCTCGTCGACCCAGAGGCCGAGGAGCCCTCGGACCCTCTTCCTCGGACCCGCTTCCGCGACCGAGAGTCGTCCGCATCCGACACAGTCATAAGCGAGTCGTTGTCGGACGACTCGCTTAAGTTAGCCCCTCCAAATAAGCTAGCCGCAGACGGCGCGCGGCTAGTCTCTGACGCTAGAGTGTCGGAGAGGCCCTGAGAAGGGCCTTTTGGTTGGCCCTGAGAAGGGCCTTTGGGTTGGCCCTGAGAAGGGCCTTTTGGTTGGCCCTGAGAAGGGCCTTTGGGTTGGCCCTGAGAAGGGCCTTTTGGTTGGCCCTGAGAAGGGCCTTTGGGTTGGCCCTGAGAAGGGCCTTTTAGTTTTAAAAATCGCCCGCAGGCGTCTCTCTCCAGTTTTGGCATAGCCTCCGCAGTTTCGTAAATAACAAGGCAAGGTTAAAATGATCTACGAATTCACAGTGCACTTTGGCCAACCCAGTCTGCCACTCCGTTACGGTGGTCAAACTGGGTCGTTTCCAGGGGACGCGACGTGGACGCAAGCACTGTGGGGGGTCCCCCAACCTAACCTAACCTAACCTTTTTTTTTTTTTTTTTTTTTTTCCCGGGGTGGAAAATCCTCATGGATGTCCTCCGCCCTGGGGTGGGCGGAGGGGTCTGTCAGACTCTTACTGACTAAAAACCACCCCGGTGTTCCGACTCACACCTACGCCGGGGGTCGCGGGAACGTAAGAATCTTCCGCAACCCCCGACTGGTGCCGGCCCGCCACTGCGGGCCTCCTCGGGTCAGGGGGGGGAGTGAGGTGTTTGACTCCCCCGTGACGTCTAAGAGGGGCGCGCGTGGAACACTACGCGCCGCCACCTCGGGTCCTGATGTGTGGGGGGCGACGGACGTCCCCGAGTCCGTCATCCCTGGACCCATTTAGGGGGGCTGGAAGAGGGCGTTATCCGCCCTCCGCCGACGCCCGGTGCGCCTGCTGCGGGCCGGGTGAGTGGACGAGATCTCCCTCTCCCTTTCCGCAGCCTCCTTCTGCGAGACGACCGTCTCGCAGTAGGAAACCACCGCGTCCCAGGACTCCCCGCTGCCGACCATGGCATTCACCACAGCCGACAGCGACAAGTCACTGCCTACTTCTGAGATGAGGGCACGGCGTGGCTCCTCCCAAGCGGCACACTCTGCCAGCGTATGCCGCGCCGTGTCCTCCCGGCAGTCGACGCAGTGGTGACACCGGGCGTCCGGCTCCCTGTTAATGCGACACAGGTACTTCCCGAAGCAACCATGCCCCGAGAGCACCTGCGTCACCCGAAACGACAGGGAGCCGTGCCTCCTCCCGAGCCAGCGCTCGAGCACCGGCCGGACCGCCTCGATGATGTCGAGGCCGGCGGTAGGGCGTGAAAGCCTTTCCCGCCATTCCGCCACCAGGACCTCGCGAAGCTGAGACCGATGCAGCTCTATGTGTCGCTGCATCGGTTGCTCACCCCGCGCCCTCGCTTCCTCGCGCCACCGATACGATGACGCGAGTACTTTCGCCTCGAGGTCCCAGGGCGGGGATCCGGCCAGTGCACAAGCCGCCTCGTAGGAGATCGTGCGATACCCCCTGATGACTCTGACGGCCATCGCTCTCTGCGGCTTGCGCAGGACTGCGATACTACCGGCCGTCAGGTCAGCCGCCCAGATCGGGGCCCCGTAAAGGGCCATCGATCGCACGATCCCCACGTAGAGCCGCCTACAAGCGGCGCTCGGGCCCCCCAGATTGGGAAGCAGCGTTGACAGCGCCCCAGCAGCGCCCAGCAACTTGGGCGCCAGCCGTCGGAAGTGGGGCCCGAAGTCCCACCGGCTGTCGAGCACCAATCCTAGGTACTTCATGGTAGACTCGACAGCGATCCGAGCCCCCCCGACCACGATGTGTGAGCCGGGTGGCGGCGCCCGCCGGGGGCCATGAAACACCATGGCCTCCGACTTGCTGAGGGCCACCTCCAGGCCTAGGCGACGTATGCGGCTCACCACCTGCGAGACCGCAGCCGTCGCCAGCAACGCTGCCTCCCTGTGCGAGCTCCCCCGGGCAGTGACCAGCGTGTCATCCGCATAACACGTCAGGTCTACCCCCGGACTGAGCTCACCCCTCAGCACCCAGTCGTACCCGATGTTCCACAGGAGTGGGCCTAAAACCGAGCCCTGCGGAACACCGCACGACATGCGGCGCTGGTTTCCGCCATCACGTCCCATGTAGGTGACACACCTCTCCGACAAATAAGCCCCAACGATGTGGCGGAGGTAGGGAGGCACCCCATGGTACCGCAGTGCCTCCCGAATACAACTCCAGGGCAGGGTGTTGAAGGCGTTGGAAATGTCCAAGGACACCGCCAACATCACCCCGCCCCGGGACACCGCTTCCTCCGCCAGGACTCTCACCCGCGACACAGCGTGGATTGTGGAGCGCCCGTGCCGAAACCCGAACTGACTGTCGTCCAAGTCCGACCCCTCTCTGCACAAGTGGCCGACGAGGCGGGCTGCGATTATCCGCTCAAACAGCTTGCCCACCTCGTCTAGCAGCACTATGGGCCGGTACGCGGACGGCGAGTCCGCAGGGCGCCCCGTCTTCCTGAGCAGGACCAGACGACCAGATTTCCACAGAGTGGGAAACTGGCCCCGCTCAAGGCACGCTGTGTAGAGTCCTCTCAGTTGGGGCTCAAGCTCCTTCAGAGCGAGGGCTAACACGCAGCCGTGGACCCCGTCGGGCCCCGGGGCCACGTTCTTGGCCCGGAGCCGCATCACGGCTGCCCTCATCTCTGCCTGTGTCACCTCTGGGACGCTGATGGCGTTCTCCTCTGTAGACTCTGCGGCTGTGGGCAAAGCCATCGGCGGTGGAGTATGCTCCGCTCTTGCCGGGAAGAGGGCTGCGACCACCTCCTCCAGCAGCTCGGGTTGGAGACTCTCCGTAAGTGGGGGCGTCGCGGCTCGAAGTTTCCCTCGGACCGCGCGATAAGGGCGCCCCCACGGATCCCCGTCTAGAGTCTCCAACATCTCCTCCCTGGCTCGTGTCCTCGACTCGCCGATGGCCAGCCACAGAGTCTCCTTAGCCGCGCGGTACACCTCATACAGCGCGGCCTCTTCGTCAGGGACCCGAAGACGTCTCCTCCGGTAACGAGTGTACTGGCGTCTAACCGCCACGCATGCGATACGCAGCTGCGCGATTTCGGCGGTCCACCAGTACACCTGGCGCCTTGCGGACTGTGCGTGGACCCGGGGCATGGACGCGTCGCAAATTTGCGTCATCGCCCCGCGGAACCACAGCGCCTCCTGCTCGACGTCGACGGGTCCATTCGTTGCCGACTCCCGGCTCCAGGCCTGGACAATAGCGGCCTCCTCGAGAAGCTCCCTGTCGATGAGCTTACGCGCCCAGCGCGGACCGTCCATTCGTGGGGCCGGTGGACCGCGGCCGCCAGCGGTCTGGGCGGAGACGTCGAAGCGGATGTATCGGTGATCCGACAACGTCTCCACCTCCACGGCGACACGCCATTCGCGGACACGGCTCGCGACAGCGGGGCTAGCGAACGAGACGTCCACTATAGAACCGCCCCGCTGCCGCACGCACGTGTGAACCGAGCCCCGATTCAGGACGGTCAAGCCAGTCGTGACCGCCCACTCCTCCAACACCTCACCTCTAGCATCGGTCACAGGGGATCCCCACGCCGCAGACTTGGCGTTGAGATCCCCCAGCAACAGCACCGGGCGAGGGTGGAGACGGCCCACGACGGCACCCAACTCGACAAGGAACCTCTCGAAGTCGGCGAGACTCTTGTTGGGCGAAAAATACGCCCCAACCGTGCCAATGCCGTCCGCGAGGGCGGCTACCCAGCCGTGACCTCGGGACGGGTTGACAAGAGCCCCGCCAATGATGGCCACTAAACCGTCCAAGTCTCCCACCCAGTTATCTCTGGGGGGGACAAAATACGGTTCGGCGACCACAGCCACGTGAATCGACCACTCTGCCATGCTCTGGAGCAAGAGATCCTGAGCTCTAGCAGAGTGGTTGATGTTGCCCTGGAGGAAATGGTAGAGCGCAATTATGCGCAATCCATTCCCTCCGCACCATTCCTAGGCCGGGAGTCGGCCGAAGGGCAGTCAGGCTGCGGCGGGGGTAAAGCGCCCCCGGCAGCCCTGGCAGCCCCTCTCTTTTTTCGCCTGTTGGTGGCGGGCGCGCCACAGGCCTTTCCACCCGCTCTGTGTTCGGCGGGCCTCCCTGCAGCTGTACAGAGGCTGCAGTTTGGCACCGCGGAGCACTGGGCCGCCTTGTGGCCGGGCTGGCCGCAGCGATAGCACTGTTCGCTGCGGTCAATTTCGGCGGTGCACCGTGCCCTGACATGCCCAATGTCCAGGCAACGGTAGCACCGCATGGCCCTGGGCTGCAGCAGCTTGACCCTCGCTGCAACCCAACCCACCAACAAACGTCCACCGTCAGCGGCTTTATTCGCCGCCGCCACCGGGCACCGCACCCAAATCGTGCCGAGCCCGGAAGCGTCGGCGCGTATCTCGCCCGTCCGGACATCTTCGGGCGGACAGCCACCAACTTTGGCGATGGCCGCCACGACCTCAGCCGGGGTCGCCGAGTCGTCCAGGCCATCGACACGCAACTCAGCGGTCTTCATTGGCCTGGACACCCGGACGTCCTCCGGGTTGAGGACCTCTCTCAGCCTGGCGGCCAAGATGTCCGCCTTCTCACCGCTGGAGGCACCCGACACCTCGAGTAGCCGCGCCCCCGTCATCGCCGGCCTCATTTTGAAGCCGGACGGTGTGCCAAGGTCGGGGAACGCGACATTGGCCTTCGCCGTTGTAAGGACCGCCTTGTATGTGACGCCCCTTTCGACGGCTCCGGGCTGCAGCGTAATTACTACAGCCGCGGAGCGTGGGGCTCTGACCTTAGGCGGTCCTTTGATCTTCCTCGGTGGTGCCGATGCCGGTGCTCTAGCGGGTGCCGGTGGAGCTGTCGTCCTCCCGTGACGGCGGCCTCTTTTGACGACTGTCGCCCAGGCCTCCGTGGTAGGCCGAGGCGCGGCCGCCCGCGGTGCAGCTGGTGGCGCAGCTAATGGCACAGCCGCCCGTGATGCGGGCACGGACGTCCCTTCCGCAGGCTTTTTGGTCCCCCTCCCGGACCGGCCCGATGCAGCCGCCACGCTCGCTGTTGGCTGCCCCTCCTTCCTTCGCTTGTCCGCAGCGAGCGGTGGGCGGAGGTTTTGAGCCGGGAGGAGCCTCGCCTCTATCGCCTCCAGTCGGGCACCCACCATCTTCCCACACTGCATCATGCAGATGCGCGCGATCTTTTCGACCTCCGCATCCGCAAGTGCAGGCGTCGAGGATGGGACCGGCGATGGTGCCACTATAGGGCAGGAGGCTGCCGCGGGGGCTGCCCTCTGGGCGGCAAACTGCCGCTTGAGGTCCTCCAACTCGGATCGGAGACGGCCATTCTCCTCCCATAGCTTCGCCGTCTCCTCCGTGCTAGAGCGATTAAGGAGGACCTCAACCGCCTCCTTGATGCCGTCCGCCGCCTCTTTAAGAGCACGCGTGAATGTGCCCTTCAGATTGCCCGATTTGGTGGCAACCTTCAGGACGACATCCACGCCGTCCAACACTTGGCGACTGAGCGCCACCGCCGTTACGCTCCCGCCGTCAGCCATGCGAGCAGAGCGCCGCTCTCGGGCCTGTCGGGCCAACTCGCTGACTTCGTCAGCCGCGACAGTCCTTTGCTGCGACCGTTTTGCAGCATTGGCCTCCGCTTTATTGGCTTCCAGCAGGGAGACAGTGAAGCTCTCCCCAGGGTCCGCCACCGCGGGCTCGAGGGCTACTTGCCTGGACCCCGAGTCACTTCCTGCGCTGGGCACCGGCGTTTCAGGGCGCTTAAGAAAGCGCCCCAGAGAGTCGCGCGACCCCGCTCCACCAGCTGCACGACCCCGTCCTCTCTTGCCCTTCGGCACCTTAGCAGCCGGTAGGTTCTCCTCGCTAGAAGAGAACCCCGCGTGCTCCTCCTTATCATTAGGGTGTGCGTGCTTTTTCCAAAATTTGGAAGCACGCTCAACCCCCTCCCCTTTTGTCCGCGAGCGCTTTGAGCTTACGCTCGCCACGCTCGCCACACTCATCCTATCAGATGTGGTGTCAGAATCTGACACCACACCCACACCCATCTGCTCGACCAAAACGATCGGCAACTTGTCTTGGTTTTTGTTGTTTTTATTTATTTTATCCATATTTAATCCCACGAGTAGATATAGGTACTAAATGTCCACCGGGCAGAGCCTAGATACCCGGTAAGCCTATATACTGTAGAGTGCGGCAGGTATCTACAGGGGAAGCGCTAGCGACTGGTCCCCCACCAGCCACTCATCCTCTCGCCGCGCTTCAAAGCTTAGGATTAGGTGGTTTTTTATCTTAGAGGTAGCCTTCCTCTGGGCCAGGCAATTAAGCCAAGCCCCCGGCGGCGGCATTAGACATGCCTCCGTCCGCTGTCCGGCCAACCCGACTCAGCGAACCCGCCGAAAGTTCTCTCGTTGAAGATAACTCCTCAACGAGAGAAACACGCGCCGCTTTGGTGCGCCTGCACCGCAGCGGCATGGTCACATCAACTGTCGATCGACTATCGTCGATCGATCAGGAGCGACCCCTTCCCGGTATCTCTCTTAGTCTGGTCTCTCACTTGGGCCTTTCCGGCATGAGTAACTCTACCGGCAGAGCCCCAAGATCATTGAGACGCGCAAGCCCCACCACGACGACAACGTGGAGACACCCTCGGTGGGGAACCTAACCTAACCTAACCTAACCTAACCTTTTTTTTTTTTTTTTTTTTTTTTTTTTTTTTGTTTGCGCTGGGAAAAAATGCATTACGCATACCCTCCCATCGGGGGATGGGGGGGGTATGTGGGACTCCCCGGTCTGACCCGGTATACCCACTAAAATAACCCAGCGGCATTCCCGCTTCGTCTTAGTGGCGGGGGACTGGGAATCCGGCACAGCCTTCACGTCCAGTCCTCCGCCGACGATCGCCCTTCATGGCGGGCCCCTCACGCCCTCCCCGTGGGGAGGGGGATGGGCCCGGGAATGACCGACGAAGGTGGTGACGGGTGCAATGCGGGCGAAGGCACCCCCGTGCCTGTCACCCGCCCGTCGCCACTATAAGGAGGGAGAGGACGGCGCCCTCTCCGACCCCTTCTTCGTCTGCGGAGCGGCGCAGCGAGAGGGTCGTCCTCCCGCACGCGCTCCGCCTCCTCCTTTTGCGAGATTACGTCCTCGCAAAAGGAGGCAACCGCCGCCCAGGCCTCCTCGCTCCCCAGCATGGCGCTGACCACGCCGGGAAGCGAGAGGTCCTGTCCAATCACCGCCGTAACCTAACCTAACCTTTTTTTTTTTTTTTTTTTGGTTGCGCTGGGAAAAAATGCATTACGCATACCCTCCCATCGGGGGATGGGAGGGGTATGTGGGACTCCCCGGTCTGACCCGGTATACCCACTAAAATAACCCAGCGGCATTCCCGCTTCGTCTTAGTGGCGGGGGACTGGGAAACCGGCACAGCCTTCACGTCCAGTCCTCCGCCGACGATCGCCCTTCATGGCGGGCCCCTCACGCCCTCCCCGTGGGGAGGGGGATGGGCCCGGGAATGACCGACGAAGGTGGTGACGGGTGCAATGCGGGCGAAGGCACCCCCGTGCCTGTAACCCGCCCGTCGCCACTATAAGGAGGGAGAGGACGGCGCCCTCTCCGACCCCTTCTTCGTCTGCGGAGCGGCGCAGCGAGAGGGTCGTCCTCCCGCACGCGCTCCGCCTCCTCCTTTTGCGAGATTACGTCCTCGCAAAAGGAGGCAACCGCCGCCCAGGCCTCCTCGCTCCCCAGCATGGCGCTGACCACGCCGGGAAGCGAGAGGTCCTGTCCAATCACCGCCGTCAGACCGCGGCGCAGCCCGGACCAAGCTGGGCACACCTCGAGGGTGTGCTGCGCCGTATCCTCCGCCGCACCGCAGTCGTGGCAGGCCGCGGTCTCCTCCCTCCCTATCCGGCACAGATGCGATCCGAAGCAGCCATGGCCGGACAACACCTGCACCAGACGGAACGAGAGGAAACCGTGGGACCGCTCGAGCCAGCCGCGCAGGACCGGACCGAGCGCGTCCAGCGTTCGGCGGCCAAAGGCGGCGTTGGCGAGGTCCTCCGTCCAGTGGAGGACGACGGCATCCCGCATTTCCCGCCGCACGGCCTCTTGCTCCTCGGCGGCGGGGCGCTCACCGAGCGCCTTCCGGCGCGCCTTCCACTCGTACACCCTGGCGAGCACCCAAGCCTCCAACTCCCAAGGAGGGGTGCCGGCCAGGGCGCACGCCGCCGAGAAGCCCACCGAGCGGTAGGCCCTCGCCACCCGCAGTGCAATGGCCCTTTGGGGCTTGCGGATGGCGGTCGCATTCTCCCTCCTGTGGAGGGAGTCCGCCCAGATGGGGGCCCCGTATAGGGCCATGCTCCGCAGGATGCCGGCATACAGGCGCCGGCATTTCGCCTTTGGCCCCCCCAGGTTCGGGAGGAGCCATGAGAGGGCGTCAGCGGCTTTCAATAGGCGCGTCGACAGCCCGCTGAAATGCGGACCGAAGCGCCACCTATCGTCCAGCACCAGGCCCAGATACTTCATCTGGGGCTGGACCCGTATACTGACGCCCTCTACGACAATGTGGGCGTCGGGAGGGCAGCGCTGCCGAGGCCCGCGAAAGAACACGGCCTCGGTCTTGTGCAGCGCCACCCTCAATCCCAGGCGGCGGATCCTCTCTGCAACCAAGGATCCGCCAGCCGAGGCCAGACAGGCCGCGTCCACAAAGTTCCTCCCCCGGGCAGTGAGGAGAGTGTCATCCGCGTAGCAGATGACACTCGTGCCCTGGAGGAGGGCTCCCCGCAGGAGCCAGTCGAACCCGATGTTCCACAGGGGCGGCCCCAGCACTGACCCCTGCGGAACACCGGACTCTGCGCCGTACCGCCTCACCGTGGCCGTCTTGTCCACGAGGAGGACCTCTCGGTCCTCCAAGTAGCTGGCCAGGAGGTTCTGCAGGTATTGGGGCACTCCGTGATACCGAAGCGCCTCCAATATCGTCGAGTGGGGCACGGAGTTGAAGGCATTCGAAATGTCGAATGACACCGCCAGCACTCCGTCCCCCGCCTCCACCGCCTCCTTCACCTGGCCCTTGAGTAGGGCCAGCGCATCGATCGTCGAACGCTCTCGACGGAAGCCGAATTGGGCGTCCGACAGGTCCGGCCCTACCCCACGCAAGTGGCTATTAAGCCGGGAGGCGACAATCCCCTCGAACATTTTGCCGACCTCATCGAGCAGAACGATGGGCCGGTATGCCGAGGGGGAGTCTGCTGGGCGGCCCTCCTTGCGAAGGAGGCACAGCTTCCCCTCCTTCCACGGTTTCGGGAACCTTCCAGACGCAAGGCATGCGCTGAAGAGGTCCCGAAACCTGGTCTCCATTTGGGAGGCGGCGATCGCCGCCACCCGTGCGGGGACACCGTCCGGTCCGGGGGCCGTCTTCTTCGCGCGGAGGCTGAGAACCCCCGCGTAGAACTCCGCCGTCGTCACCGGGGGGACTTCCTCCTCCAGCGGAGCCGCCGCCTGCGGGGGATCCATCGTTGGTGGGGTGAAGTCGGTCCTGCGCGGAAACAGGGACCGGACCACCCCATCCAGCAACGCCGGCTCGAGGGTTTCCGTCAGTGGGGGACCATACGGGCGCAGCTGGTTCCGCGCCGCTTTGTAAGGTCTCCCATAGGGGTCCCTATCGAGGCCCTCCAGCATCTCGGCCCTCGCCGAGTCCTCTGCGGCGAACATTGCAGACTTGAGGACCGTCGTCGCCTCTCGGTAAGAGGCGTATAGGCGGTCCTCTTCTGCCCGGACTCGGTTTTGGGCGCTGCGCCGTCGGCTTCGCGCGTAGGCCCTTCTAGCCGCCACGCAGGCGGCCCGGAGCCCCGCCAGCTCCTCCGTCCACCAATAGACGGCACGACGGGGAGGCGGACGACGAGACCGAGGCATGCTGGAGTTGCACACCTCGGTCAGGGACCTCCTGAGCCGGACCGCTGCGGCGTCCACGTCCAGGACCTCAACAGGAGGCGACAGCCAGTCCTGGAGAAAGGCCGCCTCCTTGGCGGCCTCCCGGTCCAGGCGAGTGAGTGCCAACCTAACCTAACCTAACCTAACCTTTTTTTTTTTTTTTTTTTTTTTTTTTTTTTTTTTTTTTGACGCTGAGGAATGCGTTACGCATCCCCGCTCGTGGGGGACGAGTCTGGGGTATGTGGGACTCCTGTCGCTAACGACAGTATACCCACTAAAACTCAGCGGTGTTCCCACATCGCCGTAATGGGAGGGCCATGGGAATCCGGCTCAGCCTTTACATCCACAACCCTCCCGGCGCATGCCCGCCTAGCTGGCGGGCCCCGCATGCCCCCCAAGATGGGGGGCTACGGGAATGGCCGGGAACACCTGGCCATTCCCGTCCGACACTGGTGGAGACCTGTGCAATACAGGCAAGGGTGCCCCCGCACCCATTGCCTGCTGGCCTCCACCTGGGAGGAGTCGGAGATGACTATCAAATTGACGTCTTCTTCGACCCCTCCTCCGCCTTCGGAGCGGCGCTGCGTCGGGATCGTCCTCCCGCGCGCGCTCTGCCGCCTCCTTCTGGGACATGACGTGTTCACAGAAGGAGGCGACTGCCGCCCAGGACCTCTCATCCCTCAGCATGGCGTTAACCAAGCCGGGGAGCGACAGGTCCGGTCCGATCACCGCGATGAGACTGCGGCGCGGCTCGGACCACGACGGGCACACCTCGAGGGTGTGCTGCGCCGCGTCCTCCGCCGCACCACAGTCGAGGCACGACGGCGTCCTCTCCCGTCCGATTCGATGCAGGTACGATCCGAAACAACCATGTCCGGACAGCACCTGCACCAGACGGAAGGAGAGGAATCCATGCGACCGCTCGAGCCAGTCTCGCAGGACTGGCCCAATCGCGTCGATGGTTCGGCGGCCGAAGGCTGCGGTGGCGAGGTCCCCCGTCCAATGGACGACGATAGCGTCCCTCGCCTCCCGCCGGACGGCCTCCCGCTCTTCTGGGGCTGAGCGTTGCCCCCTCGCCCTCCGCTCCGCCGTCCATTCATATACTCTGGCGAGCACCCACGCCTCGAGTTCCCAAGGAGGGGTGCCGGCCAGAGCACATGCTGCCCCAAAACTCACCGTGCGGTAAGCCCGCGCCACTCGCTGGGCTATGGCCCTCTGGGGTGCCCGCAAGGCGGCGGCGTTCTCTCTCCTTTGGAGGGAGTCCTCCCAGATAGGAGCCCCGTAGAGGGCCATACTCTTCAAGATACCGGCGTAGAGTTGCCGGCATCGCGCGCTGGGCCCCCCCAAGTTGGGAAGCAGCCAGGAGAGCGCGCCCGCGGTCTTCAGCAAGCGCGACGACAGCCCGCGAAAATGCGGACCGAAGCGCCACTTGCTGTCGAGTACAAGGCCCAGATATTTCATCTGGGCCTTCACCTCAATTCTGACGCCCTCCACGAAGATGTGGGCGTCAGGTGGTGGGGGGCGCTGCCGAGGGCCGTGGAAGAACACGGCCTCGGTCTTGTGCAGCGCCACCGTTAAACCTAGGCGGCGGATCCTCCCCGCGACCAAGGATCCGCCCGCCGAGGCCAAGTTGGCCGCCTCCCTGAAACTCCCCCCCCGGGCAGTGAGGAGAGTGTCATCCGCATAGCAGACGACACTCGTGCCTCGGAGGAGAGTTCCCCGCAGGAGCCAATCATAGCCAACGTTCCAGAGGAGTGGGCCTAAGACTGACCCCTGCGGAACGCCGGCCTCAACGGCATACCGCCGGACTTGGCCAGTCCTATTAACCAGGAGGATCGCCCGATCCTCCAGGTAGCCGGCCAGCAGCCTGCGCATGTATCGAGGCACTCCGTGAAATCGGAGCGCCTCTAGGATGGTGGAGTGGGGAACGGAGTTGAAGGCGTTGGCTATGTCGAATGACACCGCCAACAGTCCGTCCCCCGCCTCCATCGCCCCCTTCACCTGACCCTTAAGGCAGGCCAGCGCATCCACCGTCGAACGCTCAGCCCGAAAACCGAACTGAGCGTCCGACAAGTCCGGCCCGATAGTACGCAGATGGCACTTTAGGCGGGCAGCGATTATCCCCTCGAACATTTTGCCGACCTCATCGAGCAGAACGATGGGCCGGTATGCCGAGGGGGAGTCTGCTGGGCGGCCCTCTTTGCGAAGGAGGCACAGTTGCCCCTCCTTCCACGGTTTCGGGAACCTTCCAGACGCAAGGCATGCGCTGAAAAGGTCCCGAAACCTCTCCTCCATTTGAGTGGCAGCGATCGCCACCACTCTTGCCGGAACACCGTCGGGGCCCGGAGCTGTCTTCTTGGCGCGGATACGGAGAATCGCCGCGCCGAGTTCCGACTCCGTGACAGGAGGGGCCTCCTCTTCTTCCTCAGCTGGCGGAGCTGTCTGCGGTGGGTCCATCACTGGTGGGGTGAAGTTGTCCCTGCACGGGAACAGGGACTGAACCACCCCACCAAGAAATGAGGGCTCCAGGGTCTCGGCCACCGGGGGACCAAACGGGCGCAACTTGTTGCGCGCCGCCTTATATGGTCTCCCGTAGGGGTCGTTGTCGAGACCCTCCAGCATCTCAGCTCTCGCAGAGTCTCTGGCGGCGGCGATGGCTCGATCGAGGACCATTTTTGCCTCCACGTATACCTCATAGAGGTGGTCCCCGACGGCCTGGTCCCTTCGGCGCCGCCGCCGACTCCGCGCGTATTCCCTCCTTGCCTCCACACACGCTGCTCGGAGCCCCGCCAGCTCCGCCGACCACCAGTACACGGCGCGTCTGGGTAGTGGTCGGCGGGACCGAGGCATGCTGGAGTTGCATACCTCGGTCAGAGACTCCCTCAGGTGCCCCGCGACGGTGTCGACATCCAGGCCGGTGGAAGGCGGCGAAAGCCAGTCCTTGACGAACGCCGCCTCCCGCGCCGCTTCCCTGTCCAGGCGGGAAAGAGCCCACCGTGGGAACGGTGAACGCACCGAGCGGGGCCGCGTCTCTCCGGGGCCACTGGTGGAGACGTCGAACCGCACGTAGCGGTGGTCCGACATAGTCTCCACCAGGTCCACCCGCCAGTTCAACACGCGCGCGGCTAACGCAGGGGTGGCGAAAGTGACGTCCACTATTGAGCCACCCTGCCGCCGCACGCATGTCTGGACGCTTCCTCTGTTCAAGAGGGAGAGTCCAGACGAGGCTGCCCACATCTCTACTGCCCGCCCGCGTGCGTCGGTTGCTGGGTTGCCCCAGGTCACCGACTTGGCATTCAGGTCTCCCAGTACGGAGACCTGACGCGGCGCCGCCCTGCCGACCACGGCGGCCAAGACTCCGAGATAGTTCTCGAAGTCCTGAAGAGGGCGGTTTGGGGAGAAATAGACGCCCACAAGGGCTAAGTCTCCCCACGCGGCGGCCACGTATCCCGGTCCCCTCTCTAATAGCGAGAGGGGAGGGGAGTCTGTGGAAGACCGCGCCGCTAGAGCCACCAAGTCGTCCTCGTCACCCAGCCAGCTGCCGGGGATTGAGTAGGGCTCGGCGACCACCGCTACGTTCACCAACCACTCGGCCATGACCTGCACTACCAGGTCCTGGGCCGCTCTGCAGTGGTTGGTGTTCGCCTGGAGGATGCGGTAGTCTGAAATTATTATTCCGACATCGCACCCCCCCTCCTCAGCTACCGCCGCTGGAGCAACAGCGGCGACGACGGCGACGGCTTTAGCAGCAGGGCGAACCTGCATCGGCACCACACCCTTCCTCACGGGGGGCTTGCAGCTCCTGCCCGTCATCCTGTGGTCCGCGGGGCGGCCACCGGCGGCACACGCCGCGCAGTGTGGCGCGGTGGCGGTGCAAGTGGCCCACCCGTGTCCCTCCCGCCCGCATTGGTAGCACGTATCTCCCCAGTCGGACTTGGAGGGACACGTGGCCCGGGTGTGTCCGACAGCGAAGCACTTGAAGCACCGGACAGGCTGGTCCTCAAGCGGCCGGACCACAGCCGAGCCGAACCCCACTTGCATACGTCCCTTGGTCGCAGCAAGGACGGCCCCAGCCGCGGCGACTGGGCACTCGAGGCGGATGATGCCCATGCCGCGGCGGCCGGGCCTGATGGCTCCACCCTTCACCGCGCCAGCGTCACAGCCTCCAGCCGCTGCGACGGCCGCCACCACATCCTCTTTGGTGACTGAATCGTCCAGATCGGCCACCTCCAAGGCTGCGGTCTTAACAGGTCTGGTAACCCTTGCCACATCCGCGATGACCTCTTGCAACTTTGTTGCGAAGAGGCCCGCATTTGTGTCTCGCTGCTCCCCCGAGAACTCGAAAATTCGAGCCCCGGTCAAGGTTCGGCGGCACGTGATGTTGTTGCTGATCCCCAGCTGGGAGGGATCAGCATTGGTACGAGCCCGTCTTAGGACGGACTCTCAGACGCCACCTCCGCGCTTGTGGTGGGCGTATGAGGAGCCGCCCTGGTCCTCTTGCCCTTGCCTTTGCCCTTGGAGGGCTGCGATACCGGGCCTGCTAAAGGCGCAGGTTCCGGCTCCCTCGACGGTGGACTCTTGTCCGCCGCTAGCGGTGGGCGGAGCCGCTTTTCCGGCAAGAGCCGGTCCTCGATGCCTGCGAAGCAGGCTCGGATGAAGGCCCTCTCCTCCAAGATCACCCCGCGGATTGTTGCCTCAAGGCTGGCAGGGGAGGAGGAGGAGCCTCCTACCACCGGACAGACTGGGGCAGATTGGGCAGGCCTGGCCGTAGCCTCGGCCAGCTTTAGGTGTAGCTGGCTAACCTCCGCCTGCAGGCGATCCACCCTCGCCTGCAGCTGCCGCGTCTCGTCCGTGGCCGTCCGCTTCACCAGCTCCATAATAATGCCGTGCATGCTGGCGGCCCGGCATTTGAGGGCCTTCTGGAAGGTCCCCTTCAAATTGGACGACTTAGAGGCGACCTCAACCTAACCTTTTTTTTTTTTTTTTTTTTTTTTTTTTGTTTGCGCTGGGAAAAAATGCATTACGCATACCCTCCCATCGGGGGATGGGAGGGGTATGTGGGACTCCCCGGTCTGACCCGGTATACCCACTAAAATAACCCAGCGGCATTCCCGCTTCGTCTTAGTGGCGGGGGACTGGGAAACCGGCACAGCCTTCACGTCCAGTCCTCCGCCGACGATCGCCCTTCATGGCGGGCCCCTCACGCCCTCCCCGTGGGGAGGGGGATGGGCCCGGGAATGACCGACGAAGGTGGTGACGGGTGCAATGCGGGCGAAGGCACCCCCGTGCCTGTCACCCGCCCGTCGCCACTGTAAGGAGGGAGAGGACGGCGCCCTCTCCGGCCCCTTCTTCGTCTGCGGAGCGGCGCAGCGAGAGGGTCGTCCTCCCGCACGCGCTCCGCCTCCTCCTTTTGCGAGATTACGTCCTCGCAAAAGGAGGCAACCGCCGCCCAGGCCTCCTCGCTCCCCAGCATGGCGCTGACCACGCCGGGAAGCGAGAGGTCCTGTCCAATCACCGCCGTCAGACCGCGGCGCAGCCCGGACCAAGCTGGGCACACCTCGAGGGTGTGCTGCGCCGTATCCTCCGCCGCACCGCAGTCGTGGCAGGCCGCGGTCTCCTCCCTCCCTATCCGGCACAGATGCGATCCGAAGCAGCCATGGCCGGACAACACCTGCACCAGACGGAACGAGAGGAAACCGTGGGACCGCTCGAGCCAGCCGCGCAGGACCGGACCGAGCGCGTCCAGCGTTCGGCGGCCAAAGGCGGCGTTGGCGAGGTCCTCCGTCCAGTGGAGGACGACGGCATCCTTCATTTCCCGCCGCACGGCCTCTTGCTCCTCGGCGACGGGGCGCTCACCGAGCGCCTTCCGGCGCGCCTTCCACTCGTACACCCTGGCGAGCACCCAAGCCTCCAACTCCCATGGAGGGGTGCCGGCCAGGGCGCACGCCGCCGAGAAGCCCACCGAGCGGTAGGCCCTCGCCACCCGCAGTGCAATGGCCCTTTGGGGCTTGCGGATGGCGGTCGCATTCTCCCTCCTGTGGAGGGAGTCCGCCCAGATGGGGGCCCCGTATAGGGCCATGCTCCGCAGGATGCCGGCATACAGGCGCCGGCATTTCGCCTTTGGCCCCCCCAGGTTCGGGAGGAGCCATGAGAGGGCGTCAGCGGCTTTCAATAGGCGCGTCGACAGCCCGCTGAAATGCGGACCGAAGCGCCACCTATCGTCCAGCACCAGGCCCAGATACTTCATCTGGGGCTGGACCCGTATCCTGACGCCCTCTACGACAATGTGGGCGTCGGGAGGGCAGCGCTGCCGAGGCCCGCGAAAGAACACGGCCTCGGTCTTGTGCAGCGCCACCCTCAACCCCAGGTGGCGGATCCTCTCTGCAACCAAGGATCCGCCAGCCGACGCCAGACAGGCCGCGTCCCCAAAGTTCCTCCCCCGGGCAGTGAGGAGAGTGTCATCCGCGTAGCAGATGACACTCGTGCCCTGGAGGAGGGCTCCCCGCAGGAGCCAGTCGAACCCGATGTTCCACAGGGGCGGCCCCAGCACTGACCCCTGCGGAACACCGGACTCTGCGCCGTACCGCCTCCTTCACCTGGCCCTTGAGTAGGGCCAGCGCATCGATCGTCGAACGCTCTCGACGGAAACCGAATTGGGCGTCCGACAGGTCCGGCCCTACCCCACGCAAATGGCTATTAAGCCGGGAGGCGACAATCCCCTCGAACATTTTGCCGACCTCATCGAGCAGAACGATGGGCCGGTATGCCGAGGGGGAGTCTGCTGGGCGGCCCTCCTTGCGAAGGAGGCACAGCTGCCCCTCCTTCCACGGTTTCGGGAACCTTCCAGACGCAAGGCATGCGCTGAAAAGGTCCCGAAACCTGTTCTCCATTGCGGAGGCGGCGATCGCCACCACCCGTGCGGGGACACCGTCCGGTCCGGGGGCCGTCTTCTTCGCGCGGAGGCTGAGAACCCCCGCGTAGAACTCCGCCGTCGTCACCGGGGGGACTTCCTCCTCCAGCGGAGCCGCCGCCTGCGGGGGATCCATCGTTGGTGGGGTGAAGTCGGTCCTGCGCGGAAACAGGGACCGGACCACCCCATCCAGCAACGCCGGCTCGAGGGTCTCCGTCAGTGGGGGACCATACGGGCGCAGCTGGTTCCGCGCCGCTTTGTACGGTCTCCCATAAGGGTCCCTATCGAGGCCCTCCAGCATCTCGGCCCTCGCCGAGTCCTCTGCGGCGAACATTGCAGACTTGAGGACCGTCGTCGCCTCTCGGTAAGAGGCGTATAGGCGGTCCTCTTCTGCCCGGACTCGGTTTTGGGCGCTGCGCCGTCGGCTTCGCGCGTAGGCCCTTCTGGCCGCCACGCAGGCGTCCCGGAGCCCCGCCAGCTCCTCCGTCCACCAATAGACGGCACGACGGGGAGGCGGACGACGAGACCGAGGCATGCTGGAGTTGCACACCTCGGTCAGGGATCTCCTGAGCCGGACCGCTGCGGCGTCCACGTCCAGGACCTCAACAGGAGGCGACAGCCAGTCCTGGAGAAAGGCCGCCTCCTCGGCGGCCTCCCGGTCCAGGCGGGTGAGTGCCCACCGCGGGAAGGGAGATTGCCCAGCACGGGCCATCCCACCCCCCTGGGTGGAGATGTCGAACCGCACATATCGGTGGTCCGACAAGGTCTCCACCATCTCAACTCGCCAGTTGACGACGCGGGCGGCTAGTGCAGGGGTGGCAAACGAGACGTCCACCACCGACCCACCCTGTTGCCGCACACACGTGTGGACCACCCCCCTGTTGAGGAGGGACACACCGCATGAGGCCGCCCAAAACTCGACGGCGCGTCCCCGGACGTTGCAACCGGCAGCTGGGTTGCCCCAGGCCACCGACTTGGCGTTCAGGTCACCCATTACCACGACCTGGCGTGGCGCCGCCCTCCCTACGACTGCGGTGAGGATCTCGAGGAAATCCTCAAAGTCCGAGAGAGGGCGGTTTGGGGAGAAGTAGACCCCCACCAAGGCCATGTCTCCCCACGCGGCGGCCACGTATCCCGGTCCCCTCTCTAAGAGCGAGAGGGGAGGGGAGTCTGTGGAAGACCGCGAGACCAACGCCACCAAGCCGTCTCGGTCACCCAGCCAACGGCCAGGGACCGAGTAAGGTTCGGCGACCACCGCCAAGTCCACCAACCACTCAGCCATGGTCTGCATCAGCAGATCCTGGGCTGCCCTGCAGTGGTTGGTGTTCGCCTGCAGTATGCGATGTTCGACCCTATCCATCAGTCGGACATCGCACCCTCCTCCGCTGTCGCCGCCGCAGGAACAACGGTGCTAGCGGCGGCAGCAGGCCCGGTCGGCGCCTGCGCTTTGCCCCGCTTTGGGGGAGGATTGCAGTTCCTCCCCTTCATAACGTGGCCTGCCGGGCAGCCACTGGCGGCACACACCGCGCAGTGCGGCGTGGCGGCCCCGCAGGAGGCGGCTTTGTGGCCCTCCCTGCCGCAACGGTAGCATGCGTCCGTTCTGTCCACCGTGGACGGACACAGAGCCCGGGTGTGTCCGATGCCGAAACACCGGAAACACCGCAGAGGCTGGTCCTCGAGTGCCCGGACTGCACCCGAGCTGAACCCGACTATGAGCCGCCCCTTGGCAAGGATGGCTTTGGCAGCGGCGATCGGGCATTCGAGGCGAATGGCGCCCATGCCACCGCGGCCGGGCCGTATGTCCCGACCTTGGACCGCCGGGACGCCACAGCCTCCCATCGCCGCGACCGCCGCCACCACCTCCTCCTTGGTGACTGAGTCATCTAGCTCAGTCACCTCTATGGCCGCCGACTTCACTGGTCGGGCCACCTTGGCCGAATCTGCGATGACCTCCTGCAGCTTGGCTGCAAAGAGGTCCGCATGGGCACTCCCCTCTGTCCCCGGGAACTCGAAGATTCGAGCCCCGGCTTGGGTCCGTCGGCAAGACACACTGCCGATCCCCAGCTGGGTGGGATCGGCATTGGCACGCGCCCGCACCAAAATGGACGCGTACGTCTCCCCTCGCTCCGCAGCCTCCGCGGTGAGCGTCACCACGACGGCCGCGGTTTTTGGGGGGACCAGTTTCCTTTTCCCCTTCCCTTTCCCCGTCCCCTTCCCCTTTCCCTTGTCGGTCGTCTGGGACCGGCTGGGAGCGGTGGTAGCGGGGGCGATAGGGGCTGCCGTAGCCGACTTTTTTCCTTTGCCCTTCCCCTTACGGACCACTTCCGTCCACTCGTTGGACGGGGTGGTTGAAGGGAGAAGGGCGTCTTCCGCCTGGGAGGAGGAGGACGGCCCCGGGTCGCAGCGCCTCTTATCCGCTGCAAGCGGTGGTCGGAGGCGCTTCTCCGGCAAGAGCCGGTCCTCAATGCCTGCTAAGCAGGCTCTTGTGAAGGCCCTCTCCTCCATTACAACCTTGCGGATGATATCCTCAAGGTTGGAGGAGGGGCCCTCCGCCGCAAGGCTCGTCTCGGCTTGTGGTGGTGGCCGGGCCGTGGCTTCAGCCAGCTTCTGATGAAGCTGGCTGACCTCCGACTGCAGGCGATCTATTTTCGCCTGCATTTGCCGCGTCTCGTCAGTGGCCTTCCGCCGGACCAGCTCCGCGACGACGCCACGCATGCTCGCAGCCCGGCTCTTGAGGGCCTTCTGGAAGGTCCCCTTAAGATTTGAAGATTTAGAGGCAACCTCCACAATCTCCTCTTCGTCCTCCTCCGCCATCCTCTCCAGCTCGGCCAGAGAATGGTCTGCGTAGAGAACACGGGACGCACCGTACCCGGCCCTGGCCCGGGCGACTTGCGCCCGTTTCTCTTTTGCAGCGACCCGCTCTTCCAGCTCTTGCTGGAGCTGCACCCGCCGAGCCAGGTCCAACTGGCGTTGGGCGTCCGCGAGCCCAACGACATGGGTATCCGCGGCCGCCGTCGGCTTTTTTGCCTTCGGCAACCTCGTCGACCCAGAGGCCGAGGAGCCCTCGGACCCTCTTCCTCGGACCCGCTTTCGCGACCGAGAGTCGTCCACATCCGACACAGTCATAAGCGAGTCGTTGTCGGACGACTCGCTTATGTTAGCCCCTCCAAATAAGCTTGCCGCAGACGGCGCGCGGCTAGTCTCTGACGCTGAAGTGTCGGAGAGGCCCTGAGAAGGGCCTTTGGGTTGGCCCTGAGAAGGGCCTTTTGGTTGGCCCTGAGAAGGGCCTTTGGGTTGGCCCTGAGAAGGGCCTTTTGGTTGGCCCTGAGAAGGGCCTTTTGGTTGGCCCTGAGAAGGGCCTTTGGGTTGGCCCTGAGAAGGGCCTTTTAGTTTTAAAAATCGCCCGCAGGCGTCTCGAACCGGTTTTGGCATAGCCTCCGCAGTTTCGTATTCCACAAGGCAGGGTTAAAATGAGCTACGAATTCACAGTGCACTTTGGCCAACCCAGTCTGCCACTCCGTTACGGTGGTCAAACTGGGTCGTTTCCAGGGGACGCGACGAGGACGCAAGCACTGTGGGGGGTCCCCCAACCTAACCTAACCTAACCTAACCTTTTTTTTTTTTTTTTTTTTTTTTCCCGAGGTGGAAAATCCTCATGGATGTCCTCCGCCCTGGGGTGGGCGGAGGGGTCTGTCAGACTCTTACTGACTAAAAACCACCCCGGTGTTCCGACTCACACCTACGCCGGGGGTAGCGGGAACGTAAGAATCTTCCGCAACCCCCGACTGGTGCCGGCCCGCCACTGCGGGCCTCCTCGGGTCAGGGGGGGGAGTGAGGTGTTTGACTCCCCCCGTGACGTCTAAGAGGGGCGCGCGTGGAACACTACGCGCCGCCACCTCGGGTCCTGATGTGTGGGGGGCGACGGACGTCCCCGAGTCCGTCACCCCTGGACCCATTTAGGGGGGCTGGAAGAGGGCGTTATCCGCCCTCCGCCTACGCCCGGTGCGCCTGCTGCGGGCCGGGTGAGTGGACGAGATCTCCCTCTCCCTTTCCGCAGCCTCCTTCTGCGAGACGACCGTCTCGCAGTAGGAAACCACCGCGTCCCAGGACTCCCCGCTGCCGACCATGGCATTCACCACAGCCGACAGCGACAAGTCACTGCCTACTTCTGAGATGAGGGCACGGCGCGGCTCCTCCCAAGCGGCACACTCTGCCAGCGTATGCCGCGCCGTGTCCTCCCGGCAGTCGACGCAGTGGTGACACCGGGCGTCCGGCTCCCTGTTAATGCGACACAGGTACTTCCCGAAGCAACCATGCCCCGAGAGCACCTGCGTCACCCGAAACGACAGGGAGCCGTGCCTCCTCCCGAGCCAGCGCTCGAGCACCGGCCGGACCGCCTCGATGATGTCGAGGCCGGCGGTAGGGCGTGAAAGCCTTTCCCGCCATTCCGCCACCAGGACCTCGCGAAGCTGAGACCGATGCAGCTCTATGTGTCGCTGCATCGGTTGCTCACCCCGCGCCCTCGCTTCCTCGCGCCACCGATACGATGACGCGAGTACTTTCGCCTCGAGGTCCCAGGGCGGGGATCCGGCCAGTGCACAAGCCGCCTCGTAGGAGATCGTGCGATACCCCCTGATGACTCTGACGGCCATCGCTCTCTGCGGCTTGCGCAGGACTGCGATACTACCGGCCGTCAGGTCAGCCGCCCAGATCGGGGCCCCGTAAAGGGCCATCGATCGCACGATCCCCACGTAGAGCCGCCTACAAGCGGCGCTCGGGCCCCCCAGATTGGGAAGCAGCGTTGACAGCGCCCCAGCAGCGCCCAGCAACTTGGGCGCCAGCCGTCGGAAGTGGGGCCCGAAGTCCCACCGGCTGTCGAGCACCAATCCTAGGTACTTCATGGTAGACTCGACAGCGATCCGAGCCCCCCCGACCACGATGTGTGAGCCGGGTGGCGGCGCCCGCCGGGGGCCATGAAACACCATGGCCTCCGACTTGCTGAGGGCCACCTCCAGGCCTAGGCGACGTATGCGGCTCACCACCTGTGAGACCGCAGCCGTCGCCAGCAACGCTGCCTCCCTGTGCGAGCTCCCCCGGGCAGTGACCAGCGTGTCATCCGCATAACACGTCAGGTCTACCCCCGGACTGAGCTCGCCCCTCAGCACCCAGTCGTACCCGATGTTCCACAGGAGTGGGCCTAAAACCGAGCCCTGTGGAACACCGCACGACATGCGGCGCTGGTTTCCGCCATCACGTCCCATGTAGGTGACACACCTCTCTGACAAATAAGCCCCAACGATGTGGCGGAGGTAGGGAGGCACCCCATGGTACCGCAGTGCCTCCCGAATACAACTCCAGGGCAGGGTGTTGAAGGCGTTGGAAATGTCCAAGGACACCGCCAACATCACCCCGCCCCGGGACACCGCTTCCTCCGCCAGGACTCTCACCCGCGACACAGCGTGGATTGTGGAGCGCCCGTGACGAAACCCGAACTGGCTGTCGTCCAAGTCCGGCCCCTCTCTGCACAAGTGGCCGACGAGGCGGGCTGCGATTATCCGCTCAAACAGCTTGCCCACCTCGTCTAGCAGCACTATGGGCCGGTACGCGGACGGCGAGTCCGCAGGGCGCCCCGTCTTCCTGAGCAGGACCAGACGACCAGATTTCCACAGAGTGGGAAACTGGCCCCGCTCAAGGCACGCTGTGTAGAGTCCTCTCAGTTGGGGCTCAAGCTCCTTCAGAGCGAGGGCTAACACGCAGCCGTGGACCCCGTCGGGCCCCGGGGCCACGTTCTTGGCCCGGAGCCGCATCACGGCTGCCCTCATCTCTGCCTGTGTCACCTCTGGGACGCTGATGGCGTTCTCCTCTGTAGACTCTGCGGCTGTGGGCAAAGCCATCGGCGGTGGAGTATGCTCCGCTCTTGCCGGGAAGAGGGCTGCGACCACCTCCTCCAGCAGCTCGGGTTGGAGACTCTCCGTAAGTGGGGGCGCCGCGGCTCGAAGTTTCCCTCGGACCGCGCGATAAGGGCGCCCCCACGGATCCCCGTCTAGAGTCTCCAACATCTCCTCCCCGGCTCGTGTCCTCGACTCGCCGATGGCCAGCCACAGAGTCTCCTTAGCCGCGCGGTACACCTCATACAGCGCGGCCTCTTCGTCAGGGACCCGAAGACGTCTCCTCCGGTAACGAGTGTACTGGCGTCTAACCGCCACGCATGCGATACGCAGCTGCGCGATTTCGGCGGTCCACCAGTACACCTGGCGCCTTGCGGACTGTGCGTGGACCCGGGGCATGGACGCGTCGGAAATTTGCGTCATCGCCCCGCGGAACCACAGCGCCTCCTGCTCGACGTCGACGGGTCCATTCGTTGCCGACTCCCGGCTCCAGGCCTGGACAATAGCGGCCTCCTCGAGAAGCTCCCTGTCGATGAGCTTACGCGCCCAGCGCGGACCGTCCATTCGTGGGGCCGGTGGACCGCGGCCGCCAGCGGTCTGGGCGGAGACGTCGAAGCGGATGTATCGGTGATCCGACAACGTCTCCACCTCCACGGCGACACGCCATTCGCGGACACGGCTCGCGACAGCGGGGCTAGCGAACGAGACGTCCACTATAGAACCGCCCCGCTGCCGCACGCACGTGTGAACCGAGCCCCGATTCAGGACGGTCAAGCCAGTCGTGACCGCCCACTCCTCCAACACCTCACCTCTAGCATCGGTCACAGGGGATCCCCACGCCGCAGACTTGGCGTTGAGATCCCCCAGCAACAGCACCGGGCGAGGGTGGAGACGGCCCACGACGGCACCCAACTCGACAAGGAACCTCTCGAAGTCGGCGAGACTCTTGTTGGGCGAAAAATACGCCCCAACCGTGCCAATGCCGTCCGCGAGGGCGGCTACCCAGCCGTGACCTCGGGACGGGTTGACAAGAGCCCCGCCAATGATGGCCACTAAACCGTCCAAGTCTCCCACCCAGTTATCTCTGGGGGGGACAAAATACGGTTCGGCGACCACAGCCACGTGAATCGACCACTCTGCCATGCTCTGGAGCAAGAGATCCTGAGCTCTAGCAGAGTGGTTGATGTTGCCCTGGAGGAAATGGTAGAGCGCAATTATGCGCAATCCATTCCCTCCGCACCATTCCTAGGCCGGGAGTCGGCCGAAGGGCAGTCAGGCTGCGGCGGGGGTAAAGCGCCCCCGGCAGCCCTGGCAGCCCCTCTCTTTTTTCGCCTGTTGGTGGCGGGCGCGCCACAGGCCTTTCCACCCGCTCTGTGTTCGGCGGGCCTCCCTGCAGCTGTACAGAGGCTGCAGTTTGGCACCGCGGAGCACTGGGCTGCCTTGTGGCCGGGCTGGCCGCAGCGATAGCACTGTTCGCTGCGGTCAATTTCGGCGGTGCACCGTGCCCTGACATGCCCAATGTCCAGGCAACGGTAGCACCGCATGGCCCTGGGCTGCAGCAGCTTGACCCTCGCTGCAACCCAACCCACCAACAAACGTCCACCGTCAGCGGCTTTATTCGCCGCCGCCACCGGGCACCGCACCCAAATCGTGCCGAGCCCGGAAGCGTCGGCGCGTATCTCGCCCGTCCGGACATCTTCGGGCGGACAGCCACCAACTTTGGCGATGGCCGCCACGACCTCAGCCGGGGTCGCCGAGTCGTCCAGGCCATCGACACGCAACTCAGCGGTCTTCATTGGCCTGGACACCCGGACGTCCTCCGGGTTGAGGACCTCTCTCAGCCTGGCGGCCAAGATGTCCGCCTTCTCACCGCTGGAGGCACCCGACACCTCGAGTAGCCGCGCCCCCGTCATCGCCGGCCTCATTTTGAAGCCGGACGGTGTGCCAAGGTCGGGGAACGCGACATTGGCCTTCGCCGTTGTAAGGACCGCCTTGTATGTGACGCCCCTTTCGACGGCTCCGGGCTGCAGCGTAATTACTACAGCCGCGGAGCGTGGGGCTCTGACCTTAGGCGGTCCTTTGATCTTCCTCGGTGGTGCCGATGCCGGTGCTCTAGCGGGTGCCGGTGGAGCTGTCGTCCTCCCGTGACGGCGGCCTCTTTTGACGACTGTCGCCCAGGCCTCCGTGGTAGGCCCAGGCGCGGCCGCCGGCGGTGCAGCTGGTGGCGCAGCTAATGGCACAGCCGCCCGTGATGCGGGCACGGACGTCCCTTCCGCAGGCTTTTTGGTCCCCCTCCCGGACCGGCCCGATGCAGCCGCCACGCTCGCTGCTGGCTGCCCCTCCTTCCTTCGCTTGTCCGCAGCGAGCGGTGGGCGGAGGTTTTGAGCCGGGAGGAGCCTCGCCTCTATCGCCTCCAGTCGGGCACCCACCATCCTCCCACACTGCATCATGCAGATGCGCGCGATCTTTTCGACCTCCGCATCCGCAAGTGCAGGCGTCGAGGATGGGACCGGCGATGGTGCCACTATAGGGCAGGAGGCTGCCGCGGGGGCTGCCCTCTGGGCGGCAAACTGCCGCTTGAGGTCCTCCAACTCGGATCGGAGACGGCCATTCTCCTCCCATAGCTTCGCCGTCTCCTCCGTGCTAGAGCGATTAAGGAGGACCTCAACCGCCTCCTTGATGCCGTCCGCCGCCTCTTTAAGAGCACGCGTGAATGTGCCCTTCAGATTGCCCGATTTGGTGGCAACCTTCAGGACGACATCCACGCCGTCCAACACTTGGCGACTGAGCGCCACCGCCGTTACGCTCCCGCCGTCAGCCATGCGAGCAGAGCGCCGCTCTCGGGCCTGTCGGGCCAACTCGCCGACTTCGTCAGCCGCGACAGTCCTTTGCTGCGACCGTTTTGCAGCATTGGCCTCCGCTTTATTGGCTTCCAGCAGGGAGACAGTGAAGCTCTCCCCAGGGTCCGCCACCGCGGGCTCGAGGGCTACTTGCCTGGACCCCGAGTCACTTCCTGCGCTGGGCACCGGCGTTTCAGGGCGCTTAAGAAAGCGCCCCAGAGAGTCGCGCGACCCCGCTCCACCAGCTGCACGACCCCGTCCTCTCTTGCCCTTCGGCACCTTAGCAGCCGGTAGGTTCTCCTCGCTAGAAGAGAACCCCGCGTGCTCCTCCTTATCATTAGGGTGTGCGTGCTTTTTCCAAAATTTGGAAGCACGCTCAACCCCCTCCCCTTTTGTCCGCGAGCGCTTTGAGCTTACGCTCGCCACGCTCGCCACACTCATCCTATCAGATGTGGTGTCAGAATCTGACACCACACCCACACCCATCTGCTCGACCAAAACGATCGGCAACTTGTCTTGGTTTTTGTTGTTTTTATTTATTTTATCCATATTTAATCCCACGAGTAGATATAGGTACTAAATGTCCACCGGGCAGAGCCTAGATACCCGGTAAGCCTATATACTGTAGAGTGCGGCAGGTATCTACAGGGGAAGCGCTAGCGACTGGTCCCCCACCAGCCACTCATCCTCTCGCCGCGCTTCAAAGCTTAGGATTAGGTGGTTTTTTATCTTAGAGGTAGCCTTCCTCTGGGCCAGGCAATTAAGCCAAGCCCCCGGCGGCGGCATTAGACATGCCTCCGTCCGCTGTCCGGCCAACCCGACTCAGCGAACCCGCTGAAAGTTCTCTCGTTGAAGATAACTCCTCAACGAGAGAAACACGCGCCGCTTTGGTGCGCCTGCACCGCAGCGGCATGGTCACATCAACTGTCGATCGACTATCGTCGATCGATCAGGAGCGACCCCTTCCCGGTATCTCTCTTAGTCTGGTCTCTCACTTGGGCCTTTCCGGCATGAGTAACTCTACCGGCAGAGCCCCAAGATCATTGAGACGCGCAAGCCCCACCACGACGACAACGTGGAGACACCCTCGGTGGGGAACCTAACCTAACCTAACCTAACCTGAGCAGTCACCCGGCGTCCCCCGCCGCGAGCAGATCAGTTTTAAGTCGCTCCGCGCTCAAAAATTCTAAAAAATCGGTTTTTCCGCGAAAAGTTACAAGTGTGATATACCATTGGAAGCGGGCTGCCGAGCCGCAGGCTATTGTGAAATCAAAAGTGGAAAAAGTGGAAAATTGTGGAAGTTATTGGTGAAAAACCACATCTTCAAAACTTTGGAGCTCAACGCTGCTCGATTTTGAGTGGGTACTTGGAAACTTGTGACTACCGCCGGGTGCGCCACGAAAAAACCTAGCTCTGGATACCAAGCTTGGAATTTTCCTGGCTGAGGTTCCGGAGATATCGCGAAAACAAGAAAAAACACGTGGAACGTGGACGGAGATCCCGAGGGTTGCGACAAGATAAGAGGGAAATTCCGTAAGGAGACACAGACGAGGAGCCGGGAGGTAAATTGACATCCCGGAAAATCTTCCAGGAACACCTTCAAAAACAGGTCAACATTTTTCAAAATTTTCAAGATTTAATTCCCAAGAATTAAGATCGAGAACATATACTTTTTATGGTCTCAAAAAAATTAGATTAAGTAACTCTGTCTATTTTAAAATTTTGGTTTAGATCCGATTAATAATTATTAAGTTATTCAGCTTTAAATTCTTCAAAAATTCGGGGGTTGGTTGTTTCAACCCCTAAAAATAAGATTAAATTATAATTATATGTATTGTGTGCCTATCTTACAAATTGTAGTGTTTTTAAAAAATTATATTTAATTACCAATGCTAATAATCCAATTTAAAAAATTTGGATTTTGACATAACGTTTTTTAAACCTTAAATACGCCCCATCAGGGTAACATAAAAAATATTTTTATAGTATCACTAGACGAGGAATTTTGCCCTCTTTCCAACGACATATAAAAAACCCGCGCGAAATATATAGGTATACATAATATTAGGCAAACAAGGTCAATTTTTGACGTAAGTAAGTGTTTACCTCTTCCAGAGACAAAATAAATAGATAAATTAATATATCCATAGTTTTTCAACGTCTTTATTAACAACCCTCTGACGCTAATACATATACATTACTTTTTCGGACTTTTAATTTCGTAGCTTCAAAGTTATTACCACACCCCGACTGTGCGCTTTCTCCCCGATTCCCACTCTTTGCAAGACGTGGGGTACTGGCGATAACGCGCAAACGGGAAGACGTAGCCGAAAAACAACAGCACGTAGCATAGTTTCCTCTAGTGGGGCTACCCGGAGAACTTGGTCTCAAATTTCTAGGACGATTTTTGAAAAATTTCGGGGTAAAGTTACGAAACACGAAATTCTCCCCACATTTTACTTCCTCACATCGATAGTTTCCCCATAACCATTATAAATAAACTGGATAATTTACTTGCATTATAGTCATCGACACTTACAGTACGCTGACGACTAGGAAACTGTATTAAAATTTTTAAAATTTTTAAATTTCAATTTCGCTAACCGGGAACTGAACCTGGGACATTGGAAATCATTAAAACGCCCGTATCTCGGAAACGGAGCGAGTTAGCCCGTTTTTAACGCCGGACTGCATATACTACACAAGTGTAGTATATGCGCAACGCCCCACAGGCCACCCTTTATTGTTTACCCCCCTTTTTATTATTATTAAGTTTATGAAAATTTTTTAACCACCCCCCCCAAATTTTTTTTTTTTGTCAAATTTACAATCGGTGTATGTATTGTATACATTATATTATTATAACACCCTAAATTAAACCCCCTCCCGGAATCATTTCTTAACCCCCTTCCGTTAATTAGATTAATACTTTTTTTTTATATTTTACATACTTAATCCTCTAGAATCCAGATATCTTGGAAACGGCAGGGAATATCAAAATTTTGAGTAAATTTCCCCCCCCCCCTAGTACCCCCCCTCCCGGCTTGAACCTATATTCAGATAGCCACATTAGACCCCCTTTTCTTAGACCCCATTTTTGACCCCCAAATTTTTAATAGTATATTTAATTATATATAGAAAACTCGCCAATATACATACCCCCCCCCCCCCCACCCCTCAAGCGGGAACGGACTCCTCCTTCTCGTGACCCCCTAGAACCCCTGAGACCCATATCCCCCCCTCCCCCCCCCTCTGCCCCTTTTAGGTTTACCTCACCCCCCCGGGTCTTAACTTAGGAACCAGAGGTCGTAGACCCACCAAGTTTGGGGTTGCCGAAATCGGGAGGAAAAGATCTATATTTTGGCTCCAACAAAAACACTAAATTTTTCCTTTTCAATTTAATTAACTGTATTTATCTATATATATTCCCTATTCTAGTTTCTGTATGGTGTTGTGGCATAGCTGTACGGTAGTGTATGCACCCACCAGATAGGACTCCCTCAAATTAGACCAAACCTGTTTACAAATTATATTTTGACACATTTAATAGTAGGTTAGGTTATTTCGACTAAGGGCCTGTGACCTATTTTCTTAAACGAAAATTAGATTTATTGAGTAATTATATTATTATATTTTGTTTATATTTTAAGTTGACTTGGGATCTGTATAGACCCACTGATTACTACCCAGTAATTTTAACCCTGGGTAGAACTTTGGTTAGATTATAGATTGAAACTTTTGTTTTAACTAAACTATAGTTTTTAAGGTTTCCTTGTGCGGTTTTATATTGTTACTTGTGTGCTTTTTAAATTATTTACTTTTACACAAACGTCCCTATTGACGTTTCTTGTTGTTATTGACGCATACGTACCAACATGTTCGGTCTCAGGACACCGATGAAGATGGCCGGCCGTGAAAAATCAAAATCACCACCTAAACCTGGGGCAGTTGCGCCTCTAAACGTTACACGTAGCATTGAAGACTGGGAAGCCGCAAATAGCGGCCCAAACCCTCCTCTAACTGAAAAGACGTCGCAGGCTGGCCCTGTGAAATCTAAAATTAAACCTTCCTTGACGCAGGAGAGAAAAGTTGCGACAAAAACAAGAGAGTCCTTTGAATTGGATTCACCACCAAAGACCACCAAATATGCAGATAGAACAGCGGAGGCAAAGGCCTGTCTAGTTAAGACAAAAATGAATTTAAACAGCTCAAGGAATACAAAGACTGAAATTAAAACCGGTATCACCGAGGCCACGGAACGACTGTACCAAATTGTCAAGGAACTGGAATCAGAGCTTCGGGCTGAAAAACAGAGAACGAACAGGGAAGGACCTGCTGTGGCAGGGCCAGAACCGGTCGTAATAAGGGAAACTTGTGAAAGTATTGAGACTGGCAGGATTATACACACTATAGAGCAACACTCAAAGCTTCTGGTCGAAAGTAACAGAAAGATAGAGGAGTTAAAGGGTACATTAGACCAGCAAAGAGAACTCCTGGAGAAGGGTATCACATATGCGAGTGTGGCCGCAACACAGGGTGTGAAGTCGCTGCCAAAGTGCAGTACCTTGCATTCAGTTGTGGTCACATCGAAAGATGAAATGGAGACGGGCGATGAAGTACTTAACAGAGTGAGGAAAGCGGTAAATGCTAAAGATGGGTGGATTAAAGTGGGAAAGGTGAGGAAAGCCAAGGACAGAAAAATAATAATTGGCTTAGAGACAAAAGAAGAAAGGAGCAGGATTAAGGATCGACTCCAGAAAGAAGGAGTTGACCTCATTGTCGAGGAAGTTAAAAACAAGGACCCGCTTCTGATTCTAAAGAACGTCTTGGTAATCAATACCGACGAGGACGTTTTAAAAGCACTTAGAAACCAGAACCGGGCTGTTTTTGACGGCCTCGACAATGGGGAAAACAGAGTGGAGGTGAAGTATAGAAGGAGAACACGGAACCCCCATACAGGCCACGTCATTATTAGCGTTTCGCCCACCATCTGGAGACGAGCACTGGAAAATGGAACCGTACATATAGATCTTCAGCGGATTAGGGTCGAAGATCAGACCCCGCTGGTCCAATGTACTCGATGTCTGGGCTTCGGACATGGTAAGCGGTTCTGTCAAGAGCCCGCGGACCTATGTGGCCACTGCGGTGGCCCACATCTGAGGGCGGAGTGTCCGGACTGGCTTGCGGGCTCACCCCCCGCCTGTCGTAACTGCTCGAAGGCAAAAATAGAGTACGGCACACCGCACAACGCCTTCAGCCTTGACTGCCCGGTACGCAGAAAATGGGATGACGTTGCCAGATCAACCGTTGCGTATTGTTAAGGGCACCCCAGCAGAAAACGCTTACCACAGAGGGAAAGAGACGTTGGGAACTCTCGGCAAGCTAAATCCAAATATCCTCAACCGAAGAGAAATTCCGACTTTAGACAAAATCCGAAGAGGGAAGCGGCACAGCGGTCATGTAGATGTCACCGCTTGCTCCAACAACATTTTGGACATGATGGACTTCTGGAGGATTGACGAAGGTCTGACGAGCTCGGATCACAGCGGCATAATGTTTAGAATTCTCCTGCAAAAATCGAAAGTAATAAAATTAGAAATAACGACCAGAAAATTTCAGACTAAAAAATCCAATTGGGCCAATTTTCATGAGAAGCTTGGCCAATTGAAAATAGATGTAAAAATCATTGTAGTGGAAATCGATAAAATCAGAGAAATAGAAAAAATTTATACAATAGCAATAAACTTAATAAAAACAATAACCAAAACGTGCAAACATAACAAAAAAGTCAAAGAGAAACTTACCTTGCCGTGGTGGTCCGAGAGACTCGCAGAGATGAAGGGGCCCATCGCTTCTATAAAGCGCAGGATCCGCTGTGCTGCTAAAATCCGGAAATCGAAGATCGTAGAAGAGTACCGGAAACAGAAGCAAGAGTATGATTTACAAGCGGCCGAAGCTCAGACCGAGAGCTGGAAGGAGTCTTGTGGGGAGCAGGATAGGGAACGTGTATGGGACGGATTTTGCAGAGTGATTGGCGGGCTCGCACTCGAACTAGTTGCCCAAAATGTACCCGAATTAATAATTGAAAAGAAACGGCACTTATTTCTAATACATTGCAGTGAAATAGCAACCCAAGTCAAAACAATAAATAAAACCGCATAAGAAAAAATGCTATCATAATATTATATAATATATTAGAGACTAGCATTATACCAAAAAAAGCTGTAAAATATTTTAATTAAATAAGAAAACAAAATATGTAAAAAAAAAAATAGAAATAAGTCTAGATTACAAATGTAAAATACAGATGTAAATTACAAATGTCAGATAAATAGGAACTGATCCACCGTCTCTGTAAGAAAATACCGTGTTAAAATAAGAAACAGTAAAACACTTTCTTTTGAAACTGTAAGAAGAAATAATATGTAGAATAGATGTAATACCAGATAGAAATAAAAATAAAGTAGTGAGTAATATAAGATAAGTAATACTATAAAATAAGTTAAAAATGTAAAATGAAATTAAAAATCGTGTCACTATTATTTGTGTTGCACCCGAAACTGAAAAATGACAAGAAAAGAAAGAAAAATATGTATTCAGAAATAATCTGATAGCTGGGAATCCCACCCATAACAGAATGATATGAAGATGAACGAAAGAAAGAAAATGTATGAGGAATAAAAGTACGAGAGGCAAAAAAGCGAGAACTGGTATAAAAGGAAAACTGATAGATATAGGCTCCGATCATGTTGGAGGTAGAAGTATAAAAAAAAAAAAAAAAAAAAAAAAAAAAAAAAAAAAAAAAAAACCTAACCTGAGCGAACCTAACCTGAGCGAACCTAACCTGAACGAACCGTTTGCATTATCGTGTCCAAGTAACAACGATAAAGCGGATCGGGAGCTATTTAAGATACCATACCAGGCTCTGGTATTAAACAATTGCGTTAGAAAACATAGAATTGATGTTGAAATAGTTCTATGTTGTTTTCGTGACATAACGTAAACCACTTCTTATGGCATGTATCATACTGCTTGACAGTGTTATCTGACAAGGATGCTAGTATTATGAGTATAGACGACTGTGGAATTCCTCTTCGGAGAAATGATGTCCGGACAACCTCCCGACAACCAGCGTAATTTGTCGGTGAATTGCACGTTCGCTACAACGAGAAATAATTAAATCACCCTCCGATTTTAAAACGAGTGGTTTTGAGGTGAGGAGTCTTTTAAAAAGAGGATACCATGGCTGTGTTGGCCTTTTTGATACGACGACGATGCCAGTGGCTTTGTCGTTAATAATTTTATGCAAGGTCTTTAAAACAACCGAAATTGGTGGAAACGCGTAAAAGTAATAATTAGTCGATGATATATTGAACGCGTTAATTACATAACCGTCAGAGTCTCTATGCCAAGAAACATTGATATCACATTTATGATTTATTCTGCTTGCAAATAAGTTAATACAAGGGTCACCGAAGCGTTGTCTTATTTTATTATAAGCAAACTGAGAAATTTCCCACTCTATGTCCGGGTGTAATCGTCTTGATTCAGCGTCCGCAACTATATTATCAGAAGAACGTATACAGGAAAAGTTTTTATCCACTGCGGAAATTTTGACATATTAACCTTAAACCAGTTTTATTAAACATAATTTATTTATTTTGATGCGTCTTCATACAAAAAAATGAAAAAATCGTTAACGAAAGATGTTTATTTTAAAAGTGGTTGTATGGCTAACCGGCGCCAGCGCGCGGCGGCGCCCGGCGAAGCGGAACGCGCGAAAGTACCTACCTATCAGCTGTGCGCTCGCTCGATTCGCCGGCGTAGGTATGTTCTATCTATGTTATGGGTTTGGTTTCCGCACTTAGTCCTTAAGGTGGACCATTGTGCGTGGGCCATGGCGGCCGTTTGGGGGTTATTCCAACCAGCCCACCTCCCTCCAGAAGTTGGCTATGACTCCTGGTTTGTACAGAACCTCTGTGTACGATCTGGGTGACCCGAGGGTTTCGGTTCTAGTCTGGGTGACGCCCGTGCATTCAAAGAGCACGTGCGCGACGGTTTCCTCGGCCTCCATGCACGCTCTGCATAGAGGACTGTCCGTTATGCCTATTGTGTGGAAGTGTTTGTTCAGCGAGCAGTGTCCTGTGATGGTCCCCGCCACCAAACGCAGGCTATTCCTGTCCAGGCATAACAGACGCCTAGTTAGCCTGCCATCCAGGGATGGCATAGCTTCCTTGGACTGCCTGCAGCCCGGTACCGAGGACCACCAGTTCTCCGCTTGGGTATGGGTGAACTCCTGGAGCCACCTGCGTATTTGATTGAACGGGATGGGTACGATGGGCTCGGGCCCGCAGACCGACGCGCTAGACGCTCTTCTAGCAAGCTCGTCTGCTGCGTCATTGCCCAGCGATCCACTGTGTCCCTTAATCCATTGTAGCGTCACTTTGTTGCAACCGGAAACCGTTACTTGTTCTAGTGCGTTGTGACATTCTAGTGTAAGCTTCGAGGTGATATAATTCTTCTGTAAGGATTGGAGAACCGAAGCGCTGTCGGAGAGTATCCGTATATGGGTGCCCGTAACTCTCCTGGCTTGTATGGCATAAGCTGCTTGTATGATGCCCACACACTCTGCCTGATAGACGGTGTTGGACATTCCCAGCGGGCTGGATATATTGATGTTGAGGTCATGTGAGAAGACTCCGACTCCTGTGCCGGAGTTGGTCTTCGATCCGTCAGTGTATACTCTCATCTCTTTCGGCCCTGAGTAGTCACACCGTTCTTCGGTGAGCCGGCGTAGGTATTTACGTGGGTTACTAGCACTTGGATCTCGCTCAAAGAAATCAAAAATGCTTTCTTCGATTTCGATCGCCAGTCGGGGTCTGCCAGACCCTCGTGCATGATTCGGGGTTCTGAACTGTCCGTGATCAAGCAGCCTTTGAGTGGCCGCTAAAATGGTCCTTTCATTAGGGACCGCGGGGTTAAGGATTCCATGGGCTCGCATTCGAGGTATGCTCTCCGTCGCATACATTCTGCGAGCTGCTCGCAAACTTTCACCACTCAGTACATACACTCGCACCATCTCGTAAAACTCGCGGTTACTGAAGTCCGACATCGTGACCGGTAGGTACAAGCACGACACGTGCGGCGCGGCGCTTGCGCGGGAAAGCGATTAGACGCGACGTCACACGACAGCGCGTGCGATGAGCGAACTGTCGGCCACAGCGCCCGGCGCCGCCCGGGAGGGAGTTGCACCCCCGTGCAACACCGCCGCTAGTGCGCCGGCCGCCGCACGCGCCCATTGATATTATTACGAATAGTTTGTGTCCATATTTTGCTGATTTTAAGTAGGATAAAAAAACCAAAAAAAAGTATTGAATAAATATTGGAAATGTGTTCTATTACTGATATTGAACCACCAAAAAAAATTTGCGTACTGGTCAAAAACTTTTCCTGTATAATCGGCATGAACCATAATTTTACCCGCTTCACACCATTTCCACAATTGTTTCGTAATATCAGTCAAATGAGGAAATTGTACGCCGCCCTACGCCTGCCGTTTTTATGTATGATATTGCTGTTATATTGTCAATTCGTAATAAAATCTGACAATCTTTAAAATCTTGTGCAAAAGCTTTTAAGCCCAAGAAAAGCAGCAAATATTTCCAAAAAATTGATTTGTCGAGTTTGCTCATGTTGACTCCAAGGTCCACTGGCAGTCTCGTCACCACAAGCTGCGCCCCACCCCGTTGTTGAGGCATCACTAAATATCTCTAAGGAATATGTAACAACCTTTATTTTGCATACTGATTAATTTACAGCATTAAGCCACCAGTCAAAGATGGGGGAAAATTCGATTGGTAAACTCATAAACTTATCACAAATATCATCATGTTCATGGTTTAGGTATTTACACCTCTTAGAGTCTTTGGTATAAAGCCAGCCGTAGTCCACGGCTTGACATGCGGATGTTAAAAGACCGATGAAGCGAGCAAAATCTCTTATTCTAGATCGTTTGATATTTCCATAATCAGATCTGTAATTTCACTTATAACCTATATGGTTGCAAAGTTCTTATCAATATAAATGAATTAAGTCCAACCACAAGGTAGTTACTGTGAGCCGTTGAGGAGTTCCCTTAATCGTCCTTCGTCTTCATCATCAGACCCTTAACGACAGTAACAACCCACAAAAGTGTAAAGTTCTAATCAATATAAATTAATCAAGCCCAAACACAAGGTATCTGCTGTAAGCCGTTGAGGAGTTTCCTTGACTGTCCTTCGTC
This sequence comes from Lithophane leautieri, assembly GCA_949152455.1. Taxonomy (NCBI): domain Eukaryota; kingdom Metazoa; phylum Arthropoda; class Insecta; order Lepidoptera; family Noctuidae; genus Lithophane; species Lithophane leautieri. Next base: position 12,224,906 of record OX424484.1, on the reverse strand, counting down.
TTCATCATCAGCCCCTAACGACAGTCACAACCCATCAAAGTGTAAAGTTTTTATCAATACAAATTAATCAAGCCCAAACACGAGGTATCTGCTGTAAACCGTTGAGGAGTTCCCTTGACTGTCTTTCGGCTCCATCATCAGATCGACTCCAGACCTTCATAAAATTGTAGTGCTGTAAAATACTTAATGAAAAAATTAAGAAATGCACTGCAGTTGCCCCTACGATTTTTGAAAGTTCCCCTCGATTTCTCTAGAGAAATCGAGGGGAACTTTCAAAAATCGTAGATCCTAACTTGGTGACAAGCTTTTGAATAAAAAAAAATTTTTTTAAATCGATTCACAAACGGCGGAGAAATCGGTGAACATAAATAAAAATAAAAAATAAACAATCATCCGAACATAGTACCTCCTCCTTTTTTGAAGTCGGTAAAAATGTAAACATGAAATAAGTACATAGGTCAATGACTCACCCTGTGGGTTATAAGGCGTAGGAAGATCACCATCCGAAGACGATGTACTTTCACAGCGAGTACGTCGCTCACGTTTTATTTCAAGTTCTAACTTTTTCAGTTTTTTACACAAATATCTATAATTATCGCCATTATCACTCTTCTTTTTCGGCATTTTATGGCTTTAATATAAAAACACACATGAATTACTGTAAAACAGAGGAAAAGATAGGAAACAGCGAAGCACTGATGCGTGAATGAGCTGGCTAGGCGCAAATGTCTAGTCACGAACAAAAGTTTTTAATCTACCTTACATTGGATTAAATAATTTATTTTTCTCCTAAATTCAATGCGAAATGGTGAGTCTGTAAGTGAAACTACATGTGTGTTAATGCTAATATCGAGAACGAAGTTTGAGAGTAATTTTATATTAAACCGTTAATCGTTTTTTTTAAGAATTTCGTTTTCGTATTTCTATATTTCAGTAGATATTTATGTGGCCTTAATCAGTATAGTTCTGTAGTCGAATGTTATTTGGAATTGAGTTAAAATGATTCAAGGTTATTGGAACATTCAAGCAGAATGATTTTTGTAATATTTTCCATATTGTTTAAAAAGCATAATTGTTCCAAGTAGTTTGAATCAATATAGCAAAAAACAAAATGAACACACGTCAGGGCAACCAAGAAAATGCAAAAATGATTCTAATAGATTGAAAAACTTTTGCATTTAAAAAAATGGTCTTCGACATGACAGCTTTGGGTTGGACTATATGGATTTTCGTCAATTTATAACATAGAATTATGAGTATTTGACATGTTAAAATATACCTTATTTGGAGTATCTAGCTCATCAAAACTCGAAATTGCAGATGTTGTGGGTTAGATGAATTTTGCTTAAATCGATCCAAACAATCTTGCCATAACATTATTTAGTTTTTGCCTACTGACCATAATTAAAGAAGTTAATCCACAAAATTGCTTAGCAGATGTATGTGCAATACATTAGTACCTTTCAGAATAAAACTGATACAAAGTTAAAAGAGCAAATTTTTAAATTCAAATTATTTATTGCGCGTTTATGTATTTCAAAATACTTAATACACTAAACAAGCAAGGTAAGTAAACAATATTATACGTTAGTATAACAACAATTACTTATAAAATGATCACTAATCTTGAACGTATGTCGGCAGCCGACCGGTGGTGATGTGATAATATCACATTTATCCTGCAAATAGAAACAGATAGGTCACTTATGTCAGAAGATAATAATTAAATTAATAATTAATTAGAATGATTAATTAATTAGAATTAATAATTTTCTACTTTTTTTGCATCTGTCTATGAACCATCTACATTTGATCCTGACACTTGGGAACCATCGGACAAATACCAGGATAGCTCTGTCTGTATACCCGATATTTACCTCGCAAAAGAAGTAATACACCGAGCAGTCAAATCACTGGACCCTTCTAAGGGAGCTGGCCCCGATGGTATTCCACCGGTCTTTTTTATAAAAACAGCCGATAATATCTATGCTGCGTTGTACTCAATTTTCAACAAATGTCTACAGAAAGGTGTCTTTCCCACCGTGTGGAAGCGAGTATTTGTTACACCTGTTTATAAAAGTGGAGATAAGGAGAATGTGGAGAATTATCGTCCCATATCAATTATTTCCACCTTGTCGAAGCTTTTTGAGAGACTTGTGCACAGTGCTCTTTACCCTCAATTACATAGCCTTATTATACCTGAACAACATGGATTTGTTAAACGGCGATCGACAACTACCAATTTAATGATATTCACTAACTTTCTTTTTGAAAATATGGATAGGAGAGTCCAGGTAGACGCTGTGTACACTGACTTTCGCAAGGCTTTTGACAAGGTGGATCATTCAATCCTTTTGGAAAAGCTTGCCTACAACGGTATTCGAGGCAATTTACTTCGATGGTTTGCATCATACATTTATAACAGGTCACAAAAGGTCGTTATTAATGGGTTTGAATCTGAAATTGTGACTGTCAGGTCTGGCGTTCCTCAAGGGTCTATTTTGGGTCCTTTGCTTTTTATCCTCTTTATAAACGATATAAAGCAGTGTTTTATTCATTCCAACTTTTTGTTGTATGCGGATGATGTAAAAGTTTACAAAGCCTGCCAAAAATTCGAAGACTGCCTACTGCTCCAAGAGGACCTGCACAGACTTGATAACTTCTGCAAAGAAAACAAGCTCTTTCTTAGCCTTCCGAAATGTCATAGTATATCAATTACTAAAAACAAAAACAAACATAAATGTTCGTATATACTGAATGGCCATCACTTAAATGTGTTAGAATCCGTGCGCGACCTTGGTGTGACATTTGATTCGTGTTTGCACTTTGATTTGCATATAGAGAACATCATAAATAAAGCCTTTCGGATGTATGGTTTCGTCATGAGATCCTCGAAAGACTTCGTGCGACCCTCTACTTTTTTGCTACTATATAAAGCGTTGATAAGATCTCAATTAGAATACGCGATTCCTATTTGGAATCCGTTCTACCTCAAATATAACATTAAATTGGAATTAGTACAGAAAAAGTTTTTACGTACTGTAAACTATAAATGTTATCATTCAAGGATTCCTTACACACAATTGTTACTGCAATTTAATATTTTAAGTTTAGAATCTCGGCGATTACTTTTGGTAGCCATGATGCTACATGGTTTGTGTAACAATAGATTTGACTGTATTGAAATCACAAATAAGTTGCGCTATACAGTGCCTAGAACTGTTATTAGACGGGCAGCGCGCGTGCCCCGGCTGTTCCACGTAGATTCATGCAGGACTAACGCCGGGGCACGAGTGCCTCTTCGTCAACTTGTTGAAACCTATAACACGCACTTCATGGACATAGATGTCTTCTCTCTTTCAAGTAAAAAATTTAAAACTCTAGCTATAAATACTCTTTCACCACAATCTTAACCTATCAATAATTTTTAAATTCAGTTAAACATAATAAGATAATATTGTAAATACATTTCCGTTCGTGATTTATTCATCTATTAACTCGTGGACAATGGTGTGGGTTATATGTTTACCTATTTGTGTTACGACTCATAATTTTTAACCTTAACATGTAACTGTTTTTTGTCCCTAATAAATAAAATAATAAATAAAATAAAATAAAATAAAAAGAGCAGGATCATGCACATCCTCGTTTCAAATACCTATTGATCAATAAGCAGAGCTTCTGTAATGTTCGTTAAATATTGTTAATCTTTATATTTTGAATTGTTTTATATTGTTTTTGTACATTGTTCTCACTAGAAGCAACAAGAATAATGTAGGTACCCAGAACTTTGTACTATGTATCTTGATTTAAAAGGGTGTCCTCGGAGTGTTTTGCCCATTCTTCTCCCTAGAGATCTACGTTTTAGAATTGGCCGCTAGCTTTACCATTCTGACAAACTGGCCTACTCCTTGACAATTCAAAACTAAATGTGTCTGTGAATGATTTAATTGAATCAAATGGCTTTTGTTTGAGTGATCGGTGCTCGAGATGGCGACGCGGACGTGATAGAAGTATGTCTGTGTTGGGCGGATACCAGAGAGGTTGCCGGTGATGGCGATGTAGTCGGCAAGGACCTCGAGTGCGTTGATCTTCTGCTGCAAGACCGTCTCCGCCAGGTTCGCCAAGATGCTGGTGCCGTTAGAACTGTAAAATCAAAAGTCATTTAATATAAATACTTACGAAACGGGACAAAGCGAGCACCATCAAAATCTGCTTAGTAATGCCACACTTCAGCTTAGTTCCTTGTCTCGTGTCACACGATTCATACGCCCAACATGACGTGTCGCATTGTGTGCACAAGAAAATTATTTTCGAAGAAAGTATGCTGAATAGTACATTGTGGTAAACATCGTAGTTATAAAACGACTGGACTTAGGTACAGTTTATTTTCGTTAATATAATTCGTTATAATCATAATCATTTATTAATTTGCGAATATGGGTACAAAAGAAAAGGTCTTAAACAAACAATACTGTTCATTAGCCACATCCTACCATAAGGCATGCAAAATTACGAATACCGGTATCAATGAAAATACAATTTAACAATAGAAGACATTATTTAAAATATTTTATGGAGTAACATTATACATATAAGTCTGTCCTGGAAACATTCAGTGACAGAGTAATATACTTTTTTTAGTAACAGTGTTTATATATTGTTTTTAATATATTTTTTGTCTTTATTTATTTATTTTTTAATTAACTGAGTATTTTAAGATAAATTTGATCATTTTCTTAGATAAATGTCAAACAATCTGACGATTGGTACTCAAAGGTTAGTGTGAAGTGAATCGTGTCAAACTTGGCTATTATGTAGTTATTATTACAAGCTTTTATTTAACTTTCTTTGTAAGTTTCGCGCAGTGCCTTCACCCGCTGCCCCGCCCGGCCCCAACGCTAACTCAACCAACGACCAACCACATATCTGTATTTTCGCCCAAGTTGAATATGCTTGTATAAGACTGCAATAGCACTGCTACGTTCCTCAGTACAATGCAGTACAAATGTCGCATCGAACGGTTATCTTATATAAACGCTCTGAATACGTTTAGACTATTAACATTACGCTCTAGACGCTTGTTGCTCCAAGGAATGATGCTCCATCGACTTGTACATAATAAGTTTGATTGCTCTGAATTGATAAGTAAAATATGCTATATTGTACCTAGAACTGTAATGAGACGAGAGGCTGGCGCGCTCTTATCCACTGTTTGCTACAACTCCCTGTCGTACAAATCCGGGAGAGAGAGCGCCGCTACAGAGATTGGTTCAGGCTTACAATCATAATTTTAATGATAGTGACGTATTTGCCCTATCTAAAAATATTAATCAGCGCCTTAATAAATTTTTAGGGTTCCGTACTCAAAGGGTAAAACGGGACCCTATTACTAAGGCTCCGCTGTCTGTCTGTCTGTCCCTCTGTCACCAGGTTGTATCTCATGAACCGTGATGGTTAGACAGTTGAAATTTTCACAGATGATGTATTTCTGTTGCCGCTATAACAACAAATACTATAAAATAGAATTAAATAAATCCTTAATACTTAATTATAATAAATACTTACTTACCCATACAACAAACGTGATTTTTTTGCTCGTTTTAGCTCGATATTGGTAAAAGGCAACCGGTAGCCGCTTGAAATATTCACAGAATATTTAGTTATATATTTACATTAAAAAAATAAAAAAAACATATCTTTAGGGGGGGCTCCCATACAACAAACGTGTTTTTTTGCCGTTTTTATAGATGGTACGGAACCCTTCGTGCGCGAGTCCGACTCGCACTTAGCTGGTTTTTTAATTATTATGTATTATTTAAGCATGTATTAAATTTTAGATTTTAAGTTAACGAAAAAATTGTGTTGTTGTTATCTATTGATTTTACTTCATTTTACCATAACTGTATCTAATATAAACTAGTAACATGTGGAAACGTAGTGGGTTGTACTTTTACCTACAGCAGACTGTGTATCTAGTTGTAATATACAATGTACGATTGTTTGTTTTCCCAAATAAAAATAAATGAAAATTAATAATAAACTCAATGCATAGTGAGCAGTGACAGTGAGCTGACTATATTAGCTAAATATTGACACTAGGTTTAGGTATGTTTGTAAGACATGGTTTTGTAATTATTAAGGTAAGCTAATATAGACATTTTCGTTACGGTCCTGTCGGTGTGATTTTAAAGACGTTTCACATCAACAGTACCCTCTGCTGGCTGTCCAGGCAGAGGTTTGGCATAATTAAATACGTGTAGTTGTGAAAGAAGTACGAACCCGAGAAAGAAGAATGGCGCCGCGTCCGTTTCGCCGCACCACTGCGAACAAGCAACATGTCAGTTGGGCAGCACGTACACAATAGCATACATAACAACATATCTGTAATCCATGAAAGATTAGGCAGTCATTTCCTTAGTTATGTTTATGCCAGTAATAATAAGGGCGAGCTATTGCCATCAACCGGGCGCAAATCCAGACTCCGAGGGGCTAGTGAGAAATGCCTGATAAAAAAACCCAATAACACTTGGCCCGACCTGGAAATCGAATACAGGTCTTCGTGCTCAACATTAGCGCTAGCAACCACTAAACGAAACAAAGCAGTAGACGGGTAATAATAGCTCACATATAATTATTATATAAATAATAGCGGTTTCTGCTTCAGTGTATGGCGAAGGTACAGCTCTGTATTATGATTGGCGTCGAAACATGAAACTATAACTACTGATGATTGTTCCAATTGCGGGCACTGAAGGTGTCACTCACGAGCATCAGCAGTACAGCCAGCAGCAGCACGACACACGAGTAGCGCAACATGACGAGCAGACAAGGTGTTTCAAGCAGTAGCAATATGTGGACAGCTGAGCACTGATAGACGGCAAGATGCGGACGAGTGCCGAGCGGCGGCGCCGATGGCGTATATACCGCGTGCACATTACCATCTCAAAGAGACACGTGCTGCAAGACACGACACGCCACACACGCGGTGCATAGACTTGCCACAGTCATCATTATACGTTCGAATGCGGAAGTATTGTTATTAATATATCAAGAAAGTAAACATTGTATTGGCATCTTGTGCTGCTCACGACTGTATCTAAAACCACATTGTGACAAGCATACAGCCTGACTTTTCCCCAACTGTAATATTCTGATCGTGTCGGAATAAACCTCGAAATTGGATTGTGTGTGCCTAGGATTTGACTTTCAAGAGACTAAACTTGTACTCTTTTTAACCGACTTCAAAAAAAGGAGGAGGTTATCAATTGGTCTGTATTTTTTTTATTTTTTTTACCTCAGTACTTTTGACTGGGTGAACCAATTTTGATGATTCTTTTTTATTCGAAAGCTGGTGCTTCCCCTGTGGTGCCATATAAATTGTATTAACTTGCTTGAGTAGTTTTTGAGTTAGCTTCAATTTTTACCGACTTCAAAAAAGGAGGAGGTACTATGTTCGGATGATTGTTTTTTTTTTTTTTTTTTTTTTTTTTTTTTTTTTTTTTTTTTTTTATTTATGTTCTCCGATTACTTTTGTTCAAAAGCTTATACTTCTGAGGTGGTCCCATTGTCACCAAGTCAGGATCTGATGATGGAATCCTAGAGAAATCGAGGGGAACTTTCAAAAATCGTAAGGGCAACTAGTGCATTCCTTAATTTATTCATTAAGTATTTTACAGCACTACAATTTTATGAAGGTCTGGAGTCGATCTGATGATGGAGCCGAAAGACAGTCAAGGGAACTCCTCAATGGTTTACAGCAGATACCTCGTGTTTGGGCTTGATTAATTTGTATTGATAAAAACTTTACACTTTGATGGGTTGTGACTGTCGTTAGGGGTCTGATGATGAAGACGAAAGACAGTCGAGGGAACTCCTCAGTGGTTTACAGCAGATATCTTGTGTTTGGGCTTGATTAATTTGTATTGATAAGAACCTTACACTTGGATGGGTTGTGACTGTCGTTAAGGGTCTGATGATGAAGACGAAGGACGATTAACGGAACTCCTCAACGGTTCACAGTAATTACCTTGTGTTTGGACTTAATTCATTTATATTGATAAGAACTTTGCAACCATATAGGTTGTAAGTGACATTACAGATCTGATTATGGTCACCTTATAATATGATGATGAGGGGAACTATACAGTGTAAGCAAATGTATAGTGTTCACCCTTATATTCTTGAGAAGGCACGGGAGTCTCATTAGCCAGCCGGTTTCGTATAACATCTAAACGATACTTGCGCTGTTCAGACGACTCGCCACTTAATCGTTTTTGAATAAGATTGAGTCGGCAGATCTTATCATTTGGCGACTCCTGCGACAAATGAGAATGCATGTAATTTCTCATCTGAGATAACCTAGCATGAAGAGCTAACGGTGATTCTTGGGAACCGGACATAGCACTCCGTTTGCGATTCTTAGATAGGCGTTCTTTTTCAGCAGTATTAGTCTCTTTAATTCTGTTTTTCTTCATGCGGGCGGCTCCTTTAGTTGGTCTACCCATGGTGATTACAAAAATCAAATTACACAAAAAATGGAAAAATAATAAAACTTTTAAAAAAAAAATTGACCGACTTCAAAAAAAACAAAACAAAAAAGAACTACTGTACTAAAACCCCTAAAACCAAATGACAAAAGTACATAATAAGAGAAAAATAAAAAAATAAAAAATAACTTTAATTTCGGAAGTCGGTGGCCAAAAACTAAAATTAAAAGCAAAGACACCGACTTCCGAAATTAAAGTTATTTTTTATTTTTTTATTTTTCTCTTATTATTAAAGAAGTACTTTTGTCGTTTGGTTTTAGGGGTTTTAGTAGAGTAGTTCTTTTTTGTTTTGTTTTTTTTGAAGTCGGTCAATTTATTTTTTTAAAGTTTTATATTACGTATTTTTCTCACTAAGTCTATATAGACGACGTCTTATTTGATACAATCACTGAAATTTACATAGCAGGTAGTGGTATTAGAACTTGTGTGAGGCAGGTACCACAACTAAAAAGTGAAAAATAAAAACTTTTAACATAAAAAAAAAAACGAAGCCGGTGGCAAAAAACGAAAATTGTAAAGCAAAGACACAGACTTTCGAATTTAAGTTATTTTTCACTTTTTAAGTGCTGTTTTTGATAAACTCTTTTGGCGGCACGTATCAGATGTGCATCTACGCACCTTAGAGTTGTGCATCAACGCACCTTAGATTACGAGGCGTCGCCTGTATTCTATTTATAAACGCACCCTTGCGCCTTGTTAAGTGGCAACACTAAGCTACGATCCAGTGCGCTACCATAGCTTTCTTGCTTGTCGACGTCGCGAGATACGGACTAGATTTTATTTTATTAGAAAATTAGTCATTAAAATAGTGTACCAAATTAACTACAAACTATGATACGTGTGTGACAAATATAATCCAATCTAAAACAAAAATGTGAAATGGGAGCCAAATTCAATATTGTGGTTGTCGACTTCGCCGACAAAAGAATTGAGATCTAAATGGGTGCCAAGTTCTATAGATAATCTTGAAATATATAAAGAATATACCTACAACATAAATAAATTTAAAACAAAATTTCTTGTTTTTTCTGCTATAACAATGTTTGCTATTTAAAATTATAACTTCATTGAATAATCGAATTATTTACACAAAGCGATTAGGATGAATTGAAACTGAAAATTTTACTTGGCTAGTTTTTACATTATTTATTTATTTATTTTATAAATTAGGTACAAGTTCCGGGGGTCTGTCTTAGCATGCCATGGCCTGAGATTTGATCAACGCGCTAAGTTTCGAGTTGATGTAATGGTCTTTCAATGTACGCTTTATATTTTTACTATTCATTGAGTCTCTAATGTCTACAGGTATACGTTCTGTTATATTTAGCTAATCAACTTATTTTCTTTATGTTTGATAACTTCTATGTCTATAGTTTAGTTTTTTTTCCTTTGTGGGTAGATATAGCACTAAAATATATTTTTGTGTGCTCTTGATAAAATAATTTAAAAAATAGTTATATACATTTATTTATGAAATAAATCAGTTCATATTTTATAACCCCCCCCCCCACACCCGCTATCTATTGTTATCAAGTCTGTACCTGGTTCACTTTCACTGCACACTGAACATGGACACTAAACTTGCTGCCAGTTTGGAGGACCTCGAGCGATTGTTTGGATCCCGCATGCAGGCATATGAGTTGAAATTGCAGCAGGCTACCACTGGCACCACATCAGCTACTCCAGACATTGCATCCATCGCGCGTGAGTTCACAGAGTTTAAGCAATTTGTGTGTAAAGCACTCTACGCTGAAAACTCAATTTGAGCTGCTTGCTGCTGGGTTCGATAGGGATGAAACCATCATGCGAAGAAAGGTCCTGCTGTTCCATGGTGTTCCAGAGAAGTATAATGAAAAGACTCTTGATGTAGTCCGCAACATCATATCCAACCAAATAAAATTGACTGAAATATGTAAGAACATTAATATTATCTATGTTTGTCATTGACTCGGATTCCCACAGCAGAAGGCCCGACTCATACTGGTGCGATTCTTCAAAATGGAGCATCAGCAACTTGTATGGGATAGCAAGAAAGCTCTCAAGGGTACCGGGATCACCATCTCCGAATTCTTGACACAACTCCGGCATCAAGTGTTTGCAGCTGCTCGTAAGCATTTCGGTATGCCAAATTTTTGGTCCATGGAAGGCAAGATTGTTGTTATTTGCCCAGATAAATCCCGCCGGAAGATCGAAACGGCAGGTGAACTCCACGATCTGATAGCCAAATTTCCGTCTTGTGCAGTAGACAACGAGGATTCTGCGCAATCTGAAGATCCTGGATCTCCTAAAGCCGCAATTTTGGCTACTCCCGCTAAGAGAACGAGGAAGACGCGTCTGCGCAAGTAACTCATTCGATGTTTTGTTTTTATTTCTGTCCATCTACTTCAATGCTTCTCAACTTCGCCGCTTTGCATGTTCACAATCATCTTAGTTAAATAAGTAATTTTCATTTGTCTCACTGCTAATCATTAATTTTTCTTTTTATTTGTATTACTGCCGGTATTTTACTTTTTTATTTTTAATACGCTTTTGTTGTTTTTGACATTATGACTGGACGATGTGACAGATGTCAGTGTCACTGCTCCTACCCATCCGTCATTGCGTCGCGTTCCATTATACGTACAGTTCCACATGTGTTAAAGTTATTGTTGTAGTTTTATTTTGTTTTGTTTCTATTTCTGCTTTAATATTGTTTTTACTTATCTGTGTTTCTTTCCAAAAACTCTGTCAATATCCCAGCGAGTGGAGGAGGTTTTCTATTCGAAGGAAATCCGTAATTATTCGTGTTTTTAGTATTTTAATAATTGTTTACTTTTGTATTTTAGTTACATTTATTCTTATTTTTATATCTATATTATAGTTTAGTTTTACTCATGGACGATGTAGCTGATATTAACGACAGCTTCTTCTCGTGCTCTTCTTCTTCTAGTTTTGCTAGTGCGGACAGCGACTCTTCCATACCACTTACTTTGCATGATAAAATCTCTTATCTTTTCGCCAATGACCCTACGAACCTGCATATTATAGCTCACATTAATGCACAGAGTGTTCCTGGTCACTATTCTGACCTTCTGGCATCTTTTAGCAGTGCTCACCTGGATACTCTCCTGATATCGGAATCCTTTTTGAAGCCATCTCTCCTCTCTACTCAATACTCACTTCCCGGCTTCGTCTTGATCCGCAATGATAGGACCGGCAAAGGTGGAGGAGGTGTTGCTATGTACCTGCGTGCTGATTTACCCTACAAGGTGGTCAGTTCGTCTCCTTCTCGTTATTCTGAGTCGGCTGAATACTTGTTTCTTGAAATTAATGTTCATCACACGAAAGTTTTGCTTGCAGTGCTCTACAGCCTTAATCTTCACATTGACTACTTTAATTCTCTCGACTCCACTCTCACTGATCTATGCTCCATGTATGAGCATATGGGCGCCAAACAGATATTTTAATTTTAAGCTTGTTTTAATCATTTTGTACTTAATCTGACTTCCATGTTATTTATTGAATTAATACTTGTATTTCCGGTTGTAGGTATTTATAAAAAGTTCATATTATGATACCTTCCTTTCGATTTATTTAAAATATTGTGATTTCCGGTTATATTTATAAAAAGTTAATATTGTAATACCTTCTTTTTGATTTATTTAAAATAAAGTGGTTTCCGGTTTGATTTATTTTTATAAGTTTCTATTATGATAACTTCCTTTTGATTTGCCTAAAATATTTGTGTTTCCGGTTGATTTTATTTTAAGCTTCTATACTGGTATTAAGGATTTATCTTGACATCCGCTTGAATTACTTTAAATGTTATTTCCTTTAGAATTATAAGGATTTATGTTGACATCCGCTTGAATTATTTAAAATGTGATTTACTTTAGAGTTGAGGACTTATTTTGACTTGCATATCCGCTTCATTTATATAAATTCTTTTTGGCGGTAAAGTTTCGCGGTAATTTTGTGTATATAAACTGTTGTAATGCTAATGGAAACACATTCGTCCGATTCCTGCTCTGATAGCAGCGCGCCCTCACCCCCCTCCCCAGGCGGCCCCTTTCGATCCATTCAATGTGATCACCTCTACCTACATGACCTTCCTCACCCCACGCGCTAGGCAAATGGCCAACGAAATCGTTGCTGCCCGAACTGCCAATGACGTAGGTAGGATACATCAAATTTTCAATGCGTACCCAGAGATTACGCAAGCCATGTCCTCCCTAGCCAACCACCCTACCCCCCATAATGTCTAACACCACCGTAGCTAGGTTCAAACCCCGATCCCTTAACTTAGGATTTTTCAATGCCAACGGCATTCAACACCAAAGAGATGAGATCGCGGAATTCCTCCGCGACCATCAGATAGATATCCTCTTAGTACAGGAAACATTCCTCAAACCCCATAAACGGAACCCTTCTATCGCAAACTATCGTATAGTTCGCAACGATAGAACTCGTTGTCACAAGGGCGGCACCCTTATATATTACAAAAAGGAACTCTATTGCATCCCAATAGATCCTCCCTCTCTCTCTCGGATAGAAGTCTCAGTATGCCGCCTAGGCATGTCCGGCCATCAGCCGATCACCCTCGTCTCTGCTTACCTCCCTCCCTATTCCTCCGCCACGGAGAATCCCCAGAAATTCTCCAATGACTTCACCGCCCTACTCGGCTTGAGTGACTCCGTTATTATAGCGGGTGATCTCAACGCTAAACACCCGGCGTGGAATTGTTCCACTACCTCCGTTAGAGGGCGACACCTGTTCGACCTCTCAAACTCCCATAACTTCGATATCATCGCTCCGATGACTCCCATTCATTTCCCCCACGAACCCAGTCACTCCCCCGATATCCTAGACATGGCGATCCTTAAGAACGTCAACCTTAGGTTAAACTCCATAGAAACGGTGCACGAGCTCACCTCTGACCACCGCCCAGTAGTCATGAAACTGGCCCCCCGCATAGGTCTCCCCGACCCCACCCAACCCCCCGCCACCAAGAAGGTAACGGACTGGAGGAAAGTAGGCGAATTGCTGAAATCCAACACGTCCCCCCAATTGGACTCTATTCCCGAACAGTTCGATTCTGTCGCAGACACGACGGCCGCGATCGACTCGCTCACGGATCACGTACAATCGGTTTTGAACGATTGTTCAAGGCAAGTTCCAGTGGTGGACGACCACCGCTTCAAATTGCTGGCCGATGTGCGTGATCTGATGACCGAGAAGAACGCGGCCACCCGTGCCTACAGCAATTTCCCATGCTCCGCTAACAAATCTCACATGCGCTACTTACAGCGTAAAGTAAGGACACGCATTGCTGAGTTGCGTGAAGCGGGCTGGGACAAGATGCTGAGCGATCTCGAGCCCACTCACCAAGCTTTCTGGCAACTCCAGAGAAATCTCCAGTCCCAACAGGGCGCTTCCATGCCCCCCCTAGTCCGTCCCGATAAGACCATAGCCTTCGACGACAAGGCGGAATGCCTAGCCGATAGTCTCGAGGCTCAATGCTCGCCTAGCTCACTGCCTGTAGACCAAGCTCATCTCGATGAGATTGACGCTGAAGTCGAACGCAGAGCATCTCTCCCCCCCGTCGAAGACCCCGATGATCCACTGCCCCCCATCACTCCTGATGAGGTGCACGAGATCATCAAAGGTTTTAAAACGCGTAAAGCCCCCGGCTCAGATGGACTCACTAATAGAGTGATCCAACTTTGAGCGGGGAACTTTTCCCCGCTCACTTAATAATGCTCTTGACCATCATCTTCAATGGTGCTCTCGGCAATAATATCTTCCCCCAGGCATGGAAGGAAGCCACCGTTATAGGTATCCCCAAACCCGGCAAGTCCAAATCCGATCCCTCTAGCTACCGTCCCATCATTCTGCTCAGGGTTCTCGGTAAAATCTATGAGAGGCTTATTTATAAGCGGCTCAGAGACTACGCCGAGACCAAGGGTCTCATCCCGAACGAGCAATTTGGGTTCCGCACCGAACACTGCAGCATCCACCAAGCCCACCGCATAGTCGAGCACATAAGCGAAAGCTTTATGCGAGGCCTAATGGTGGGCGCGGTGTTCTTCGATATAGCGAAGGCGTTTGACAAAGTCTGGCACAATGGCTTATTATACAAGCTATACCAACTCGGTGTGCCCGATCGTCTCGTGCTCATCTTACGAGACTTTTTGTCATACCGCACCTTTCGCTACCGCATAGAGGGTGCCCTATCCTCACCCCGTCCCATTCGCGCAGGTGTCCCCCAGGGCTCTGTCATATCCCCGCTCATCTTCACGCTGTTTACTAGCGATATTCCCAAAAGTAGAAAGGCACAGTTGGCTCTGTTCGCAGACGATACGGCCATCTACTTTAAGGCCCGTAGTCCCGTTACGATTCGCGACACTCTCCAAACCTCAGTCGACAAGCTCGGCGAATGGTTCAGAAAGTAGCGAATCGAGGTTAATCCCGATAAGAGTCAGGCGGTTCTCTTTTCCAAACCGCGTACGAAACCCACCCTCCCCGAGCCCATCACCATGTTCGGCAAGCCGATCCCTTGGGAGAAGCGAGCCAAATATCTCGGTGTAGTCCTCGATGACCACCTCACTTTTCAAGAGCACATAAAGCAGGTTCGCTCGCGAGCCGCTTTCGCTCTAGGTAGGCTTCACTCCGTCCTAAATGCACGTAGCAAATTGTCACTTAGGTGCAAATTGCGTATCTACACTGCGTGTATCCGTCCCATCATGACATATGCCGGTGCCGTCTTTGCCCACACTAGACCCCGCCATATTCATAGGTTACAAACCATCCAGAACCGATTCCTCCGTAGAGCTACTGACTCCCCCTATTATGTCCGTAACGAGATCCTCCATCTCGACCTTAAAATCCCCACGATAGCTCTATTCTTAAAACGCCTCTCTAAGCGTTTCTTTGACTCCGCCGCCAAACATCGCAACCCACTGGTTGTCGAGGCGGCCAATTATACCCCCTCTCGCATTAGTCATACCCGCCGTCCGAGGCATGCTCTCACCGACCCCGACGACCCCATAACTCTCCTCCAGGAGAGCAATAGGGCCACCAGTACGGTTCTTAAAACCAGACGCCGTCCTTCATTCCGACCTCGACGTCGAGGACCTCCTCGACCGCGACCCCGATCTAACAGGATGACGACTCATCCTACTCCTCCCCGACCCTTGTCTGTCGACGGTGAAGCGCCCGCACAGGCGGACGCTGAGCCGCCAGTAGTAGCAATAGTTAATTTAAACTCCCCGATCCAGCCTGTCCCCACTAGCTGCCCTCCCCCCAGCGACGCCCTAAGCCGAGGTCCGTACCCCACAGGGGGTGCCCTTAGCGAGCCGTCGTTTAGTTTATAATTAGTTTTAGATTAGTTTTTAAATGCCCCTGGCTGGAGGCGCTTTGAGTTAGTATCATAGCTTAGAGCATCTTCGCAGGACAGTCCGGTTAAGTAGATAGTACCCTTTGTGGTAAAACCTACGAGATGCCATTCATAAAAAAAAAAAAAAAATGGAAACACATTCTTTGTGCGCTGCTCATGGAATAAACACCCTGAATTGAAGTATGTTATTTTATTTGTGCTCTCTTATCTCCATTTTCCTATTGCTGTGTATTTGTGTGATAAATTTGAGAAAATATGTGTGACTCCGGTAACGACGGCGATGATGCGCCGACAAGCACGTCATTTTAATGGGTGATTTTAACACGTGCTTGATTAAAAATAACTCACGCTCCCTTAAACACCTTTCTCTCTTGTCCTCTTTCAATCTTCAAGTCTTGCCTC
Organism: Lithophane leautieri; assembly: GCA_949152455.1. Taxonomy (NCBI): domain Eukaryota; kingdom Metazoa; phylum Arthropoda; class Insecta; order Lepidoptera; family Noctuidae; genus Lithophane; species Lithophane leautieri. The sequence goes on along the minus strand of OX424484.1, from coordinate 12,208,580 downwards.
TCTCCGCAACTCACTATTTTCCTAATTGCGCACCCTCTTTCCTAGATCTTATGATTGTTTCCTCTTCTAATAATGTTTCTTACCATGCTCAACTCACGGCTATCTTTTCTTACCACGATCTTATCTACCTTTCCTATAGTATCCGTGTTCCCAAGCGTAAGTCAGAATTTTGTATCTACGAAACTACAAAGGCATAGACCTGGAGGCTTTGCAGCGTGATGCCGGCGATCTCGACTGGACCCCTCTGGTTGAGATCGAAGGCATCGACGATAAGGTGAAGTGTTTTAAGGCAACCGTTCTCGACTTATACGATCAGCATGCCCCTATCCGACGTGTCAAAGTTCGACATAACCCTGCACCATGGATAACGCTAGCAATTAAAGAGCTTATGGCTCGCAGGGCTAAAGCTAAGAGCAGATATAAGCGCAGACCTTCAGAGCTGAATCTTTCTTACTACAAAACCTTTCGTAATCGCTGCAGTCATTTGTGTCAAGATGCTAAGAGACGCTATTTCCACGATCAACTCAATAACCGCAATTCTTCCGATGTATGGAAATTTCTCAAATCTGTAGGTATAGGCAAGTCTCCTATCAACCAGTGTAAGGATGTGAACCTCAATGATCTCAATAAGCATTTCTCTCTCCTTCCCTTTTCTCTTGATCTGTCTGTCAAGGTTGCGACTTTAGAGAGTCTTGTCCGTTTGCCATTACCACAATGTTCTCACTTTAAGCTTAGCGATGTTACTGAGGATGAGGTTAAGAAATCTATACTTGCGATTACTTCCTCAGCAGTCGGTAATGATAAGTTGTGTTCTAGAATGATAACTCTTATCCTTTCCTTGTTACTTCCTGTTCTCACTCACATCTTCAACCACTCGTTTTCCTCATGCTCACTTCCGACAGTTTGGAAACAGGCTCACATAATACATTTGCCTAAAACTAACAATCCTACTTTATTAACCCACTTTAGACCTATTTCTATTCTCCCATTTCTCTCCAAAGTTTTTGAGCACATAGTTCATAGACAACTATCATTTTTCTTGACGACAAACTCGATAATTTCCCCCTTTCAATACGGTTTTCGCGCAGGTCACAGTACTGTTTCCGCGCTTTTGAAAGTAACTGACGACATCCGCTGGGCAATGGAGAATAAGTCCCTTACTATTCTTGTGTTGCTTGACTTTAGTAGCGCCTTCAACTCAGTGGATCTCGACATTCTACTTGGTATTCTCAAATCAATCAATTTCTGTTCTTCCGCTTTAGCTTGGTTCAGTTCTTATCTTCGGGGGCGCTCTCAGTGTGCTCGCCTGAAGGAATCCTTCTCTGATTGGTGTAGCCTCACTGAGGGTGTTCCTCAGGATAGCGTTCTCTCTCCTCTTCTTTTTTCAATTTTCATCAACTTTGTTACCGGAGTAATTTCATCTAGTTTTCATCTCTACGCAGATGATTTGCAGCTCTACCGACATTTTACTGTAGCTGACGCGGGTTCTGCAATTGCTGCTATGAATCATTACCTGGTTTGCATCAGCGCTTGGACTAAGTCATTTGGTTTTCAAATTAATCCAACTAAATCCCAGGCCATGATCATAGGCAGCAGATTCGTTCGCAATGCGGTTTGTGTTGCATCTCTAATGCCTTTATATCTCGATAGTGTTCGCGTTGACTATACCGAAACCGCCAAAGATCTGGGTGTAATAATTGACTCCAATCTTTCGTGGCGTGCTCAGGTCAATGAGGTTAGTCGAAAGGTACATTTCTCCTTTCATTCGTTAAAAAGCCTTCAAAGTCTCCTGCCCTTGAAGACTAAAATTTCCTTAGCACAAACACTTATCCAGCCGATTATAGATTATGCCGACGCCTGCTACCTGGATGCTGCCGAGGAGCTATTAAACAAGCTTGAGCGCTTGCAAAACTTGTGTATTCGCTTTGTTTTCGGTCTTCGAAAGTATGACCATGTTTCTCACCTTCGCAAGGAACTCAAGAGGCTCCCAATCCGCCTTCGCAGGAACACTCGGATTTTATGTCTCCTCTTCAACATCTTACACAACCCGTCTTATCCGTCCTACCTGCGTAAGCGTTTTTCTTACGCTCGTCCTCGTGACGTACCGTGTAGATCACACCTTAGATCCCTCCTTAAGTCTCATGCTCATAAAACTAGCTATTATTCTTATTCCTTCTCTGTCCATGCTGTAAGATTGTGGAACTTACTTCCGCCTAGCATTCGTCATTTGAAAACTGTTTCTCTATTTAAATTTCGTGTAAAAGAGCATTATCTTTCCTCTCAACTATGAGTATATTGTTATATAGGTATTTATGTTTATATATTTAAGCTTTATGTATTTATTTAAGTATATATTAATTTTCTTGCGTATATGTGTAGGTATATTTAATATTTTTAGTTAAGACTTCGCATAATCATTTTTTCTCCTCTTGTTCTCACACACTATTGTCTACATTTCTTTCACATTTCTCCTTTCGCAGGTCTGCTGGAAGAAATTTCTTTCTTTCTTCTTTTCTTTTTTTTACTGTGTGTACATAAATAATAAAATAAATAAATAAATAGTTTTAATGTTGACTTGCTGATAAAAACTAGCCATGTAAAATTTTCAGCTTCAATTCATCCTAATTGCTTTGTGTAAATAATTCGACTATTCAATGAAGTTATATTTTTAAATAGCAAACATTGTTATAGCAGAAAAAACAAGAAATTTTGATTAAAATTTATTTTAGAATGTTGTAGATATGTTCTTTATATATTTCAGTATTATCTATAGAACTTGGCACCAATTTAGATCTCAATTCTTTTGTTGGCGAAGTCGACAACCACAATATTGAATTTGGCTCCCATTTCACATTTATGTTTTTGATTTGATTAATATTACCCCCCCACCCACCTTTCAAAGGTAGTTTTTGAAAGTTAATGTTTACAATTTAATTAGTTAAACAAAATTTTCATGTCAGATTAAAATAGTAAGATTTTTCAAATAAGTAAATCCAAGTAGCAAAATTGGTCCTGTAAGTATACCCATCCTGTTCCTAGGAGCATGTATTCTTTAGCCCTATGGAAATCCTATAAACACTTATAAAACCGTAATTGGGCGTTATTACGCGCTATAGTCGTAAAGTTACAAAGGAGCTCGTGGTTAAGTAATAACAGCCGCACGGGTCGATCCATCAGGTTAAGCTACGCTTGCCGGGGTTGGTCCGTAGATGGGTGACCATCTTTACATACCAAGACTCTTCCGTGCCTCGGAACGCACGTTAAACCGTTGGTCGCGGCTGTCATTCGTGGATCTTTGATAGTCGTTACGGGTCGTCAGAAGCCCGAAACTCTGACAACCAGTCTTACCATGGGGTATCGTATTGTCCAGTTACTGGGTTGTGGAGGTCAGATAGGCAGTCGCTCCATAGAAAATACTGGTATTCAGCTGCATCCGGTTCGACTAGAAGCCGATCCCAACATAGTTGGGATAAGGCTAGGCAGATTGATTGAGTCATAAAGTTACAGTCCAGTAAAGTGCAATTCGATTTTATTAGGTGCTTTTACTGGTTTAATTCATCCATCATTTTTCATTTATTTCAGTAATAATTTTTACATTGTATCGAAATACACTCAAATAAAAAATTAAAACAATTACAATATAAATCATAATTAAAACAGTAACCAAATAAATTAAATTAAAACGTAAAACATTTGCAATTCCCTGCTATAATATTTGTATGTCAGAATAAAAAATAAATTTAGATTCCACCATTAAGTCAAAAGTAGGTAAGTGTCAAAAGTGTGTGATGTACCTATGTCAACTAAAGAATGGAAAAACAAATTAAATCAGATTCATTCATTACACAAATTTAAAAATAATAATTTCAAATTAAAAATCATCCAACAGTTGTCAGCGTGATGCCATTACTAGAGCATTCGTTCTTCATTCTATTTTGTAACGGTGACGGTCTGGTGTCTTCCGGAAAACTATTATTTACAAAGGGAAAGTAATCCACACTTTATATAATAGGCTTCAAAACTACTGAACCGATTTTTAATTTTTTTTTAACCATAGAAGTAAGGCTATAATTTATTTAAAAAAAAGTAGAGATCCTTAAGAAAATTGCAATAATGTAACCCAAATTAGTAAAATGATGCCTTTAAAATTCATTATTTGGAGTGCGCTGAGAAAACTATTGATGATACATAAAAATGATATTCTACATGATTAAAGTACTCATTATTACCCATACAAAAGTGTGCTAGGGAATATTATCTAACTATCATAGTTAAGTCACAATAGCAGATTTTGTGTTCTAAAAAACTAGATCGCTGATAGAAACAAAAGTTCAGTACATTCGTATCGTAGTATTTATTACTCGTAATTCTTATTCAAATAAATAGTTTTGTCATCAAGGGTATTAAGGCAGCAGTAACATAATATTATTTAAATTCATTCAAACCTGACATTTATTTTCGAAGTTATCATGAGTATAAAATAAAAATACAACACGCGAACCGTCGACGCTGCCGCGACGTACAATATTTTTTCAATAATCTTTCCGACAGTTTCATACTGCTGTTCATACTATCCACACTATCACCGCAATATCCTCTCTGTTACCCTTTTGCTGTGCCCTATAGGGTCCATAATGATCTAAATTATAAGTAGTTACCACCTAAGTACACATTATGGTAAAGCAATAAAGATATTGAGTATTGAGCATATAAATATGGACTATCACTAATATTAAAGTTACTGGCTGTCTCATGTCTGTTACTTTTACGCCGTAACGCCTAGGTCGCCTAGACGACCACGGATTTATGGGTCATAGGATACTTTTATCCCGATAGTACGTTCCCTTGGGATTTATTTCCGACATCCACACGCGCGAAGCCGCGGGCTAAAGCTAGTAACTACATAAAAATGAATATATTTATCCACTTACTATCGGTTACACACGAAAACACTTAGATTTCAATAAAATTTTCAGGATCAAGCACTTGTGACCTTCAAACTTACCGCTATAGTTTGACCGAGACCGCTGTACTGCATCTTAGATAATATGTGTGCGGTGAGACGGGGGCAGTGCAGGCCATTCATTGGTTGACGCTCAGGCGTCCCGCCGCTTATTCGTCATTGCTGCCTAGATGCGCTTCTATAGGCCGGGGCCTTATTACAGCATGCCGACATGCTGTATTACTTCATCATTAAGGCTAAAGCAAATAAGAACAGGCCACACTGCAACAGCGCAGCAGTGTGGCCGCAAAAATACGCCTGTCGAACGATCCGCCATCGCCTTCGCCGATGGTTCATACAAAATGTGCGGAAGTGATGAATGAAGATTTTTGCAACGCATTGTGTTGCGGTACGGCCCGCCTTTATGTAGGCTCGTTGCACTGGAGTGGAAACAGTTCAAATGACTGCATTGAGCTGCAGCTTGCCGCGACTCCTAATGTGCTTGGGTGCAATTTTTCCAATATGGCGTACTATGACCTGTCGCGGCTATAATGTGCGTTCAGCATTAGTCTTCTGTCTGATTGTGATCGCTAGGTGATGAGCATCTGGTGATTTAATTATATAGCTAGAGCATGAGGACATAACATTTTATTGTTCATTCAACTTCGACTGATAACGTTTAAACGGAAGTAGAAGTAACGATAATCTGACAACTTGATTGAATAATGATTCAGTTTATGAAAATACCTTCTGAAGTAAAACAGGCATGTAGTTATAATAACTCATTTATTGCAAAATAATAATTTTAGGTTTGTTCCTAGATCAATGATACAATTTAACAACAATATACCTAACCTAGATTATTTCTAAAACGATGTTACAGTTTGCATGTTTGGCGGCAGTGGTCGGTCGGTGGGCTCGATGTACTATCTGCTTTCCTTTATCCTGTACAAAAAAAAACACAAATTCGTCACATGGTTTTTACACAGTACACAACACAACAGTAAAAGAATAAACGCAAGATTCTTGTCACTACCATTTCACATTATGTAAGTTACAAGCATTATAGGTTTCAGATGGATAATACGAAACGTCGTTGATGGTGGAATACTATTGTTCAAATGGTATTAATGTCAGTAATGGGTTCCTCAAGGCTCCATCTTGAGACCTCGTTAATGTATGTACTGGGTGGCGTATAAGCAATTTATAGGACGATGCTCCCATTTTTGAAAATAGAATGTTTAGTCATTCCGACTTGGACATTTGTGAAGCACACAAAATGTAAAATACACAGTCATGGTAAAATCACCATGATTTTACGATGAGTATTTTAACTAACTCACTTCTTTTAACATACTTCTTTTTAAATTACTCTTCAGAGAATAGTGCAGCAGTTGTTGCCTGCAGAACACTTATCGCGTTTAATTACTGCCAAGCCATCCTAAACATTGACCGCGAAGTGGACGACTTTCCTTCGAAAATTATCATGAGCGATGAGGCACATTTTCTCTTAAAATACATGAACTGTGGCGGTACCTACATCGCCACATTCGAACTGCGCATCAAAGACCTGACGTCACACAAAAATCCTGACGTCACAAAAATCCTGCATCGCGCAATTAGAGTTTACCATGCAGTGAACATATATACAGAAATCCAATATCAATCATTGGGCAGTTGCCCGCCAGACACAACACCCGTCTGGTTGGAGGATCCTCCCTTTTCTATGGTGGATGAGTGAACTTTACTCCCTGTTCCTCATACCCCTAAATTGGGTCACGTCGGGGTCACCACCAATTTAGGAGTATGAAGAACAGGGAGTAAAGTTCACTAAATAAATAAATATATGTTCACTGCACGGTAAACTCTAATTGCGCGATGCAGGATTTTTGTGACGTCAGGATTTTTGTGTGACGTCAGGTCTTTGATGCGTAGTTCGAATGTGGCGATGTAGGTACCGCCACAGAACAAGCAAAATTATCGATTCTGTGGCACTGAAAATCACCTTTCACCACCACCACCACCACCACCTACATCACCTTTGTACGTTTTTTTTTCTGTTCTTTTCTCCTTGTCTGTATATTATGTGTGTACATAAATGGTTAAATAAATAAATAAAATCCGCATGAAGAGCTATTGCATGTTCTCAAGGTCGCTCGAAGAAAACGTGCCGAATCTATTTATTTATTTATTCACAAGACACTGGTTACAATCACAATATATCACTAGGTTCATATTATAGGTATTACTATTGCCAGAAGTACTGGGAAATGTAAAGGAAAATGCTCTAAAACGCGCCCAATTGTGCGGTAATTCTGGCGACGGCCACTTGACAGATATAATTTTTTCGACAATTGTAAGTCTGAATAACAATAACCAGAACGATTTTTCTTATTTAAAAAAATGTAAATCAGATGATTATGCTCCACCTAGTATCAGTATGCGCCACCTAGAAATCAGGTAATTACTTATGCGCCACCTATGTAGTATATGCATCATGTGCATGTGTGTTTGTATGTGTACTGACCGGTGGAGTTACTGGCGATGGCGATGAGGTCAGCGATCACCTCGAGCGCGTTGATCTTATTTTGCACGTGGTTCAGCAGCAGCGTCTCCACTAAACTAGTCCCGTTCGTACTGCAACACGTAACAATACAATATCAGCTTGACAAGTTCAATGTATTCTCAAAGAAACACTAACGTCACTTACCTATATTTGTTAGTTGCTACTGATACTGTATAATGTATAATTATCAAGCAGCATAGTGACTGTTTGTGATATTTATTTCTTTCTATTTTAGTATATTTGTATTAAATTGTATTTCTCTACTTTGTTTGTTTCTTTCTAAGTTGTGAATATGATACCTAAGGTTGAAAAAATATGGCTGTGTCACAATTTTTATATATTATTGAATCTATTTATCATAATATATCAATGTTGGTCAGAGCAGTCGTTTTGGTGCTTAGACTGAGAAGTGGTGCCGGTGCCGGAAGGTCGGAGAGGTACGGAAGCTAGTGATTACAGGTCTGTGGCGGTTTTATGCGCTCCTGCTTAGGTGTTCGAGGCAGACACTCACAGTTGTTTATACACACAGGTGAGCACACACTTGTCTGATGCGCAACATGGGTTCCATCCTGGCCAGAGTACCACAGGAAATTTACTTCACCTAATGACGCAACTGGTGCCAGCTATTGACATTGGACTACAGGTGGATGTAGCCTACCTAGATTTTCGGAAGGCGTTTGACACAGTCGATAATGATGTGCTGCTGTTGAAATTAGCCAACATGGGTCACACCACATACTAAATATTAAATTCTTCGCCGATTACCTGCGCGGCAGACGTCAAGACGTTGACTGTGGCGGATGCTTTTCTGAGATCTATTACACGAGATCGGGCGTCAGCCAAGGAAGTAATCTCGGGTCGTTCCTTTTTATTATCGTGGTGGACGACTTACCGAAAGTAGTCAATGAGTCAACTTGTCTACTCTTTGCTGATGACCTAAAGCTGATTCATGTAGTAAAGCAGAACGCCGATAATGACATACTGCAACAGGATTTAGATCGAGTCACAAGGTGGAGCCAGGAAAATTAACTATATTTCAACGTGGCGAAATGCTCTGTGCTTTCGTTCACCCGCGCCCGCGCCCCGCTTCACCATGAGTATTTCATTGAAGGTAAACCGCTGCAGCGTATCATGGAGGTCAAAGATCTAGGCATTCGATTCACCGCTGATTTGCATTTTCGGAAACATATAGTGTGGTTTGCTAAAAGGCTTACCGTAATCTAGGTTTTGTTTTGCGACAGGCAAATGAATTTTCAAATATGAGTGCCCTAAGAGCCTTATATGAAGCACTGGTAAAGAGCCACTTGGAGTACAACGCCGCTATTTGGAGTCCTAGTGAAGCCGACAGTACGATGCTAGAGCGGATACAAAATAAGTTTCTAAGGTTTATGTATTTGAGGTTACATGGAGTATATCCGGGATACCCATTGCTGTATCCAACCTTGTTCGTTTTAGGAATGGTGGGTTATTATACATTAGAAATTAAGCGAGAACTAGCACTAGCCACATACTTATTCCATGTACTAAGGGGTAAACTTTCTTATTTAGCTATACTACAGTCAATTCGACTGTGCGTACCAGACGAGTATGTGAGCAGGCGGGGCGGCGGCCGCGGCTTGTGGTAGTGCCCACCGCGCACACAAATCTGCTTCAGCGTGCACCGCAGACGCGCGCGCTGCGCACGCTCAACGCGGTAGCCGATAAAATAGACTTGTTTTCTTGTACACTGAGCGACTTTACCCAGGCGACCTCTAGGGTGTTATGTTATAATTAAGTTAATTTAGGTATTGTCTGTTTATTTTATTGTGAATTTAGTTTATATAATATAAGTGTACCTAACTATCGCATTAGGGTAACCTGTAAAGATAGATCTAAGGGGTTGTATATTAAATAAATCTATTAATGTGTCATCATCTGCCTAGCCTTTTCCCAACTATGTTGGGGTCGGCTTCCAGTCTAACCGGATGCAGCTGAATACCAGTATTTTACATGGAGCGACTGCCTATCTGACCTCCACAACCCAGTAACTGGGTAATACGATACCCCTTGGTAAGACTGGTTGTCAGAGTTTCGGGCTTCTGACGACCTGTAACGACTATCAAAGATCCACAAATGACAGCCGGGACCAACGGCTTAACGTACTTTCCGAGGCACGGAGGAGTTTCGGTATGTAAAGATGGTCACCCATCCACGGACCAACCCCGGCAAGCGTAGATTAACCTCATGGATCGTCCCGTGCGGCTGTTATTACGTAGGCACAAGCAATCTATTAATGTGTAATGATTAATTACATAGTTTATTAGGTACGTACGCGCCAAGGAGGCTGAGCAGTCCGAGCAGCGGCTTCGAGTCAGCACCGCCGGCGCCGCACCACTGCGGACGAACAACACGTTAGCATACGAGGCGTTAGTGACAGGCCACTGTGGCCGCACCAGCGACAAACTGCAGAAGATACATAATGTGATGTGTGGCTAGTCCTTGGCAACAGGAAAGAAATGAATGAATGGATGTTTCAAATCCATATAGGAATATGGATAGCGATGAGATAATTATGTGAAGAAACCAAAACATTGATCGGCTCATTAGTAAAGTAGGTCAAGAGTCAAGAGTATGCACCGCGACGACAGTGTGGACCGGTTAATGTTCCCATTCATAACATGTAAAGTGGGGCCTTCACTGTTGTTCTTAAAGACGAACTCTACCAGGCAGCACTAACGCTAGCGCATTATGATAATGATCAAGATAGGCACTTGTTCCCGTTACTTATATCGTAAGTCTCTTCATAAAAGGATGGACATTATTATTAGTTTAGTTTGTATATGAAAAATATGTTTAGTACTTTCAGATCCAAACACCTAATTTTGAAATATCTCAACTCGTCGAAAAGTTATAAGTATTTTGTTCTACGCAGTGATTCCATTGTAATACTTTCAAATCATTGAGTTGGTTTTATGAAACTTGTGTCTAGAGATTTGCATTTCGATTTTTTAATCTTTAAATCATAATCCTATCAAATCAATCTGCCCATGCTTTTCCCAACTAGTTTGGGGTTGGCTTCCAGACTAACCGGATGCAGTAGAATACCAGTATTTTACATGGAGTGACTGCCTATCTGACCTCCATAACCCAGTAACTGGGTAATACGATACCCCGTGGTAAGACTGGTTGTCAGACTTTCGGGCGTCTGACGACCCGTAACGACAGTCAAAGATCCACGAATGACAGCCGGGACCAACGGCTTATTGTGCTTTCCGAGGCACGGAGGAGTCTCGATATGTAAAGATGGTCACCCATCCACGGACCACCCCGGCAAGCATTGAATTACCTGATGGATCGACCGATGTGGCTGTTATTACTTAGCCACGAGCTCCTCGCTTATCGGAGGTAGATTATAATATTATAGAACTACCACCTGCCCGTATCCATGATGAGATCGGCAGGAAAAGTTTACCTCTTGCTCTCTCCACAATCAGTTGTCAATTGTCTGTACACATTATTCCATCCATATCTATTTTCCTTGGTCATCCTCTTACCTACTATTCATCAGTTTTTTAAATATTTGATCACTCTGTTATTCAGGTACAGTTAGATTAATTCGGGCCACCTTTTAACTTTTCTAGTAACTGGTGCCACTATCAAACTTTCACTATACTTGTTTCTAACTCTAAATATTCTAAGTAGGCACTCTAATCCACTCACCATTCTCATCTCTGTTACATGCTTTTCAGCAATCTTCTTTACGATCTCACAATAAGGGAGGTGTTACTCACGAGCAGCAGCAGCGCGGGCAGGAGTAGCGCGGCACACGAGTAGCGCCACATGGCGAGATGTACGAGTTTGATTGTATGTAGGTACGTGAAGTAGCACTGAGCACTAGTAAAGTGCGGGCAGCGAAAGGCGGGTGATTGCGGATCGGCGGCGGCATCGCCTTATATACCGCGCGCGCATTACCATCTCAAAGAGACGCGCGCGCCGACACCACATATATACCATATAAACAAAAATAAAACTGGTAAACCACAAATCTCAACAAAATATAATTCGGTATTTCTTTTAAACTGATAAAATATGTAAGTAGGTAGCAACCTACGTGGATGTCGTGCGTCACAAATATTATGCTACAATTATAACGTTGTCGAGTCACAAAATAACAGTGAGGAACTAACCACTGGTCAAGAGAAAGAATCGTTACCAGTTTAACTTGTTAACCTTATTCTAAACCTTAAACTCAACTTGTGATTCTTTCTGTGTACTCCATAACTAAACCAACTTTAACAAAGTGGTAATGTACGGTGCCTACAACCATTGGCTCCTACATTCTTATTACTGAGATTCAAGCAACATTAAAAAAAAAAACTTTTTATGTGAGTTTGTTAGACCCAAGCTGATGGTGGCATTGAATCATGGTGTGGCGCCTCCTCAAAATCAATTGCGTGCCGTGTTCAAGCCGTCTCCGGCTGAACCCCGATAGATATTTGTGATAATTATTTTCATTAATTTCAAAAACATAAAAAAGTGAAACTGTGATGCGGGTCATGTCACGAGAAAAGTTTAAGCACGAATGTGGACTGCTATAAGAATAGAGGAAGGCCACTGCGACGACTCCAAAGAAAACATCGTGCACGCAACACCGACAACACTAGGCATTACACCACTATAGATTGTACGTTCACCAGAAATATTAATGTTGATATTATGCTTCTTATTTGTCATAATTATTAAAGACCAATCAATCTGCTTAGCCTTTTCAAAACTATTTTTGGGTCGGCTTCCAGTCTAACCGGATGCAGCTGAATACTAGTATTTTAGATGGGGCGACTGCCTATCTGACCTCCACAACCCAGTTCCTGGGTAAGACGATACCCCTTGCTAAGACTGATTGTCAGACTTTTGGGCTACTGACTACCCCTAACGAATGTCAGAGATCTACGAATGACAGCCGGGAGCAGCGGCAGGATTCTCGATATGTAATAGATGGTCACCCATGTACGAACCGCGACCGCGGCAAGCCGTGGGGCCTCTTCTCAATCCAGCTCTCTCCTCTCCGCTGGGGTGGGCAAAGGGGTCTATCAGACTCTAGTTCGTCGACTACCGTTGTTCCCTCGTATACTATCTGTGTGTGAACTGAACTTGCGTCGGGGGGCTGCGAGACAGTGACAGCCCGCGTTCTGCGGGCCCCGTGCCGTAGGGGGAGTTAAGGGTTGAAACACCCCCCGTTACGTCTTAGAACACTACGCGCCACCATGATGTGCAGTGTGATGGAAGGTGACGGGTGTCCCCGAGTCCGTCGCCATTGAAGTCATTTAGGGGGGCTGGAAGAGGGCGTTATCTGTCCTCCGCCGTCAACCAATGTGCCTGCTGCGGGACGGGAGAGCACTTGTGATCTGGGATTTCCCTTTCTGTAGCTTCCTTCTGCAAGACAACTGTGATACCACCGCTTCCCCAGACTCTGCACTATATATTTAGAACGAGAATGCGCCTTCTTATCGGAGTTCTTAGTTTATTTTTGCACATGTACGAGTAATAAATAATCAATATGTATACCATGTCCACAAAACCGTCGTCCATCCTGTGTGTTGTCTATTTGAGAACTATGAAGCGAACGTTCTACAATGCATGTCGACAGGTAATCAAGTGTTTAAGGGGGATGCGCCAAGGTAGTCAGTGACATTGTTTTCTTACGTTTTTTTAAATTTGCAAGTCAGTATCAGATTGTAGAGCAGTAGTGGCCCAGTGGTAACGGCTTACGAGTTGTAGGTCGTAGCTTCGAACCCTGACAGGAGCTTTACTATTTGTAAACTGAAGGAAAACATCATGAGGAAACCGGCATGGCCTAGAACCAAAACATTCGAAGACATGTGACATCTACCAACCCGCACTGGACCCGTGTGGCTTTACGGCCCGCTCCCTTTCACAGAGAGGAGCCCTGTGTCCCAGCAGTGGGAACATTATAGGCTGATTATGCTTTTGCTATCAGGTTGTATGTTGATTAAAATAAATGGTAGAAATGGCATCTGTTGGTTATTCTTGGACACTCCAACGCCTTTTTTTTTTCAATGTACTGAAACGCCTCGTCTACAGATTTACTATAATGTATAGATAGAATAGGAGAAGAAGATAAATAGATGACTAGAACATTCATGCTATTGATACGATAACGTGGAGCCGTCTTTTTGTGACAGCTTGATCTAATAACGCATTATCGTCTCAAGTAAAAAAGCACAAACTTATTTATTTATTTATTTTATTATTCTACTTAAGTTATAACAAATTTATTTAATAGAAAATAATTCCCTCAGGTATATAAATATAGCTAAAATCAAAAAAACCTAGATTACTTCTAAGATGATTGTAGTGTTGGTCAGTGTGTCCGGTGGTGGGCGGTGACTGAGGGTAGGCGTAATATCTGCTTTAACTTCCTGTTAAAAAAAACAGATTGTCACATAGGTATACACCAGTACCAGAATAAACACAAGACACTATTTACTATTGTTAGAATATTTTAACAGGAGGTAGTAAGTATAAAACGGATGAGATTGATAGATAATACAAAACGGTGCTAGGGGTAGGTATAATATTTCAAATGTACTAATGTTAGTAACAGGTGTCCCTCAAGGCTCCATCCTGTGACCTCACCCTACCTAATTAAATTTACATGTAGAGTATGCAATGTGTGTGTGTAACTGTGTACTGACTGTCAGTAGTGCCGCCGGCGATAGCGATAAGGTCAGCGATCACTTTGAGTGTGTTGATCTTTGTTTGCACAACGTCCAGCAGCAGCGTCGTCAATAGACTGGTGCCGTTTGTACTGGTACATATAACATAGTACATCATTACGATAAACTCAAAAAAAATCAAACTGAAAGCATTTACAGGCACTTTTGAATTGTCAAGGAGTCGGCTAGTCTGAAAGCAAGCTTAATAGGTTCCTATGAAGAATAAAGGGTATGAAACTCAAATTATGGACTCTCTTATAAATCAAAAATATTGCTACAAAATATTGGTTACATAACTCATATTTTCTGATGTAGAAAAACGTGCACTATAAAGGCGCTCAAAGTAAAGTGAACAAAAAAAAAGGCGTGGCAGCTAAGAGATGACCAGTCCCAAGTGACGGCACCCGTCACCAAGATCAGCACCATTTAACGCAACCATTTTGAAAGGAACCGATTAATCCAAAAAAGCGAGACATTTGAGTGAGCATGACATATTATCAGTCGCCAGGGCACATTCAAGTCAATAAAAGACGTACCCAATAAACGGTAGTTTTATAGTTGTTTTTGGTTCATAGTACTCACACATGTGCTATGAAAACACAGCACTATAAGTTCTGTAGAGATACTATTGTATGTCTAGTACCTATATAGATACGTACGCGCTGAGGAGAGTGAGCAGGCCGAGCAACGGCGCCCCGTCCGCGCCGTCGGCAGCGCCGCACCACTGCGGTCTAACAACACGTCACTACAGTGATAATAATAGTCTCCCCATCTAGATTATGCAATTGTAGTATCAAACAATAATATGAAAGACAAGCCGTTTGCCCGATGGGTTTCCCCATCGGTAAAAATAACGAACTTTTTATCTTCAGTTCAGTGTAACTTCTGTTGGAGATGAAATTCATTCTATAGTGCTCAGTTTGGTAATATAATAATAAAATCGTTTATAAGGAACTCATTTCAAGTTTCTGGGCTCAATTGGTTTAGGCTGTGCGTTGTCTGTCAGTGAATGAATGTAATATTTGGATAAGTAGACTTTTTATTAGTAGACACACAAGCAGCAGTGCAGGCAGCAGTATGGCTACACACAAGCAGCGCCACATGACTTAGGTTGTAGTAACAACACGCCTAGGGACTAGCACAGTGAGGGCGGCGAGTGGCGGACGAGTGCGGAGCGGCGACGGCGGCGCCGTATAAACCGCCCGCGCATTAACATCTCAATGAGACGCGTGCGCTACACGACTGAACACACTCCACGCGCAGCACATCGACAAGATGCACTCGTGATGAGCACGATCCTGCTGCGCGGGCTACGTGCTCGATTTTAGGAAACTTCGTACCTATGTGATTTGATGTAAATTAAACAATCCTTACTAATATTATAAAACCGAAACTAGCTCTGTCTGTCTGTCCGTCGGTCTGTCGTGCTTTCACGCCAAAACTACTGAACCGATTTAAATGAAATTTGGTACACAGATAGTCTAGAGCCTGAGAATCGACATAGGTAACTACGGATATCATCAGTATATCCTACGAAAATGTGCACCGTAGATTTGACATCCAGCTGCTTTCTTTGACAATAGGGGACATGAACCATAACTCGACAGCCAAAAACTGTTTAATGTGATAGGTTTGGTTTATCCCCATACCACATTTCAAAAGGAGTTTTATTTTCGAGTGCACGATGAGGAGACCTGTTTTTCAAATAAGAAGCAGCTTGACCTGCATCTTGCCAATATGCTTTGGAAAGTTTACCTTCAGTAAGCATACAGCGAGCCTTTTCAACTAGTGTGCGATTTACACGTTCAGCTACGCCATTAGATTGAGGGCTATAAGGAGCTGTCGTTTCATGTCTGTTTAAATGTTACAATAAAATTCCTCCCCACATACTTCAACTGAATGAGACAAAATTCAAAACTTGTATAAAACACACACTATGCAGGCAGGCATATTATAAGTTGGAGGATTACATCTCTGATAAAAATGCTTGGCTTAATGCTGGTCCTGCTCCACAATCACAACTAACTAATTAACATTCGAAAATACTGTTGAAGCTGCTGAAGATTGTAAGACCATCTTTGCATTGTATAAACTCAATCTCCTTTGTATTATATAATTGCATAGCACAGGTGTGAGTATTATGTACTATTGAGCTAACATTTACTGGGTAATTTGTCTTTCATTGACTTGAATGTGCCCTGGCGGCTGGGAATGTCATGCTTACTGAAATGTCTCGCTGATGGTGGCGCGTGTGTTGGATCATTTAGCTCCCTTCAAAATGGTTGAGCTGAATGGTGCTGATCCATGCGTCATGTTCGTGAACGGGCGCCGTTAGTTGTGACTGGTCATCTCTTAGCTGCCACGGCTTATTTTAATTTTTGAATTGTTTTATGTTATAATTGCGGACGCTTTTAACGTGCTTTCTACATTGTTTTCACATGTATAATTTCAACATGAATGATGTAATCCATATATTGTAACAATATTTTGATTTAAAAGAGTGTCCGTGAAGTTTCTTGCCCGTTCTTCTCCATAGGTACTACTACGCTTTGGAATGGGCAACTAGCTTCATATTTCTGACTGACCGACTCCTTGACAATACAAAAGTACCTGTAAATGGTTTAATTGAAATAAATGCTTCGAGTTTGAGTTTGAGTTCATGCTTAATTCATTTTGAAGTCAAATTATCTCTCATACCTTGTTTCACAAACTCAATTCCGCTATCTGTTCTGAAAATTTTGATTTTAACTTCCTTCTTCCTTTCAACTGAAATTCACAAAACATCTTTTACTTGAGTTTTGGACGAGATAAAAAACGAAAAAATCGCTCTCGAAAAATCATCAATAAAAACGAAAAGATATTTGCTTCCTTAAAAAGAATCGTGTGGCATTGGACCACACAGGTCCGCATGAATTAAGTCCAATAAAGCAGTTCCTCTTTTAAATGGAATTGACTTGAATAGTTTTCTTGACTGCTTGCCTTCCAAGCAATGTATACAAGGTTCAATGTCTACCTTATCGTAAGACACACCTATAGCCTCACCTTTTCTAAGCTTATCCATACCTATACGGCACAGGTGTCCTCAACGCCTATGCCAAAGTCTGCAATCTGACGTATCAAGGAGCGCATTAGAGGCAATTCTTTTAGGAACATTTACAGTACAATTTAAAGTGTACAGCCCACTACAGGAAAAATTTGTAACCAGTGCGCAAATTTTTTTTGGTGGTTCAATATCAGTAGTGGAACACATTTCCATTATTTATTCAATACTTTTTTTTGTTTTTTTATCCTACTTTAAATCAGCAAAATATGGACACAAACTATTCGTAATAATATCAATGGGCGCGTGCGGCGGCCGGCGCACAGGCGGCGGTGTTGCACGGGGGTGCAACCCCCTCCCGGGCGGCAGGGCGGCGCTGGGCGCTGTGGCCGACAGTTCGCTCATCGCACGCGCTGTCGTGTGACGTCCCGTCTAATCGCTTTCCCGCGCAAGCGCCGCACCGTACGTGTGTCGTGCTTGTACCTACCGGTCACGATGTCGGACTTCAGTAACCGCGAGTTTTACGAGATGGTGCGAGTGTATGTACTATGAGTGGTGAAAGTTTGCGAGCAGCTCGCAGAATGTATGCGACGGAGAGCATACCTCGAATGCGAGCCCATGGAATCCTTAACCCCGCGGTCCCTAATGAAAGGACCATTTTAGCGGCCACTCAAAGGCTGCTTGATCACGGACAGTTCAGAACCCCGAATCATGCACGAGGGTCTGGCAGACCCCGACTGGCGACCGAAATCGAAGAAAGCATTTTTGATTTCTTTGAGCGAGATCCAAGGGCCAGTAACCCACGTAAATACCTAAGCCGGCGAATCGAGCGAGCGCACAGCTGATAGGTAGGTACTTTCGCGCGTTCCGCTTCGCAGCGCGCCGCCGCCGCGCCGGCGCCGGTTAGCCATACAACCACTTTTAAAATAAACATCTTTCGTTAACGATTTTTTTATTTTTTTGTATTAAGACGCATCAAAATAAAAAAATTATGTTTAATAAAACTCGTTTAAGGTTAATTTGTCAAAATTTGCGCAGTGGATAAAAGCTTTTCCTGTATTTACAGAACAGAAAGTAAAATAGCTTTTCAAGTACAAGAAAATTTTTCATAAAAAATACAACCATTTTTATTAAAAAACTACATGTAAACCGTTTTCACAAGCTTTCCTAACAGAGGGTAAATTGCAATTCAGGTCAGGCACGGCAACAACACCAGTCAATTTTCCTTCTTTACAATCTTTAGTAGAAAAAGAAATATTACCTATACCTTTGCAATTTATCTTCTCTCCATTTGCAACCGTTACAGTATCATTAGTACCTGCTTCATTATTCAACCTTACGTTCTCCAGGTAATCAATAATAAGGCACATGTGATTGGTCGCTCCAGTATCAATAAAAAAACTGGTACTATCTCCTTCAACAGTATTGAGTGCTGTCTTCAGAGTAACATTTTTCACGTGCTTATCCTTCTCGTCCTTCTTTATAGGACAATCGGGCCTTTTGTGACCAGGTTCATCCAAAGCATTTTTTTATTCTCATCTTCTTATTATTTTTGGAAGAAGTTTTACCTTGAGATAATTTCAGTGTGGAAGTTGTCAGTTTATTCTCCAGAGCTTGAACGTCTACGGTTTTCGAGAACTCATTTAATAGCTTACTTTTCACCAATTCACTTGTAATCTTTAAGTTGAAGTTTTCCAGAGCCATAACTAAGGGATTATAGCGAGGTTCTAAACCTCCAAGCATAATGACTGCTAAACTTTCGTCATCAATCTTCTTTCCGATGTCAGCTAAATCCTAGGCTGTAGCTACGATTGTGCTTATGTATCGCCCAATATCATTATCGAAGTCAGACAAGTTGTATCTATACAGCCTGCGCTCTAGGGCCAATTTTCTGCCCATTCCCTTATCTTCAAAAGTATCTTTAAGAGAATCCCATGCGTGCTTGGCAGTCTCGGCGCTCCAAACATGTGCGATTGCGCCTCCGTCGATCGTCAAACAGATCTTGATTAAAGCTCTCTGATCCCTTTTATTTGCATCAAAAGGCTTTTCATCTGAGTAACCTTCTATGGCTTCCCATAAATCCTCATGCATTAAATACATACGCATTTTGAATTTCCAGATTCCATAGCCGGCTCTTTGACATATTGGTTTTATTGAGTTCAACGACATACCAGCATGTCCACACGACATTTTACTACTTTCTCACTTCGTGCTGATAACGAAGAAAGTAACATATTTATTTATTTGCTAGAATATTGTTCTTACATAGGTGTTGCACATAATATGATGTCCATAATATTCTGCTGTTTCCAGCGTACAAATACGAGTATTTCAAAGAATTAAAATTAAAAACAAACCGTACAATATCGAAAATAAGGAGACGTTAAATACTTTTAAATACAATGTCAGGGGTTATCAATTATAATGTTAAGAATTATTAAATAAAATGTTAGGGGTTATTAATTATAATGTCAATAATTATTAAATACAATGTCAGGGGTTATTAATCATAATGTCAAGAATGATTAAATACAATGAAGAAAAACGGACAAAAAAAGTAATATATATAATAGAAATGAAATTGTATTCAATTATTAGGAGGTAAGTCGTCGCCCAATTTAAATTTTAAATCAAATTTTTCATTTAAAAATTCATTCGTTGAGTAGTAACACTTTTGCAATAAAAAGTTAAATAGTTTATTTTTAAATGTCATGAGGTTAAGACTTTTAAAAACATTAGGTAATTTATTATAGACTTGAATTGCCATACAATAAACATTATTCGAAAATAGTTTAATTCTTTGTTGGGGTGCACATAAACTCAAACTCAAAGCATTTATTTCAATTAAAAAATGACCACGCATAGTAGGGTATACCTCGAAGTTAGTCCCATTTAAAATTGGAAACTATAGTCCACCCCTAAAGGTAGGAAAAGTGGGGTTGATTGATTTTTCACCAACTGAATTTTCAACTGTAAACCGATTCTGTTGAAATTTCGCACACATACATAGTTCTGATGACACAACCACTCATCATCAACTCCAGGTCTTTAACCTGGAGTAACCCCCCCGAGTACCCTGGAGTGGATGGTAACTCAAAAGCGAAAAATAAAAAACTTTTTTACAAAAAGTTAAACCGACGAAAAAAGAACTGAAAAGCGAAAAATAAATAACTTTAATTTCGGAAGTCGGTGGCAAAAACGAAACTTGAAAAGCGAAGACACCGACTTCCGAAAGTAAAGTTATTTATTTTTCGCTTTTCAGTTCTTTTAAATCAAAATATTGTTACAATATATGGGTTACATCATTCATGTTGAAATTATACATGTGAGAACAATGTAGAAAGCACGTTAAAAGCGTCCGCAATTATTACATAAAACAATTCATAAATTAAAATAAGCCATGGCAGTTAAGAGATGACCAGTCACAACTGACGGCGCCCGTTCACGAACATGACGCATGGATTAGCACCATTCAGCTCAACCATTTTGAAGGGAGCTAAATGATCCAACACACGCGCCACCATCAGCGAGACATTTCAGTGAGCATGACATTCCCAGTCGCCAGGGTACATTCAAGTCAATGAAAGACAAATTACCCAGTAAATGGTAGCTCAATAGTACATAGTACTCACACCTGTGCTATGCAATTATATAATACAAAGGAGATTGAGTTTATACAATGCAAAGATGGTCTGACGATCGTCAGCAGCTTCAACAGTATTTTCGAATGTTAATAAGTTAGTTGTGATTGTGGAGCAGGACCAGCATTAAGCCAAGCATTTTTATCAGAGATGTAATCCTCCAACTTATAATATACCTGCCTGCATAGTGTGCGTTTTATACAAGTTTTGAATTTCGCCTCATTCAGTTGAAGTATGTGGGGAGGAATTTTATTGTAACATTTTAAACAGTACCCCATGAAAGATGAGTCTACTTTAGCCAGTCTGAAACCTGGTTGAACTAATAGGTCCCTATTTCTAGTACTATAATTATTATGTCTATCACCTCTTTTACTAAAAATATGTAAATTTTTTCTTACGTGCATGATGTTTTCGTAGATATATTGACAAGGTACCATCATGATGTTTATATCCTTAACCAGTATGACCGCGGCCGGGCCGCGCGCGGGCCGAATACTATTGACCGCGGCCGGGCCGCGCGCGGACCAAAAACTATTGTAGTTTAATTAGAAAGTCCTTGAAGAATTAAACAGTTCCCTTAAAGAATCGCGCCTGCGGAGATTATAAATGGCTCAGATCGCCCTTTTCTGCAGAATAAAGATAGACTCGATGTCTGCAGCCCGTCCCCATAGTAAAATACCGTAAGACACGTACATAATTTGTGGATATTTTGACTTTTCCTTATAACAACATCATTGTGTACTTGAGATTAGGTCTTTGGCCGTCCACGAAGACGGTTGTGCCGGGAACGCTCTTTGTTAATTTTTTATGATATTGGCATGTGGCAAGCACCCCTCGCTTGCCAGCGAAATCGAACTCTGCAAAATCGGTATTTTATCGGGTGGTGCGTGTTGTGTAATGTGTAGTTTCATGGATTATTTTTATTGATAGTGAGTTTTTAAAGTGATGGTGGTGTTTTCTTTTGGTGGTGGTGGTGGTCGCCAAGTGTTCGTGCAGGCTAATCTGGTGAGATCTTTCCATATTACAGTGATTTGCTCCTCTCTGCAAGATACACGCCATAATTCCGTCATTTTAAGTCACTACAGGTTTAATTGGCTAAATAATGTACCCAACTTTAAGATATAATGTTCCAAAATCGTTATTGAGTTCAAGTGACCTTTTTTTGTGAGTGGTCAGTGATGCTCTTATTGTCTTGGGCACGCATACCTAACGGCTTTGGAAATAAAATTCCGCAGCCCCTATATCCCTCGCCAGATGTGGGCGCCCGCGCCGACCCTTAGGCCGCATAGCAATTGCTATTTTAACTTTTAAGATACTCACTATTTGGGTATATTATAGAATGCCACAACGGGGCATCTCAACAAATGTGCTGATAGTGAAAGTGTAAACTGTAGATTGTGTAGAATATGCCATACCTACTTTGATTTTCATTCACTCAAACTGCTGTCTGCACGCTGATTGCTAGGTGCAATCCTTAAAAAGGGCTTATACTCGAGCTAATTTAAAACAAATATGACGGGTGGCTATCAAGTTTTAACGCTTTTAAAGTTTACTCTATCCTGGGCGCTATTTTCATTTACAAGAAAGGGGTCGCAACAAAAATCTGATGCTGCAATGTTATTGGTTGATGAGCATGGGTAAGCATTACATAGTGGCCGAACGCTGCAAGCGGGAATAGACCTTGCGATGCGCGCCCGCCGTAGTACTATTACGGAAAGCCATAAAAGGCGCATGGACGCTATTATAGAACCTGGGCGGTAACAGAGGTGGTCATCTTGTGCGCGGGATTTTGTTTTAAAAGTAGTTGGTTATGACTTATGAGTGTCGGCGATGTAACTATAAACAGAAAAGAAGAATTCGGGTGACGCGGGTCGGGATTTTTGCCGAATAGTGCGCTTTTAACTCAGAACTATAATTATTTGCAATCGCATCAACCCGAGGTCAGCAGCGGCGAGCTACAGATTGAACTTGTACGGCAACGGAGCTGGACATAAATAACGAGGATCGGGCCAATCGCGATCTGAACAGTGCTGCTGAAAACGCATCAGAACTAAGAACAAAAGAATCGAGAAAGCAGTTTAACCCCGCCAAAAGATTCACCGGTGAAGCTGGACTTGAACCATCTTGACAGAGAGAGTCATCATGAGAGACTTGATTAACCACACTAGGAATAAACCAAGACAAAAGTAAATGCACGAAATCTTAGAAGGAAAAACTGTTACTAAACACATCAAGAACCACAGGACGTGCTATCTCGCACATGTTCACAGACGCGGCAAACCACACCTTTTATATGCAGCAATGCAGTACAAGGCCAAATCCAAGAGAATAGGCTGACCGATTTACGCATGGAACGACAACCTAAGACAGGACATGGCGTGCTTCAACAAGGAAATCAACTTCTAGATGGACATGGCTGAAGACCGATACAAGATCACGAAAGCAGCCAGCGAGATATACAAGAAACCTGAAACGGACAGCAGCGAGTCCTTGGACAAAGACTCAGAAAACAGCAAAGTGTAACACAGCACAGCAGGGATATAGAAAAGAGCCGAGAACGAAGCATATCTCCGCCAATGGATTCAACGGTGAAGATGGAACGGAGCCAACTGGCGGCGACGTCGTAAAAAGACGCCCATCCTTAGATAATTATTACCCGTCACTCCACTAGTCCATTGCTTACTCAAGGATGCATATGGGTGAATATCCCAGCGGCAAATTATATGTGTCCACGTTGAGAATCGAGGTGTTAAATGATAGGATATTTCTTTAAAAAAATTATAGTGTACTACGTAACTTGGTTCAATTAGAGCCACATTTTTTTTTATATAAGTGTATGAAAATAATAATTGAAAAAAAAATCGCCTTAAAATTCAAGTTGGGTGGGTTGTCCCAGCTCCATTTTTTTATATAATTGCGTTCACCAAAGTAACAATTTAAGGTACAATAAAAAATAAACAATATCGTTAGTATATACATAAGACACATTATCTAAAAACAATTAAACCATATTAGAAAATCTAATTTAAAAGCACAGGATACTCGATCAAAGTCTGTCCAAGCAAAAATCTAAATTCTGGTGGCACTTGTTCAACTTACTATAACATAAAGTTTCGTGCGTGTGCGTTCAATCGCGTTTTATTATTTCGCATGTCTCAGTCGTGCGCTTACCGTGCGTTTGCACTGGCGAAACATTCGAGACAAAACATGATTAAATCTCTAGTTCCTGTCAAAAATTGTATGGAACATTGACAAGAACTAGAGATTTAAACATGTTTTGTCTCGAATGTTTCGCCAGTGCAAACGCACGGTTACACTTGCACGTAACAGGTGTGTGATTAGTGCTGTGATTTCCCGCCAAAAAGGTAAGTATCATCTTGGGTGGCTAGGGGGACAAGAATTGTTCCATTTTTGGTGGATCGATTTGCTGTTGATTTTAAAGTGTTTTAATAGTAAGCTACACGTTATAGGTAGTGATTTGGGTTACGCATAAATCAGTGATATTAATTTAATTGCAACTTAAAACCCCTATTTTTAAAGATTTGTTTTATGCCAGTTTCCAATTTTGTTGGCTCAATTTTGGTGGCTTTGGTGGCGGTTTCATGGTTTTTCAATTTTAAATATGCACTGTTTATGTATTGTTTGTACCTATATACCTAGTTTTTACGTTGAAAATTTGATTAGCAAACTAAATGTTATGAATTTGGCAGTAAGTAAGACCTATTCATAATTTATTATAAGGGTGGCATACTAATTATCAAGTTTCTAATTCATATATTTTTAATTTGTTGCTTTTTAGAATGCCAAAACAGACCAGGGAAGAGAGGCTGCTTAAAAAGAGAATAGCAGAAAGAAGAAGAAAAGGAAGAATAAAGAGCAATTCCGAACAGGCTGAAACACTATGAAAAAGAGAAAGGGAGAGATAATTATGTTTATACCATTCCCCCTCTAAAAAGCTTCTTTTATTCACTGAAAACAGAGAATAAAAAGCACTTATAATCACTCGTTTTGGTGTTTGAATTCAGAACACACCAATCAATTCGACCTCCATCTCAATGCTATACAAGCTTCTTGCGAAAAAATACTCGATACTAACTCCGATTTGATTCTTTGAAATTTTCTACAAGGAGTTGAGTATAAGAATAAAAACTGTTTTGTGTTCTTTGCTGTTATTAGTAATTGGCGCTATTTTCAATAATGTAAGCTGTACGAACACAAAGTTTAGTATTACTTAATAATAAATCGATTGAAAGTGCATTCAAGTGATGAAGAAGATGTGTTAATACCTGAGTTTAAGAATGAGAGGGCGGCCGATATAGTAGAAAACTTGCTACCCAACAAATCACAGCTAGTTTACATCAAGCCTACATGAGTTTTGCAAATGTTAATCAAGCTTCTGGCACATTTTCAGAGTCTGTTTTTCTAACTTATTTTAATGAGTTGTCGAAGAAAAAGAAGTCATCGACATTATGGAGTATGTATTCTATGCTACGGTGTACTATAAAAACAAGGCATAACATTGACATAACAACATACTCGAAGTTGCGACTTAGTGTTTCTCGTAGTCATGGTATAAAGTATAGCATGCAACTCTTGAATAAAACGGATTTATATTGAGGGCCATGAACCATTCGCGTCGCTCATGATTCTAACACTTGAATCACTCGCTGTGCTCGTGATTCAATCATCATGAATCACTCCCTACGGTCGTGATTCAGTCATTAGAATCCTTCACTTGCTGGTGATTCATCTATGGCCGTCGCTTTAAATCCGTCCTTTATTCACAATTTGTATAATATACTATTTATTTCTTAGTTTTGTTTGGGAAACTTTTGTAGTTAGTAGTTGGCAAGTAATTTGTTAACAACAAAAATATTAATGTTTTTTTGATTTCGTATTTTCTGTCATAAACTCATAATTATCATTATGAGTTTATCAGACAAATATTAATAAATATTTTTTAACAATAGAGAGTTTTATTAACCGATGCAAGTTATTGATAAATCCCGAGAATGTGTGAGATTGGTTACATTGAGCTTATTAATTAGTGAGATTAAGGTTTGTGACAGAGAAATCCAATTTTGGTGTCACTGATTTTCAATTTTGGTGGGCACTTTCGATTTTGGTGGGCAATTTTCAATTTTGGTGGCCTTACTAGACTTTGAACTAAAATATCTCAAAAAGTTATCGAGATATTCTTAGACCAAGAGGTCTAAGAATATCTCGATAACTTAATAACGATCTTCAAGAGAAGATCCTTCTAGCTTGGACTTTCTACTCTCATATCAAGTCCTTATTTTTCACGAAAACAGAAGAAAAAACTTCGCCACCAAAATTGATAAAAAATGCACTTTGTTGATATTGACCCATATCCGGTAGGCTCGCTAATCCTTCCATATCCCGACGGGCACGGTCTATTCCGTACCATTACCCGCGCCCCCCGGTCTACTCTTTGATATGCAATGGCTTCTGTAACCCCATGAACCATGAGGCTCCAGGGGCTAGTGCAAATCCTGGGGTTCATTCGATTTATCGAGTCTGGTTAGGCCACGCTGGGGTCGGTGCATTTCATTCATTCATTCATTCATAACAACATCATTGCGTACTTGAAATAAAGCTAAGTTTTTACTTACAAAGATACAGAGTTCGAATATGTATAAAGATGGGAGTGGTAATATTTTTAATTTTTTAAAGATTGGGACACATCTTTGTAATGTTTGGGCTGTAGTCATTGATCGAATACATTTCTTTTGTGCTCGGAATGCTTTAATAGTATCAACAGAGTTTCCACATATAATGATGCCGTAGCGGAGAATTGATGCTACGTAACCATGATAAGCACAAAGTGCTGCATTGATACCAGCTACGCGAGTTATTCGATTTAGAAAAAATACAAATCTTTGCAGCTTAGTGCATAATTTGCGAATGATGTAAATTAACAATTTTGACGCCCTATGAGCCCTTCCTTTATATATAATTTTTTCCCTTTGTCTATAACGTTTATTGATTGATTAATTAGAACCATTTCTAAATTGATATCTGTAAGTTTAAGGTGTACATAATATTAAAGTCAATTAACAATTAAATATAAATAAGAGCCAAAGTATTAAGTCATGGTTTTTCTATTTATTTTTTGACACGCACAAGGTTTTTGCAAGTGACCGAACTGAAAGACATTTCACGTCACAATCGTTAAAACCCCTCACAATAAAATCACGACTCGACATGCTGTATGTCAACTGACGGTTGCGCATAATACCTACTCAACGACGGAGCGATCAAGAATTCGCTCCGAGAAGTTGGCTCACATACCAGTCGTGTGTGCTCTCATGATGTGTGGAGTGGGCAGTGGGTCTTCTGTTACTGTTCGTAAGTTAAGCAATGGTGACTGTTACATCGATTAACCGTGTACAATCGGTCGTCACGCCGCCGGTGGGGGCACAATGTCACACGTCCATGCAGCTTGTAGGCGAAGGCTGCTTTGTGAACTCAATCATAATGCTCGAGAAAATTACGTGATTGTGTTGCACGACCAACATTCGCTACACAGGTTGTGATTACATCGCAATCTGGTTTAAGGTTTTGCTTTTGCGATAATTATGCTATAGCGAGATAAGTACCGTGCAGCATATTAGTGTCGCGGCAGTATGTCGGGTGAGTATAGTTAGTATCGGGATTCGGGAGCGGCTGATCCCCTCTTTGTGCGTCGCGTGGCTTGTCGCCGGGGTGCGAGTTGGGGCGCGCGGGGAGCGCTCCCACGGCGCAAGGGAGGGGGAGGCGCGGCGGATCGTACGCGGGGTTGGCAGTTTGCTCGCGGCACCCGACGAGACAGGACGTCCTGCGCTTGTGTGTTAGTGTCGATAGACTCCGCGTCCCGACATCGGTGAGTGTTACACGATGACAACACAGTGCTTCAGTGAATTAAACACGTCTCTTGCAATATCCATCACATAAGTTATTGACGGTTCCACGTTTGTGTGCTCTATATTTAATTATTTACTGTAGATCTCGTCGTTACTTTTAGGAAACACTTCTTATCTTCTTTAACGGTCACATTTGAATATGAAGGTTCTATTAAATATCCTTGAAATCAGTTTTTTTTCGTATGCAGTGTACATAATGTCGGAAACGAAGTTATGTACACTGCATACGAAAAAAAAAATGAGGAAGATGACACAACTTATTCTACTCTATGTGACAATGATTTTTGAGCGGTCACCCAGTGTGCTTGGCAATGGACTGCCTAACGGAGGATATTCATCTTCTTTTCGTTCTTTTAACTATTTGTGCCAATGAACTGTTCCATACATTAATTTAAAAAAAAATTGACATTAAAAAGAATAACTGCACTGAGGAAGTCATTTTAAATATTTAGGTTTATTAAATATATAAATCAAAACATGTTAAATGCGAACACATTGCAATTTGCAATCATGTAAATCCAAGTGCTGGTGATAATTCTCGCCCTGTATATGGAGATAGCAACCGGGTAGTAGCGTTCACTTGTAAAGTATCGCAAACATAAGCTATTGTCACAACGTTTTATACACATTAACATGTATGTCTTTGTGTTCTATGCAGAAACATTCGTTTGGCTCTTATTCGCTCAGGCTTATAGCCTTGATATTAGCTATTACATACTTGTTTGACCTACCAACCACTAAGAAAAACTCCTATACAGTTTTTCTATTAAAATTAAAACACTCGAGCAATTTATGGTTAAGCTGCATTACCAGTGTTCCTGTTAAATCATCTAACTACGGTAAATATTTTGCCTGTACTTGGAGTGGTTAGAGACAAAAGTGCAGCCGGTATCTGCTCCTTAACCGCTGAGCTAGTGAGAACCAAGATATTCCAAAATTTCGACGATAGGTTGATCTACGAAAGCGCTACATTTTTATGCTTCCCAGTTCTTGGGCGGGAAGGCACTGCTCTGATACTAAACTACCAGTTCTGTTGTCTACTGCCGATCTATTCTGTAAAAATCTCACCGTAGAAGCTTATATAGCTGGAGTTAGCTGTCAATAGTGTTGATCCCTAGCGACCTCTAGCATGAGAGCAATGTCTCTCACTTCAAGGTCACTTACTTAAGTATTCACAGTGAGATACTTACAGAATAGATCGGCTGGTCCAGAAGTATCGACGGTGTTGTCCTCAACTCATATTATCGCGATGTACCTGAATCTTGTGAAAGTATAGGTAATACATAATTATTATATGGGCGATGCTCAAGCAAAACAGCTTTTTTAGCCAAAATAAAGTTTGCGTTAGCGCTGAAAGGAATCGAAGTGATGCTGATGCATGCAGTGAAACAAACGTAATACACGTAGTAACACGATACAGTCGCACCTCGCACTCACGGGAGCGGGACTCATCGCACCTGTTAACAAACGTAATACACGTAGTAACACGATACAGTCGCACCTCGCACTGACGGGCGCGGGACTCATCGCACCTGTTAACAAACGTAATACACGTAGTAACACGATACAGTCGCACCTCGCACTGACGGGAGCGGGACTCATCGCACCTGTTAACCTTGAATATACTTAATAGGTAGGTACCTAAAAATAGTATACTCATAGTGATTCCATTGTTTCTTCCAAAATTATTAAATAAAACAGTAAGTATACTATTTGTTTACAACCACCATTTTCCAACTAAGTATAATTATGAAAAAGTACGACTCTCAATATAACTTAATTATATTCAGGAGTTCATAGGAAGCATTCCATAATATTATAATGTAGCGATATACATGAAACTGGAATGATAACGTGTCTGGGCTCACCGAGTAGTAACAGTTGCTCTTTATACATTGTTACACTAGAAAAACTATTCCTGAGACTTCATCCAACTGGATTTTGTGTATAAACATATTTTTCACGTTTTTAATTTTGCAAATCTACGAAAGTGTACATGTGCAATTTCTAGATGGATAAATTGTGTGAGGGATGATGTGAAAGAAAAAGGAGTGCGGTACCTGCGCCTCATAATGTCAGTCGACATCTATATTATTTACGCTGTTCATCTAAGTTTCAATCTGCAGGGATGTAGCGCTAACTAGCCGGGACATTGGATTCCAAACTTGAGAATGGTTTTACGAGTAGAGTACGAAATTAGTAATGATTCTCGCAACAGCACTTTGTAACAACACTATGAACTTGACGTAAATAATAATTTCCTTCAGAGGGCCTGGGAAGAATACTTCAGAACAGCGAGCAATAGTGAACTAAGAAACCTGTGAATTTTGAGTTCAGTAAACGATATCCTTATTTCGAAACCCGAAGACCAATTGCTCATAATTATTAGATTTAGTTGTTTGACCTCCTAACGCAACTGTTAAAGATGTTCATGTGAGAGGGCAATTCTATTCCAGAGTAGTATCAGTTCCCGAGTGTTAATACCCCTACAGTGGTCGGTCATGACGCCTAAGCGATGGTCGGCGCCTGAAGTAACTCCACGTTTATTACCTCAATACAATTACGTACAACTTTACGATAAGTGGGAGTTCGCTGCTTGTGGTAAAAGTTGGAGCAGGACATTACTCAGGTGTTGGCGAAACGAAGCGAATATGAAAACTGGAAAGCGAAAGCTGGCTGCGAAACAATAAAATCATATAAAGTAGAACGATAAATTCCTAATACCCGTTTTCTTGCGCGCCCTCGAGCTTGTAGCAACTTGTTATTGCTAGAATTTTTCTTGAGCGCGCTGTCGGTGACATTTATCAAGAGCAAGCACCGCCTCCCTCACCCTGACCCCACCCCCCTTGTCCCGCGTGAAAGTTGCGAGAGCCGAAAGAGAAGTGATGAACTAATCGTAAAGGGTGCATAACATTGTGCGAGGGATCGAAGTTTCATTGTTAAAGCGATGCGTGAGTGTCGCGGATCAGACAAGGAGACGTCAATTTGCGCTTGAAGGATATTTATCCACTGCCACTGTACAATAATCTGAATTAGTTCCGCGGAACTCGATTAAATAAACACACATTACTGGAATTATGTTTGTCGTTGATAATTGCTTTTTGCGCTAGTCGCGCACTGCATTAGGAAGTCCTCAATAATGAATTTGCCGCGCAATTTTGATGTTGTTGTCATCCGGAATACGTTTTAAGAACAATTTCCTTCTTCTTACGAAATGACTCGACCATGTTCCGTAATGTTGTAAGTGTGGGGCTACATAATAGTGTAGTGCACCTACAATATTCAATGTGATTGAGCCGACGACAAGAACAGTCTTGGAAGGTCATCAAGAGGATATTTTACATGAATCGGATTAACCCAGCTAGACATCGGTAAAGTTAACCACGAGTTATTGAATAAAAAGCAATCCAGTGAAACATGCAGAGCTAAATCAATAAAGCTCATTATTTGGAACCCCTAATGTTAATTTATCGCGAGTGAATAATGAATTTCCGATAAACGCGACGAGAAAGAAACGTAGTGAATGTGTTTACGAGGAAACTTCACGGATAATTGTGAGGGGGGGAAGGGAGCTCACCTGAACACTAATTCAAAGTTGGTGAACACAAACTTCAACAAGTTTAAGCTTCATAATGTGCGCCGCAGTGTTACGGGGGTGAGTAGTGACAGTGACGGACTGAGCTGTTTCGAATGAAGTATTGTGGTGTAAACTGTGTTAATCAATGATCGGAAGAAGTTGACAATAAAAACACAAATCTGTAAGTTATTTAAAACTACCTTTAATCGTTCGTGTCTCGTGAAGGCGTAAGATTGAATATCAACATATCATTGCCTTCATCCCCCTTGGATAAGTTTGAAGCTGATTAAATCAGAGGTTTCAGAAAGTTACATGTCGCTTCAACAACATCAAGGAGATCTTATGAGAGTATACAGGGGGATGGATAATGTTCTTACAAAGATTTAGTACGCTCTGATATACGTAGGCATCTCTAAATAGATGTTACAGATCTACTTAAAACAATCTTAAATTAATTTATTCACTGATGACAGACTAAGCACAGTCTAGAAACTTGCAATTTTGCACAAGAAGCAATGAATCAAAATTTTGTAGTGAACACATAATATATATGTGTTCACTACAAAATTGGTATGGAAGGTCGTCTTTGATGCTGATGGGAAATCCCATCGGGCACACAGCTTTGTCAATAGTTAAAATAATCTTTAATACACACGAAATAAAGAAAACACAAATTAATTCGATGCCGTTCCGTTTGATGTCCACCACGGGATAGCTATAACGTATTGTTCACTCGGTTGGTGTGACTGAGTTAGGTCGTTCCAGTCGAGAGAGAAATGACATAACTAGTTATACCATGCATTGGTATCGGTGCGAGGACCTTGCCGATAGTGAAGTGCTCCCGAATTGTCTGCCTTTCAAGTCAACGACAATAATATTCGATGATGATTTCGAAAATTGTGTCATTAAATATTGTAGAATTTAGTTATTAGAATTACGTCATTATTATTTACCTACTACTCTTCATAGCCTACGGACGGCTCATATCATAAGGACGTTCTTTGGGGTCTTACCGCTGACAGTACGCACTCAGACACACATGATATGGCGTATAGTGTATAGTACGTGCTAGTGATTTATGATAAATGTCCGCAGTATGCAGTCTGTGACGTCTAAGATTTTGGGGATACTCAGGACACTTGACTCGGGACAGTGGGGAAAGCCATTATTGACCGAGCGAGCGAAGCGTTTATAAATACATTTTTAGTTAATTGACTTTTTTGTGTTAATTGACTTTTTTGTCGTAGTTGGGTTTCAGTTTTATAATTTTTATTCATAAATAAACTCCGCACAGACCTCACACGAATATTATGATTATTTTAGCGCGACTAGCTGAAGGTTAATCGTAAAGTTGGCACTCGCGAGGTCTACTGTTCTCAGAACTACTAGTTTATTTCACCGTCCACTTTCTTATGAAGCGGTTCAACGCTATAGGATCGTGACGCGGTAGGCTATCGAGAGAGGCCATAGGGTGAGTTCCACTGCCATCACCTCGCATTATACAAAGCACAACCTTCTACCTAGGTTGTTTAACATTAAAACTAAATAACCAACCAGTACCTTCTTTCTTGTGGGTCACTTCCGCGGCATGCACAAAGAGCTCGTCTGTCGCTCCTCGCCGCGTACAAAAGAGGCGTTTGTCGACAACCCTCGGTTATTCTCGAACCCTTCCGATCCGTAGTTTGACGCTCGCAGTAGTCGCTGAACGGAGGAAGCTCGCTAAACACTTCCTTCCACTCGATCCGGAGAAATACGATCGGTTCTCGCACTCCTCTCGCCCGCGCCCCTCTTGCCCCGCGCCGCATCCTTACATACGCCGGAGCTAGACACACGATGTAGACAGGAGTTCAGAAGGTGCAACTCACACTAAAAGCACTCGGAAAAAGATTTGTTAAACAGGTGCTGAAATAAGAACGTAAACGACCGTATGTGACCGTGACCATTGCCATTATTTACCGGTACCATTAATGACCGTGACCATTAATTAACTGGTTCCCGAGAAAAATTGGTCATCAGAATCTGCGTTCTCGCTTCGGTCAGATGCAGTTTTGCTTAACACGCACAACTCGGCTAAAGAAGCTTGTTTGTTTCTTACGTTTTTTAATAAAATCACGACTGACATTTAGTTGCGTTCAAGGAAACTCATGCAGATTAACGAGTACAAATAGCGGTGGGCCTTTTGCGAGCAGTTGTTGAATATTGTTAGTGAGTCGCGTGTCGCTACTGGCTGCGTCCAACCGTTCCCGTCGGCATGCTCTACGTACGGCGGCGCAGGGCGGAAACTAACTTAACTCGATATACTATTACTGGTAGGTACAATAACACTGATCCCCTCGCAGTGCGATGGTAAGTAGATAAGTATGTCTACCAAAAACTATGCTTGAGATGGGGAATATAAGTAGGTATGTAAGCACTATAACGGAAATACGGAATGCTAATTTATGGGTTCAGAGATTACATTCAAGTGGATTTAATTCCCAACTTAGTTGGGAAAAACTTGGCAGATGATGTTTGCGCAGGATATTAAAAAATATTTTGCGATGATACACAAAATTGGTGGTCCTATAACAGTTAAGTATCAATGACGTCTGAGCTTCGAGCACCGAGAGGGCGCGCGGCTGTTAGCTAAATCCGGCGAGGACGAGCGTCTATCCTGTAGTACTATTAGAAATTCCAGTATATGCTAAAGTATCGATTAAACAGGTACAAACTACAGCGCCTACAGCTCGTATAGGTCTGTTCACACTTCACACAAACCTATATCCGACATGATGAATTGTAACTTTATTTTGGGCGGAGGATTCAACTGTTTTTACGATCGTCATGTCATACTGGTCATTGTAAATGCGCTGTTACCCACAGGTCTATTCTTTTCTAGTCCCCAAAATATATTTACGGATTCTACGTCTAATAGTGTCTGACAATCCATTATGGCCGCTAGCCAGATCTCGCACACGGTCAAACGATTTGATATCGGTATTTTGTCATCATCATCATTTCAGCTGAAAGACGTCCACTGCTGGACATAGGTCTCCCCGAAGCACCGCCACTTCGACCGGTTCGGTGCTTCCCGCATCTAGCGGATTCCTGAGGCCTTCACGAGGTCATCGGTCCACCGTGGTCCACCTTGTGGCAGGCCTTCAAACGCTACGTCTTCCGGTACGCGGTCGCTACTCCAGAATCTTTCGGCCCCATCGGTCATCTGTTCTGCGAGCAATGTGCCCTGCCCATTGCCACTTAATTTTGGGAATTCGTCGTGGGTGAAATATCGATATACCTAGAAATGGCGACTGCGTACCGGAAAGCATAGCGTTGGTAGGCCTCCCACAAGGGGCACTGATGATCTTGTGAAAGCCGCAGAAATCCACTGGATGTGAGAAGCTCAGAAGTGGCGACGCTTGGGGGAGACCTATGTCCATTGTCCAGCAGTGGACGTCTTTCGGCTGAACTGATGAGCTTGGCGATATTCGGCTGATAATGATGCTGATTTTAATCACATAAAATAAATCACACAAAAGGGCTGATGCCTTGATGAAGAAAAAACAATTTAGTACGTCAGACAGATAATAAAAACATATTAGACACGTCTTTTTTACTTCATCAAATTAATAAGATGGTTAAGTGTAATGTTGTTGCAGATGCTGCGTCCGTGGAAATGAGCCGCCCGCCGCCGCCGGCCGTCTGTCTCGCTCGCTCACGAGCGCCTCTCCCTCGCCCTCGCCCCACCCCCCGCCATGCCACGCGCTCATAGGCCGAGCGCGCCGCGGCCACGCACCACGCGCCGCATGCGCACCCTGCTCTCCACTCTACTCTACTTTACCTTCCTTACAGGTGAGTTTTTTCTTTAACCTTAAGACGCTGACAACAGATAAACCGTGGTCAATGTCGGATTGCATAGAAAATAAAGAGTGAGATTTATTGCGAAATATGAAGCAATTATCGAAATTTTCGATTTATTAAAAACTAGCTTTTGGCCGCGGCTACGCCCGTGTGAAAGTTAGAAATTATTCCACAGGAACGTACTACCGGGATAAAAAATATTCTTTGTCCCACAACCCACGTCATAGTCTGTCTAGGCGTTATGGCGTAAAGTTTACAGACATGAGACAGCCAGTAACTTTCGTATGTAGAATAGAATAGAATAAAGTTTATTTGGACACAGTTCATGAAACACAAAATACAAATAACAAAAAAAAAAAAGTATTATATTGTTTTTAAAACAATAGTGTGTGCCTCACGGCTGCGCCAAAAAGGTTCATTTCAGCATTAATGCCAGACAGATACTGTCTGACGCTGGTTTTCGAATGAACCCATAAGGACAAGTGACGGGAAGTACATACAGTTTCAACATACCTAATAAATAATTATAATATAAATAACTAGTAATAAAAATACATATTAAAATAATATATAATTATACATAATTACAAAAACAAAACAACAAGAACGGTCTCAGCAAAAAAACCTGTTTGTTTTGGTATTAGATCGAATCATCGAAGTGTGCACGGTGCACTCACAATGCGCTACAGGCCGCCGAGTGCGGTGGACAACCCACCGGCACGCGACAATTAGGTATTTAGTTTGAAGAAGAGAGGAAATACTGTGAGTGAATGTGAGAAATAATCATAAATGGTTCATATAATATTTTCGGGTGAAAGTGAAAAGTACCTACCTATAACAATAATTATAGCTGAAAGAAGAAGGTAAGCGACATTTTTTTAATACGATAAATAATTTATTTGGCTGATCAGTATTGTAGTTACGTGATAAAGTAACTTACATTAGCTTCCTTTTTTTTTTTTTTAGATTTGTTCCACACCTTATGTATACAAAAACAGACATCGTTTGCGAACATCTTCGGCCATGATTTTGGTTGATAGAACGAGGGTGCATGATGCGATCTCGATCTCGGCGCCGGCTGTTTAATATTATAATATTAGTGATAATGTGGATAGTATGGATGGAAATATGAAACTGTCGGAAAGATTAATGAAAACGGAAAAGCTATGGCTTTTATTGTATGGTCATTATCCTGCCGAAAATCTTAAAGAGTACCCCGGGTAATCTTATCGCGTACCCTGGTAAACTGAAACTCTCCGTCCCAAGCTAAGTAGTAATAACTTTTGACCAAGTGGACCGATTTTAATGAAATGAAGACTAAATATAACCTCAAGATACGGACTATCACTTTATTCCCAATCCCTTAAGTCTCTTGAAAAGAATCACATAAAAATGTCAATATTACATGATGTGAATTTTAAAATCATCCCCTATTTTACCCTTTTGAGGGATGATTTTAGAAAACGTTGAAACATTTAAGTAACTCTTTATTTATTACCAAAAGCATGAATGTTCATAGCCCTAACTTAAGAAATGATAGGTTTCCCGTACATACTTTCATATTATATGTTTGTATAACTGTGACTCTTCAGGGTAGTTTGGAGGCCTGGAGACCTGTAACACAGGTATTCCTAGTACAGGCTCCAGTCTCCACGACATCAATGTATTTTTTGTGTACTTACACATTCATGTATTGTACTTATTATTCATTATGTGGTGGAGAAAATAAACGCTTTATTATATTATATTATTGATACAAAAAGTAGCCTATTTCCTTCCCCGGGATGCCATAATATATCTCCTTGCCTTTTATCGAAATCCGTTCAGTGGTTTAGGCGTTAAAAGGTAACATATAGACAGACAGCTACTTTCGAATTTATAATATTAGTATAGATTATTATGATAAATTATTATATGATATATATATATATATATATATATATATATATACATAGTTATAGTATGTATGAGTTGAATAATCGTAAATAAAAAACTACCAAGTTCTGCATTCAAATAAGACGTTCTTG
Organism: Lithophane leautieri; assembly: GCA_949152455.1. Taxonomy (NCBI): domain Eukaryota; kingdom Metazoa; phylum Arthropoda; class Insecta; order Lepidoptera; family Noctuidae; genus Lithophane; species Lithophane leautieri. The sequence goes on along the minus strand of OX424484.1, from coordinate 12,171,308 downwards.
TTTTTAATTAAAATACCATATTCATATGCATATTTATTTATTCGCGATCCACAAGGTAAAACAAGATGTTAACTTAGAGCTAAGAGCCGTTGTGCCTGTCAGGGCACAGCAAACTTTATTAAGAATAAAAATAATATATTTGTAACCCACAGTACTCGTATCGCACGACATCGCACAATATCGCTCGACGCCGCACGAATTTGCTCAACGCTACGCAACGCCACTACAACTCTCGCGCCGCAGTCATATTGTAATCCACATTATCTTACCATCAAATGAATGGAGAGATTTAATTACAAAAAGCTTAACTTTAAAGCCACGAAATGAGGCTCTGTCGCTATGTATTGTATCCACAGCGAGGGAACGTTAAACTCACTTTATGCCTTTCTACGATTTTATACAGGGATTGTCTAAATGTCTATCCATTTAAGTATTTGCTTGATAAAATGTTTACTGCGGCTTACTCGTTACGTTAATTATTTAATGACTTACGGGAAGTTCTAGTACGATTTAACGTTATCGAGTTGTCTAAGCTATGGTGAATTTTGTCGAGCACAAAGGTGTAGAAAATTGGGTGCCCCGACCACACGACCATCTTAAGTGTACGTTGAAAACTATGGATGTTTACCGCGGGAGGGCGTGATGTTGATCGAAAGATTCATTCGAATGAAGATGTAACAGAAACTGAATGATATTAAAGTGCCAGATCGTGTTCAACAAAGTTACTTCGTTCAAACTAAACAAAAAACACTGAAGACTTATGGGGGATCTCCGTTAAGATTCTTGGAGATATTATTGACACAATTGTCCCTTTCCTAACAGGCATATTTAATAAATGTTTAGATAGCGGTATGTTTTCTGATTTAATGAAACATAGTAGAGTAGTCCCGATTTTTCACAATCGGGTAGTAAGAGTAATCCCTCTAATTATAGACCTATATCGGTGCTGCCAGCATTAAGTAAAATATATGAAAAAATCATGCTGGACCAGATGTTGGTTCATTCAAATGGGATTTTACATAGTCATCAGTTTCGTTTTACGAAAGGTAGGTCGACGACTGACGCAGAAGTAAAGTCATCAGTCACATTTTGGAATCTTGGGAGAAGTCCTAGGATGCAATTGGCATTTTCTGTGATCTCTCAAAAGCGTTTGACTGCGTTGACCACAATACACTGATCTGTAAATTGCACCACTACGGACGGAATTCATGAACAAGCTGCTGATCTTGTTATTTTTTTTCTTTTTCTTTCTATCAAACATGCAGCAAAATGTAAACATTAACGGGGCGACGTTCTCGGGGTCTCTTGTTAAGATGGGCGTGCCTCAAGGTTCGATTCTTGGCCCTTTCCTATTTCTAGTTTATATTAATGGCCTTCCTTACATGATGGCTAACTTAACGGATATAATTATATGCGCCGATGACACTTCTTTAATTTTTTAAATAGATAGGAAATATACAGATGTCTTACATGTCAGCTATAGTCTGGCAGTTCTTTCGAAATGGTTCGCAGCTAATAATCTTTGACTTAATGCGAACAAAACTAAATGTCTTAAGTTCTCATTACCAAATGTACCCCAAGTAGTACTAAATTTAAAACTTGATGGCAAGAAACTAGATGCTATTACGGAAACTGTATTTCTAAGAATTACTCTACCTTTGAAATTGCAATGGGGTGCCCATATTAAAGCTCTTTCAGGTAGACTAAGTTCAGCTGCATACGCAGTAAGAAAAATAACGCAGTTGACTGATATAGCAACAGCAAGGTTAGTATACTTTGCTTATTTCCACAGTATTATGTCTTATGTCGTTCTGCTGGGATCAGCAGCTGACGTAGATTCAATTTTCATTTTACAAAAGAGGGCAATTCGCGTGATTATAAAATAGGTTATCGTAAGTCCCTTAGAAATAAATTCAAAGAATTTATATAATAACTTTTCCTTCTCTTTATTTCTCAGAAAACATTTTGTATGTTCGCAAAAACTTAAGACTTCTCAAAATAAGAAGCAATTACCATAATATAAATACACGTACTCGTAGTAAACATGAAATTGGTATTTAACTAAAACTATGTAATTTCTAATAATATAATAATTATAACTTCGCTCTATAGAAGCGGATACTGTTTATAAGAAATTATAACAAGCTGCCAAAGTCGGTTACAGAACTTAGTGATGGAAAGATCAAAACCCACATCAAACAGGTCCTTATCAAAAAAGCATATTATAAGATTAAAGATTACGTTGAAGACAAGGAAGTTTGGCAATAATTCCTTCTGCACATGTGGCTTCCCTGGTACCTCATTAACGGCATCTCATTAAGTGCTCCGAAATTACCATGTTTATTTTTTACATTTATCCTTGACAGACATAATCATCCTGTTATTTTGACATACAATTTAATTTCAACTCTTTATTAGTGGCTTTTGTGGACATGATAGTAATTCAGAAACTCAAACTCAAAGCATTTATTTCAATTAAACCATTTACAGGCACTTTTGAATTGTCAAAGAGTCGGTCAGTTAGTCAAAAAGTTGAAGCTAGTTGCCCATTCAAATTCGTAGATCTCTATTTAAAAGAACGGGCAAGAAACTCCAAGGACACTTTTTAAAAAATGTATATTGATATTACAAAATCCTGGGTACAGTATTCTTGGTGCTTCTATATATGAGAACAATGTCAAACGAAAAAAAATCAAAAATAATTCAAAATATAAGATTAAAAATAAGCCCTGGCAGATAAGAGATGACCAGTCTCAACTGACGGCGCCCGTTCACGAACATGACACGTGGATCAGCACCATCCAGCTCAACCATTCTGTAGGGAACCGAATGATCCAACACACGCGCCACCATCAGCGAGACATTTAAGTGAGTATGACATACTCTCATCTGCCAGGCTCTTTCAAGTCAACATACAACATGATACCATATTTATTTATTTATTTATTTATAACAATCTTACCTCCCCTATCATTACAGATCTATGATCCAATGCGACAGAGTGGCCTTACTAACTAAATCCTATATCTACACCTTATACCTAGTTAAAAAATATCTTAATCTAAATAACTTATTACATATAGTGTAACTTTTGCGAATTCACTCAAGTTGCACCACAATACATCAAACCTCCCGTGAACCTCATTCACCACGCCTATGGCTCTAGTGAGAGGAGTTCTCGCCAGTAGGTTGGTCTTGGCTGCAGGCACAGCGAGCAGGGGCGGGCGTTGCCGCTTCCACACGTACCGGTCGGGCACGTACAGCTGTAGGTGTCGCAGCACTCCCGGGTTATGCGCCACGCCACGTAGCAGTTTCACTACATACGCTACGAGTGAAAACTCCCGTCGTACTCTTAGAGTGTTATACCCTACCATACCCAGAACAAATAGTGTAGGGTAAATCAATGGGTATAATGGATATACCCCATACAGCTTGTAATACAAGTGTCGCGTGAACTTATTTTGGATACGTTCCAACATAACACTATATTTCGCCTCATGAGGAGCCCAAATGAATGCGCTATGTTCGAGGTGACTTCTGACTAATGCGTCATATAGTACCCTTAGTGTCGTGATGTTGGTGAATCCTTGGGACTGCCTGAGTACGAAACCTAGATTTCTGTATGCCTTCTTATATATCTTATTGATATGTTCACGGAATGTTAGTTCCTGAGAGAAGACTACCCCTAAGTCTCGTACCTGAGACACTCGTTGCATCGGCACATCCTCAACCTTGTACTGATAACTCAAGGGAGTTCGCGCGCGAGTGAACGACATCACCGAACATTTAGCAACATTAAAATACAGTTTGTTGTCATTGCTCCATTCGACCACTCTGTCAATGTCTTCCTGTAGGCGTTCACAATCCGAGTGATCCCGAACCTCGAGCAGCAATTTCAGGTCATCCGCAAACAATAAACAAGTCCCATGTCTGACGACTTCCGGCAAGTCATTTATCATTACAATAAACTCGAGAGGCCCTACATTGCTGCCCTGGCTCACGCCCGATCTCGTGTAATACGGTTGAGATACACAGCCATTGTAGTCGACATACTGCTGGCGATCCTTCATATAGCTAGCGAAGAACTGTAGCAGAGGTAGTATACATCCAATTTTCGCGAGCTTCCTTAACAAGATGTCATTATACACCGTATCGAACGCCTTTTTAAAATCGAAGTACGCAGCATCTACCTGTAAGCCCGAGTCTACTGCCGGCACCACCTGTACCATAAAGTTAATAAGGTTTGTAGCAGTGCTGCGTCCAGGTCGGAACCCATGTTGCGCATCTGACAGGCGCGCACGCATTTGTTCCTGAACGGAGCGCTGAATAGCCGACTCGAGTATTTTAGCAGGCGTGGAGAGTACAGCCACCGGTCTATAATTACAGGTATCTGAACTTGGTTTTCCTTTAGGGACCGGAACAACGCGCGTGGTCTTCCACCTTTGAGGGAACGTGGCTTGATGTTAACATATAAAACGGCCCCATGGTACTCACATTTACAAATTTGAAAAAGTGCTTCTAAATTATACAAAACTATAGTTCGCAATGTACTTGAGAGATTAATATAATAGAATTTAAGTAAAAAATAAACATTAAGTTCCTAAAGTCAGAAAAAAAAGGGGAAACCACTCTTCCAAATATAAAAAAATTAACTATTGAGCCCAAGTGCCTGTGGAGCAGGACCAGCATTAAGCCAAGCATTTTTATCTACGATATAATCATCCAACTTATAATATGCTTGTCTACATAGTGTGCGTTTAATGCATGTTTTAAATTTCTTCTCATTTAGTTGAAGAATATCGATTCATCATTCATTGAATATTCAGATTTGTTACAGTTGTAATGGCAATCATGTCATTTGGTTTAAACAGGTTTTATTTTTAGTATCTTTTATCTTTTATAGATTCTTTTCTATCTTGTAAATGTGAGAACGTTGTAGGCTTAGTGGGCTGTAGATTTTCTTGAACGTTTCTATTTTGTTAAGTACCTACCTGGTACTTATTGAAAGGCCTACCCTGTTCTTCCATACCTATCAACACTGTAATTCGAAAATATTGTAAAACCCAATTATTTTTAAAAGAGTAACCGTGCAGTTTCTTGCCAGCTCTTCTCCATAGGAAACGACCAATTGGAACCGTGCACCTAGCTTCTGATGTTTCATAAGTGCCCATGTAAGTTTAAGTGAAATAAAATATTTTGATTTTGATTTTGAAACGCTTTAATAAAGACGAATTTTTAATAACTTATGTGAGGGCAAAGAGTTCTGCAAGTACTACAAACATACAGACTGAGCACTATGAGCCAGTCGTGGAGTTAATTATACATTAAGTTAATGCAAGTGAGCGCGGTATTAATGTGCAACTCTCAGAACTTAAAGATTAGAAAATTATTTCGTAGGAGTAACAGAGGGGCTGTTACTCCTACGAAATAATTTTCATTCCTACTACAGATGATCCCGAATACATTCGCAATACAATTTTCATCAATTCATAATTTTAGCATATAACCAAATTGTTTAATCAATTGTCTAGTTATTGCTCTGCTTTTCTAGCTTCATATTTAACATTCAATTAATAATTTAATTCATATTTAATTTAGCTTAAATTCAAAATTGCCCTGTTTTTGGTCAAAGACTTTTCTATCATGATAATAATCTACTGCACGTTGGTTTTCGTCTATGGTTATCAAAATAAAAATACCAAAGTCTAAAGTTCTATTTCCTTCTTCCAATAAAAGACATCGTATTGAGTTTCGCACGCTCTAAGTCTATACCGTCATCCGGATTTTCGAGGTGTCACAAGTTTCTGTAGTGTCTCTGTTTGTACTCATCTGCACCTCGATTAGTATTGCACCGCAGAGTGAACTCGATAAATCCGATAGCAATTAATATCACTGTTCTATTCAGAAACTGTATTTCCTTCCCACATTAACAAGGACTTTTAAATCCGAGTTAGTTCCTTAATTTTCTTCTCAGAATGTTGTGTAAAAGTGCATTTCGTATCTATGTATATGTTTGCGTATTTATTAGTATGTCGTCTTCCTTGACTCCCCCTTCCTTGTTCTGTATCTACGATGTCGTCGGCGGCGCGTCGTTAAATATGTCCAATAAATCAGTCTCTGTCGCCACCACGCGCTCCCAATCGTTCCCACTTCGGTTTTTTCCTCCCAATCGAACATTTCTGTCAATGCTAATATCTCTTAGCGTCACTTCGCATTATTTCATTCCCCTCCACATTCTCAGAATTCATTACAATCGACCGCCGAAATAAAGAGGTCGCCATCGATCGGTGCTCAATACGATTCGATAAAACGTAGCGTTGAGATTTCCACTATTTGGAGTGCGCTACATAAGTATTCCCTAAGGCCCGGCATTAGCATAGGAGGCGGCACATCGCGACTCTGCAACTTTATAGCCGGAGCCGGGACGTTGAACACAAGTATGCTCACGACACGACACAACAACACGCAGTAAGCCCACCACTGACCTTGTCTGGATTACAATGTTATATTTCACAATTTTGGGAGAAGTTTCTCTCAAGAAGGTGGGAATGCAATTAAGCTATGGAAAAAGCGTTAATAATAGCTAACTGAGTGGTAGCTCAACAAAATGTCACTCGCCGTTTGTGGCGTTGATGATTATAGGAAAACCTTCTATTATGTTTTTTAGAATCACAAGAACCAATGGCGGTTCAGCGTTATTATTTCGTTGGACGCCTTCCTGTAGGTATGCATCGTGGTTCTACTGTGATTTTTTTGTCACAGTAGCATTCAAAAGCGATCGGGAGCGTTGAGCTGATGTCACATCAGTTTAATGCTCACAATGCGAGGGGCGCGGGGGAGAGGTACGGGTCGCGTGGGGCGCGCGGTAATCTTCGCGTACATTGTAAGTGACAGCGCTTCCGTTAGTGCCACCGCGGCTGCTAATGTGCCAATATATACAAGATTGACGCGTAAAGTTACAATGTGAGTGCACACTTATTGCTCAAGTACGCAGGAAGTGCGATAGAACATACACACGCGCGCGGCGATTTGCGGTAAGAGATCTCCGTCGTTTTTATATTGTCGATTAAGATTTGTTCAGAGATAGTTGAATTTATTATTATATTTCTTTGAATCATACAAAAAATTCCCTGTTTTATCGTACTGTCAGAATGATTTCTTCACAAGAAACAGTTGCTACTTTGTGCCGAAGAATTAGTTTATAGTATAGTCAACGTAGGTTTATTGTAAAAGAGAATTTATATTATGTGATCGAAGTGTCGACAGTAACATAAGGCGATCAGCGACGGAACCGAGACAATCGTTCGACACGTGACACTACAAATAAGTTTCTTTACTTTGAAGAGTTAGGAAAAGAAGAAGAACAAATAAATCATCTCGATGCACATAAGATATCCTTACGACAATCATCTCGATGCACATAAGATATCCTTACGACAATCATCTCGATGCACATAAGATATCCTTACGACAATCTGATGAAAGTTCAGAAGTGGATCTATTGAAATAGAGCGAAAATCTTTTAGCGAAAGTTATAATGTCTGATAAAAAATAAAATTCTGTAAGTACCTATAAAAACTAATAATATTATCATTATAACATGAATTACATAAAACTTAAAAAAAAAAAATTGACCGACTTCAAAAAAAACAAAACAAAAAAGAACTACTGTACTAAAACCCCTAAAACCAAACGACAAAAGTACTTCTTTAATAATAAGAGAAAAATAAAAAAATTAAAAAATAACTTTAATTTCGGAAGTCGGTGTCTTTGCTTTTAATTTTAGTTTTTGGCCACCGACTTCCGAAATTAAAGTTATTTTTTATTTTTTTATTTTTCTCTTATTATTAAAGAAGTACTTTTGTCGTTTGGTTTTAGGGGTTTTAGTACAGTAGTTCTTTTTTGTTTTGTTTTTTTTGAAGTCGGTCAATTTTTTTTTTTAAAGTTTTATTATTTTTCCATTTTTTGTGTAATTTGATTTTTGTAATCACCATGGGTAGACCAACTAAAGGAGCCGCCCGCATGAAGAAAAACAGAATTAAAGAGACTAATACTGCTGAAAAAGAACGCCTATCTAAGAATCGCAAACGGAGTGCTATGTCCGGTTCCCAAGAATCACCGTTAGCTCTTCATGCTAGGTTATCTCAGATGAGAAATTACATGCATTCTCATTTGTCGCAGGAGTCGCCAAATGATAAGATCTGCCGACTCAATCTTATTCAAAAACGATTAAGTGGCGAGTCGTCTGAACAGCGCAAGTATCGTTTAGATGTTATACGAAACCGGCTGGCTAATTAGACTCTCGTGCCTTCTCAAGAATATAAGGGTGAACACTATACATTTGCTTACACTGTATAGTTCCCCTCATCATCATATTATAAGGTGACCATAATCAGATCTGTAATGTCACTTACAACCTATATGGTTGCAAAGTTCTTATCAATATAAATGAATTAAGTCCAAACACAAGGTAATTACTGTGAACCGTTGAGGAGTTCCGTTAATCGTCCTTCGTCTTCATCATCAGACCCTTAACGACAGTCACAACCCATCCAAGTGTAAGGTTCTTATCAATACAAATTAATCAAGCCCAAACACAAGATATCTGCTGTAAACCACTGAGGAGTTCCCTCGACTGTCTTTCGTCTTCATCATCAGACCCCTAACGACAGTCACAACCCATCAAAGTGTAAAGTTTTTATCAATACAAATTAATCAAGCCCAAACACGAGGTATCTGCTGTAAACCATTGAGGAGTTCCCTTGACTGTCTTTCGGCTCCATCATCAGATCGACTCCAGACCTTCATAAAATTGTAGTGCTGTAAAATACTTAATGAATAAATTAAGGAATGCACTAGTTGCCCTTACGATTTTTGAAAGTTCCCCTCGATTTCTCTAGGATTCCATCATCAGATCCTGACTTGGTGACAATGGGACCACCTCAGAAGTATAAGCTTTTGAACAAAAAAAGAATTTTTGAAATCGGTTCACAAACGGCGGAGTAATCGGAGAACATACATAAAAAAAAAAAAAAAAAAAAAAAAAAAAAAAAAACAATCATCCGAACATAGTACCTCCTCCTTTTTTGAAGTCGGTAAAAAGCAGAAAGCGAGTAAATGTTAATGAGGTGTTGAGGCACCTATGTAATGCCAAAAATATAGTTTTTAGGACTTTTATCTGTTTGTCTGAATGTCAGCATCACGCAAATATTACTGGATCGATTTTGGTAAAAAAAAAAACTCAAATTCTATTTATTTATTATGGATAGGTGCATAGGTAAATAAGATGTTGATTCTGCTATATTCATTGAGGCATACTAAATTCATATTATGAATTCGGAACCATTAAAATACAATACATCAAATTGTCATGCAATACATTAAAATTTAGTTTGTATAGATACCTAATATTATTAAAATTATAAGAAAAATAATAGAAAGATAGTTAAATCACGTTTTCTTTCAATTTTAATGTGTAACCTGAACTTTCATAATTTTAGAAATCTATTTTTCATTTCTTGCGCAAAAAATCAATAACATTGCTTGCTAACAGTATTTTATGCAAAAATGTTGTACCTATAATGAAGACTTGTGACGAACTTACACATGTTTTTAATGGGAGTGGCGAATATACTTTCAATGTATGGAGTGTACAAAAATGTGACGAATTTACTTTGTGGCGAATGTACAATAACTCTTACGAACTAGTCATGTTACAAAATAGTTTTCAGAAATTCAATTCAATAGCCCCAAATATCAAAGTTTTGGAAAAAAAAATCTCTGCACCTCCTAGGTTCTCCAATTTTAGAAGAGAGATTTTCACCTTTCGTTCATGAAAAAATTAAACATTTGAAAGACATTTCGGATAGACTTTCTAAAATAACTTACATTCGGTATTCACCCTCATCAGATACTGCTGTTTCAGTCCAAATTTTGTGTATTTTCTCTGCTCTTCACCTTTATGGAAGAAGCTACACCTTTTAGACAAAATCGATCAAATCATTCGAAGTACTCTATCATCAATCATAAATGTGGCATTGGACGACCGCACGTGGCTGCAAGCCATTCATTTCGGTGGGCTCGGTGTCCGCAAAATTTCTAGTGTAAGGCGTTCCTGTCCTCGGTCCACGGCACCGAAAAGTTAAACACAAGAATCTGAACCGCTTCTCAGGTTGACTCTGAAGTGTCGATTGACTGATTCGATGAACGCCTGGAAAGTGGCTTGTCCGGATACGGAGCAGCCCGAGAACCCGTTTTCCCAGAGACAGTGGGCCTCTTTAATACCTCATTAATACGTCCATCAATACTGCTGAGCGTTCCCGCCTACTGGCTGTGGGAGAATGGGAGTTGGGCCTCTGGCTTCAGGCGCTACCGTCACCAAACATAGGTACTATGCTGGGTGACACCAGTTTCCGGCTCGCTACAAGTCTGCGTTTGGCCGCTCCTTACGGAACCCCACATCGCTGTCAGTGCGGTGAAGCAGCAGACCGCCTCAGATACCATGGCCTTTCCTGCAGCAAGGGCACTGGTCGGTTGGCACGGCACGCAAGCATTAATGACATCTGCCGTCGGACTCTTGTCATCGACGCCAGCTGTTTTAGAACCCAATGGCTTGGCACACAGCGATGGCAAGAGACCAGATGGAATGACCATAATGCCTTAAAAGTTGGTTAGGCCTTTGTTGTGGGATGCCACCTGTGTCAAAACCCTCGCGCCATCCCATCTTCCTAGCCCGGCGGGCTGTGCTGGGGCGGCTGCTGCAGGTGCAGAAAACCCCAAATGGCGCAAATATAATAACCTTATTGATCAGTATATTTTTGAGCCATTTGGGGTTGAAACACTAGGGCCAACGCTGATCGAGTATTTCGAGACAGGGCCCAGCGGTTGGTAGACTCTTCACGTGACCAGAGGGCTGGCCAATCTTTAGGTCAAAGAATCAGCATTAGCCGTCCCCCGACGCGACGACGGACGCTTGGATCAAAATATTACCTACAACTTTTATCTTAAACTTAAAGCTACATATTTTTTTTTTACTTTTTAGACGCTTTGCTTTTGTGTGGGGTTTTTGAAATTTTAAATTTAATCAAATTTATGTTTTTGATTGGATAAATAAGTACAAAAGTTTACAAAACAATTGCACAGCGCTTCATAGTTTATGAGTATCTAGTTTTTAAATTCATGACCTACTAGCTGCGCCCCACGGTTTCACCCGCGTAAGTCTCGATCCCGTGGGAATATCAGGATAAAAAGTATTCTATGTGTTAATCCAGGTCATAAACTATCTGTTGGCCAAATTTCATCCAAATCCATTCAGCCGTTTTTGCGTGATTGAGTAACAAACATCCAAACACACAAACACATAAACACACAAACACACAAACTTTCACATTTATAATATTAGTAGGATTAGTAGGATAGTAGGATTGGTTTGTTGTGGATTCAATGTATTGTCTTTTAGAATTTCTCTCATAAAGTAATAACATTTACCTATCAATAATTCGTGTAGTATTTTCTTTAAAGTACCTATTTATATCGCTCATAGTTCTGAAAATAGGTGGAAGATTAGAAGATACGTGGGCCCATGCAAAAGATGCGTTGGTGCAAAAGCTTTGTTTTACTGGCTACGGTGCGCCGCTTGTCTTTGGGTTTGGCCCTAGTGCAATATTCAAATAAGTTTGGATTTGATTTTACATTATATTCGAAAGTAACTCTGTCTGTCTGTCTGTATGTTACCTTTTCACACCTAAACCACTGAACGGATTTCGACAAAATTTGACAAGGAGATACATCTACCTCCTTGCAGAGTAGCTTATGTCCTTCCCCAGGGTATCGATATACCGCGCGGGCGAAGCCGCAGGCGGAAGCTAGTATTATATCAATAGGTAGAGTTAATATTTTTTTATTTGTAGAATTTGGGGTGCGTTAATCTGTTTGGTGTATATTGCACATCGATCTAATACAACGTTTTTGAGCTCTAAAAGCCTCTCTTTTTCTACAGAGTTGCCCCAGAAAATGATACCGTAGCGTATGATTGAAGCAAAATATCCATGATAGGCAGTTACATAGATATAAGAAAAGACAGTTAGTAATGCAGACTGATTGACAGTGTACCTTAATCTGTATAGAGCATAAGAAGTACAAACAGTGGAGCTATGGGAACATAATCAGTCAGAAGCTCCACTGTGTCGGTAATGGCGTCACTCGTCACACACAAACACGAGAACAATTCGATGAAAAATGTTTGAACGTAGCCCTCGTCCCCCCTTGCCAACCGCGGCCCCGTGCCTCCCCGCGGCCCCGTGCCTCACCGCGCCTCCGTATTTGGAAGGAAGGAAGCCGAATGAAGGCATTATTTTTCAAACGTTATTACTCGCGGCTAATGTATTCATAGGTTTCGGTTAAAAGCTATGCCACCTTGCCCTTAAAGCTAAACCACAGAAGGATAATTATCATACCATTAATAGAGCTGAAAGTGATGATCAGATTGATGGTAAAATCACTAATCTATAAAAATTAAGCAATAAATAATACAGAACTTAGATCTCTATTTTTAGGTATCAGTCCTCCTAACTACATACAGGGTGTAAGAGACAGCTCTCCTAACTACATACAGGGTGTAAGGGACAGCCCTCCGCAGACTGATGGGATGAAATCAGCTTATCATATTAAGTCGACCGGTACATGAAATTTTTTCAGGAACGTTATGGGAATCCAATAAACCTGATTTGTTTTATTACCTCACACGCAATGTATCGTTACCGTGGCAAAACGCGCGTAGCCGCACTCCCCGTGTTGGGGGGGGGGGGGGGGGGGGGGGCGCGCTCGAGTATTTAAACATCCATTGCTATTTTGACTGAAATTGCTATTTTGGCTATTTTAACTGAAAAAACGATTACAAAAATGAAAATTTTCCTGACAAAATTTCCTATGGAATATGATTAAAAAAAAGGAGCTGAATGCCCCCTGTTAAATTGCGGAAGGCTGTCCCTTACACCCTGTATATAAATATGAATATATATATATAGTATATATACAAAACAATGTCGGGTTTATTCAAGCACTTATAACTTGAGAACTGCTGGACCGATTTTGATGTTCTTTGATTTGTTGGATTTGTCTCCGCCCAGAATAGCAGAATAACTATTAAACAAGTGCATGTCGAACCACGCATAATGAAGGGTTCCGTAGTTGAGATGAATTTATCTAACAACATTGTAGTTGAAAATCATGTTCTCCTATACATTCTGTATGGGAGAACATGTAAAAATAACGAAATTAAAAGTAAAACTGTCACCGCTACGTGGGCTCCACAAGTTACCGAGTAATAATTGACCAACTTAAATTTGCAGTTCCAAGAACAAGTTTTTCAACTGCAATGTTAAGTTTGTTCTTGAAATAATTTTTTATAGATAAATGGTACGGAACCCTTTGTGCACGAGTCCGACTCACACTTGGCCGGTTTTTAAAGTTTTGCTGGCTCACATGTGATCGAACCGCTGTGTCAGACTTTATAGCTGTCTTGTTGCTAAATAGTATTATTCCAATGTAGTATATGTACATACCTGATTATTCAACCACCGGGCAAGTCTCGCTTGCAGGGGTAAGGTTAGCATTGACATAATATGCCTTTGGTGCCTAATCTGTGGCCTATCCGTAAGGCGGGTCCTTACGGATAGGCCACAGATTAGGCACCTTATTAGAATATCCATTTAACCGAATCGTAGAGCAAAACAGATTAATCCTTTAGGAATAGCAATGGTAATTGGGTTTTGAAGATCAGTCCGTAAAGAATAGCACTGGTCGTAACACAAACATCGCACAGTACACAACGAACACGTAAACACAACGTGGGTCGGGAATTGCAATGAAACCTGACGTGACGCCAAGATCGGATGTGCAAGTAGGGATGGCGATTGGCGATCTGAGATCGATAAATGATAATTAACTTTTATGATGAATTAGATCTTTATTTTTAAATCTTAGTGTATAAACTGTAATCCTGCACAAGTTCCCGAATTCGAAGGCTGGAACTGGTCATGTCCTTTGGCACTTGGATAGACCATGGCCTGGAGAAGGAGACTGGCTTTTCGTCCTGGGTCGCAGACGAAGTCGCGAGCAACAGCTAGTCCTAACTTTATTATAATATTATAAATGCGAAAGTGAGTTTGTTAGTTTGTTTACTAAGCTTTCACGCTAAAACGGCTGAACGGATTTGGATGTGGCATATGGGTAGATCATGATCTGGATTAGAAAATAGGATACTTTTTATCCCGACATTCCCACGGGATTAAGACTTATGCGGGTGAAACCGCGGGGCACAGCTAGTAGTTGTATATTGCTAAGAGAATAGTAAGATGTCGACAAGACTGAAGTGAAACCCTCGTAGGTAGAAGAATGTCTAGACTACTGAAGCTTTAAATTCCTCACCCGCGCTTTGTGCTGCCTTACTTAGAAATAATGTAAAGGCATGCTCTTTGGAGTTAAGGTTTCAGCATACAAACCCCCAGGCAGTTATAAAAGCTTTTAAAGATCTTAAAATTAAATCAACAGAAGATCTATGGGGAATGTCTGTAAAAGTCTGTAGATCTATCATCGAAACCATTGCGCCCTATCTAGCTTTCATATTTAACACCAGTGTAGACCAAGGAGTCTTTCCGGATCTCATGAAACACAGCAAAGTAGTTCCTTTGTTCAAATCCGGTGATAGTAAGGAACCCAACAATTATAGGCCCGTGTCAATTCTGCCAGTTCTCAGTAAGGTGTTTGAAAAGTTAGCTCAGTCAAATGTTACGTCACTTCAATAAAAATTCCATCTTTTATGAACAACAGTGCGGTTTCACCAAATGGCGTTGTACTACTGACACCCTAATAAAGAACATTTTTAACGCCTGGGAAGAAGCACAGGATGCCATTGGAATCTTTTGCGACCTCTCGAACGCGTTCGATTGCGTCGACCATTTAACACTTCTGCTGAAAGTAGAGCACTATGGGGTTAGGAATACAGCTCTTGATTTACCGAGATCATATCTGAAAGATAGGAAAGTTAAAGTTCAAGTAAACGGCACAAACTCATTGGGGTCTGAAATGGCAATGAGCGTTCCTCAAGGCTCGATATTAGGTCCATTCCTCTTCTTAGTTTATATTAATGATTTACCCCAGTTATTACTAAATCAACCGAAGATGGTGTTATTTGCAGATGACACATTGATTTTTAAAATAAATCGACGGTCACAAAATCTTGACGACGTGAATAGCTTTATTCTTCAGGTCCAAGATTGGTTTACGGTAAATAATTTGGTACTCAATGAAAAAAAAAACAAATGCAATCGATTTACATTACCTAATGTTAGCAGTAGCGAATGTGACATCATATTGAATGGAGAAAAACTGGAGTTTATTAATGAAACAGTTTTCCTGGGAATCACGCTAGACGAGAAATTACAGTGGGGACCTCATATAAAATCTCTTCCGGGGCGGCTAAGCTCGGCCGCATATGCTGTTAGGAAGATAAGACAGTTAACAGATGTAGAAACCGCGCGTTTGGTCTATTTCAGTTACTTCCACAGCATTATGTCGTATGGCATTTTACTGTGGGGTCGGGCTGCTGACATTGAATCCATCTTTATTTTGCAAAAGAGAGCTGTCAGACACATTTATAATCTATGTCGCCGGGAATCTCTCAGGGAACTATTTAAACGGATTAATATTATGACGGTACCTTGCCAATTCACTTATGAGAATATTATGTATGTAAGAAAAAAATAAAATCTTTTTAAGAAAATAAGTGATAGAAATAATTTTAATCCAATCAAAAACAGAAATGTGAAATAATAATAATAAAACGTTTATTTCGGAAACTTGCCCCATAGATCTTTGTTAGTGATACAAATGGGAGCCAAATTCAATATTGTGGTTGTCGACTTCGCCGACAAAAGAATTGAGAACTAAATGGGTGCCAAGTTCTATAGATAAATTAATTTAAATTAATTATTGGCTGTCTAAGTTTTTAAATGATCTGTTATACAAAACGATGAAAGCGACCTTTCATCATGGAACCAATTCTCCTGCGAAAGAAAAAGTTTTTGCTATGATAATTTCGTAAGGCGCTAGGTATGAATAAAAGTGTCGATTATTCGGAAAATATTTCAAATCGTAAAAAAAACTGATTTCTGATTTTTTCCTTTGTATACAAACAAGTACCAGGTTGGATACCAAATTTCAACTTTCTAGGTCATCTGGAAGTGGGTTAGGTTTTTGATCTATAGGTAAGTCAGTCAGTGATAAAAATGCCGATTTTTAGACGTTAATATCTCAACAACCGTTTGAGGTGTATTAATGAAATTTGGGGGCTTAGTTAATCTAAGGGGTTATAATAAATAAACCAAATTTGATGTGTATAAGTTAAATAGATTTTGAGATATTGAGGGGTCAAAAGTGGCTCCAAATGGTTCGTGTAACACACGGCTGCTGTCTTTTTTTAACTTTGGCTTGACACGCTGCCGCGTGTCTTGATACTAGAAATAAAGATAAAAATAGGTCAACCATTTTTCAGATTAGCTAAAGTACAAACATCTTTTATGGGGTACTGCGTTAAATGCTATAACAAAATACCTTGTGATATATTGCAATTAAATGAAAGAAAATTTAAAACTCATATAAAAAGTACACTTTGTAAACAAGCTTATTACAAATTAGAGGATCATATCCAAGTTAAGAATGCTTGGAAACGTGCTGGTCTTGCTCCATAGGACGATTTAGAGTCTGGACAAAATCAAAATGGTTGCTAATTACCGACTTCAAAAAAGGAGGAGGTACTATGTTCGGGATGATTGTTTTTTTTTTTTTTTTTTTTTTTTTTTTTTTTTTTTTTTTTTTTCTATGTATGTTCACCGATTACTCCGCCGTTTGTGAACCGATTTAAAAAATTCTTTTTTTGTTCAAAAGCTTATACTTCTGAGGTGGTCCCATTGTCACCAAGTCAGGATCTGATGATGGGATCCTAGAGAAATCGAGGGGAACTTTAAAAAATCGTAAGGGCAACTAGTGCATTCCTTAATTTATTCATTAAGTATTTTACAGCACTACAATTTTATGAAGGCCTGGAGTCGATCTGATGATGGAGCCGAAAGACAGTCAAGGGAACTCCTCAATGGTTTACAGCAGATACCTCGTGTTTGGGCTTGATTAATTTGTATTGATAAAAACTTTACACTTTGATGGGTCCTGACTGTCGTTAGGGGTCTGATGATGAAGACGAAAGACAGTCGAGGGAACTCCTCAGTGGTTTACAGCAGATATCTTGTGATTGGGCTTGATTAATTTGTATTGATAAGAACCTTACACTTGGATGGGTTGTGACTGTCGTTAAGGGTCTGATGATGAAGACGAAGGACGATTAACGGAACTTCTCAACGGTTCACAGTAATTACCTTGTGTTTGGACTTAATTCATTTATATTGATAAGAACTTTGCAACCATATAGGTTGTAAGTGACATTACAGATCTGATTATGGTCACCTTATAATATGATGATGAGGGGAACTATACAGTGTAAGCAAATGTATAGTGTTCACCCTTATATTCTTGAGAAGGCACGGGAGTCTCATTAGCCAGCCGGTTTCGTATAACATCTAAACGATACTTGCGCTGTTCAGACGACTCGCCACTTAATCGTTTTTGAATAAGATTGAGTCGGCAGATCTTATCATTTATCATTTGGCGACTCCTGTGACAAATGAGAATGCATGTAATTTCTCATCTGAGATAACCTAGCATGACAAGCTAACGGTGATTCTTGGGAACCGGACATAGCACTCCGTTTGCGATTCTTAGATAGGCGTTCTTATTCAGCAGTATTAGTCTCTTTAATTCTGTTTTTCTCCATGCGGGTGGCTCCTTTAGTTGGTCTACCCATGATTACAAAAATCAAATTACACAAAAAATGGAAAAATAATAAAACTTTTTAAAAAAAATTGACCGACTTCAAAAAAAACAAAACAAAAAAGGACTACTGTACTAAAAACCAAAAGACAAAAAGTACTTCTTTAATAATAAGAGAAAAATAAAAAAATTAAAAAATAACTTTAATTTTGGAAGTCGGTGTCTGCTTTTAATTTTAGTTTTTGGCCACCGACTTCCGAAATTAAAGTTATTTTTTAATTTTTTTATTTTTCTCTTATTATTAAAGAAGTACTTTTTGTCTTTTGGTTTTTAGTACAGTAGTCCTTTTTTGTTTTGTTTTTTTTGAAGTCGGTCAATTTTTTTTAAAAAGTTTTATTATTTTTCCATTTTTTGTGTAATTTGATTTTTGTAATCATGGGTAGACCAACTAAAGGAGCCACCCGCATGGAGAAAAACAGAATTAAAGAGACTAATACTGCTGAATAAGAACGCCTATCTAAGAATCGCAAACGGAGTGCTATGTCCGGTTCCCAAGAATCACCGTTAGCTTGTCATGCTAGGTTATCTCAGATGAGAAATTACATGCATTCTCATTTGTCACAGGAGTCGCCAAATGATAAATGATAAGATCTGCCGACTCAATCTTATTCAAAAACGATTAAGTGGCGAGTCGTCTGAACAGCGCAAGTATCGTTTAGATGTTATACGAAACCGGCTGGCTAATGAGACTCCCGTGCCTTCTCAAGAATATAAGGGTGAACACTATACATTTGCTTACACTGTATAGTTCCCCTCATCATCATATTATAAGGTGACCATAATCAGATCTGTAATGTCACTTACAACCTATATGGTTGCAAAGTTCTTATCAATATAAATGAATTAAGTCCAAACACAAGGTAATTACTGTGAACCGTTGAGAAGTTCCGTTAATCGTCCTTCGTCTTCATCATCAGACCCTTAACGACAGTCACAACCCATCCAAGTGTAAGGTTCTTATCAATACAAATTAATCAAGCCCAATCACAAGATATCTGCTGTAAACCACTGAGGAGTTCCCTCGACTGTCTTTCGTCTTCATCATCAGACCCCTAACGACAGTCAGGACCCATCAAAGTGTAAAGTTTTTATCAATACAAATTAATCAAGCCCAAACACGAGGTATCTGCTGTAAACCATTGAGGAGTTCCCTTGACTGTCTTTCGGCTCCATCATCAGATCGACTCCAGGCCTTCATAAAATTGTAGTGCTGTAAAATACTTAATGAATAAATTAAGGAATGCACTAGTTGCCCTTACGATTTTTTAAAGTTCCCCTCGATTTCTCTAGGATCCCATCATCAGATCCTGACTTGGTGACAATGGGACCACCTCAGAAGTATAAGCTTTTGAACAAAAAAAGAATTTTTTAAATCGGTTCACAAACGGCGGAGTAATCGGTGAACATACATAGAAAAAAAAAAAAAAAAAAAAAAAAAAAAAAAAAAAAAAAAAAAAAAACAATCATCCCGAACATAGTACCTCCTCCTTTTTTGAAGTCGGTAATTAGCAACCATTTTGATTTTGTCCAGACTCTAAATCGTCCTATGGAGCAAGACCAGCACGTTTCCAAGCATTCTTAACTTGGATATGATCCTCTAATTTGTAATAAGCTTGTTTACAAAGTGTACTTTTTATATGAGTTTTAAATTTTCTTTCATTTAATTGCAATATATCACAAGGTATTTTGTTATAGCATTTAACGCAGTACCCCATAAAAGATGTTTGTA
Organism: Lithophane leautieri; assembly: GCA_949152455.1. Taxonomy (NCBI): domain Eukaryota; kingdom Metazoa; phylum Arthropoda; class Insecta; order Lepidoptera; family Noctuidae; genus Lithophane; species Lithophane leautieri. Next base: position 12,151,639 of record OX424484.1, on the reverse strand, counting down.
CTTTAGCTAATCTGAAAAATGGTTGACCTATTTTTATCTTTATTTCTAGTATCAAGACACGCGGCAGCGTGTCAAGCCAAAGTTAAAAAAAGACAGCAGCCGTGTGTTACACGAACCATTTGGAGCCACTTTTGACCCCTCAATATCTCAAAATCTATTTAACTTATACACATCAAATTTGGTTTATTTATTATAACCCCTTAGATTAACTAAGCCCCCAAATTTCATTAATACACCTCAAACGGTTGTTGAGATATTAACGTCTAAAAATCGGCATTTTTATCACTGACTGACTTACCTATAGATCAAAAACCTAACCCACTTCCAGATGACCTAGAAAGTTGAAATTTGGTATCCAACCTGGTACTTGTTTGTATACAAAGGAAAAAATCAGAAATCAGTTTTTTTTACGATTTGAAATATTTTCCGAATAATCGACACTTTTATTCATACCTAGCGCCTTACGAAATTATCATAGCAAAAACTTTTTCTTTCGCAGGAGAATTGGTTCCATGATGAAAGGTCGCTTTCATCGTTTTGTATAACAGATCATTTAAAAACTTAGACAGCCAATAATTAATTTAAATTAATTTATCTATAGAACTTGGCACCCATTTAGTTCTCAATTCTTTTGTCGGCGAAGTCGACAACCACAATATTGAATTTGGCTCCCATTTGTATCACTAACAAAGATCTATGGGGCAAGTTTCCGAAATAAACGTTTTATTATTATTATTTCACATTTCTGTTTTTGATTGGATTAAAATTATTTCTATCACTTATTTTCTTAAAAAGATTTTATTTTTTTCTTACATACATAATATTCTCATAAGTGAATTGGCAAGGTACCGTCATAATATTAATCCGTTTAAATAGTTCCCTGAGAGATTCCCGGCGACATAGATTATAAATGTGTCTGACAGCTCTCTTTTGCAAAATAAAGATGGATTCAATGTCAGCAGCCCGACCCCACAGTAAAATGCCATACGACATAATGCTGTGGAAGTAACTGAAATAGACCAAACGCGCGGTTTCTACATCTGTTAACTGTCTTATCTTCCTAACAGCATATGCGGCCGAGCTTAGCCGCCCCGGAAGAGATTTTATATGAGGTCCCCACTGTAATTTCTCGTCTAGCGTGATTCCCAGGAAAACTGTTTCATTAATAAACTCCAGTTTTTCTCCATTCAATATGATGTCACATTCGCTACTGCTAACATTAGGTAATGTAAATCGATTGCATTTGTTTTTTTTTTCATTGAGTACCAAATTATTTACCGTAAACCAATCTTGGACCTGAAGAATAAAGCTATTCACGTCGTCAAGATTTTGTGACCGTCGATTTATTTTAAAAATCAATGTGTCATCTGCAAATAACACCATCTTCGGTTTTTTTGAAGTCGGTCAATTTTTTTTAATTTAGTTGTATATTTTATTATTTGTATGTCATAGATTTTTACACTCTGCACTTACTTATTAGTATTACTTGTAACAATATTAGGAATATTGTAATATCGTATACTTTACAATGTTTGTAAATATGTGAGCACAATGTACCTATCACATAACTAATTTATTACCCGACTACGGCGAAGAAAAAAGGAGAGTTATGATTTTGACCGGTATGTATGTAAGTACGTATGTATGTATATATGTATGTATGTAAGTATGTTCATCTGTTCCCTTCTATCTTCTAAATCACTCATCACAATTTGACAAATGAGGTATCGTTGGAAGTGTCTTGATCGTCCGCTGGTAATAGGTTATGTGACGTCACAGTAAATAAAAAATGGCGCCCTCTACAGGACATAAAGGCAGGAACTTAAAAAAAAATTTGTTTAATCGTACCATGTTGGGTATCAAATGAAAGGGCTTAATGAGCATATTTCAAAAATATTTATATATTATAAAAACAAAAGTCCGGACAAAAAATCCGGAGTCACACGTAATCTGTTCGATTTATGCCCTAACACGTGTGACTCCGGATTTTTAATTTGTCTGTCTGTGGTGTCTTGTTTATACCATTTTAGTCGTAGTTGGGTTATAGTTTTTCTTACTTTTTTTTTTGTCATTGGTCCATTTATAATTCTTTTTACCTTTTGTGGTACAGTAATCTTATTGTAGGTGCATCGTCTTCACATATAATTATATAATTCATGTATACAAAATATTGTAAAACATTTTTAAAAAGAGTAACGGTGGAGTTTCTTGCCCATTCTTCTCCATACAAAAGCTACCTTTCGGAATGGGCAACTAGAATCAATTCTATTTCTTTGTTTTTCATTGCCGTTCAAAAGTGCCTTTAATGTGCCTATTTGAAATAAATTATTTGACTTTGACTTTGAAAAAAGATATGACTCGAGATTCTTGTTTCATTCAAGGCCAAAACTGTTCAGCATTGAAGACTTGCAGAGTAAGCCTTCTACATTTACTTCTACTTCTCCTCTTACCTTATCGCCCCGCGCCCCCCTCACACCCCTGCTTGGTCCTGCCTTCGACACAAACGGCCACTCATCAATATTAACGCGGAGCCGACAATTTGGTGATCGCTGTGTTGTTACAAAGATGAACAGTAGCGCACGCACATTGCCGCTACCCTTCCGGCAACGAAAAGTTTCCCCAGGGTTTTATTTTACATATTATATTATAATTTGTGTAGACCGTGACTTGCTGCTTGAGTATGCATTCTGCCGGAACAAAGCATCTTTTTTCCTACGGACAGACATAAACGCACTCAGAGATTATCACGACATCAGATCATGTATTGACTCAATTGTTTTTAGTTCTTTATTTCATCTAAATCCAATTTATTGAATGTACATAAATAAAAACTTATACCTACAATTAATGATGTCTGATCAATATCATAATTTGTATCAATGTTGCAATGCTACCAACATAGTTGTTACCTTGTTACTAACAATTTATGGACCAACAAAATTAGTCTGATAATTGAATGAATGAATTCTCTTTTTCAAGCAATAGTAACGCGTGTTATGGTAGCATGGCTTTTCTTCCGTGCTTCTGTCGTATTGGCACACGTTGTCCGTAAGCCTAGCTCATGAAGGCTCCCCCATCTTTCCTCTCGCAATAGTTCATTACATGTCTATAACAGAGGTCTTGTTCAGCAGTGGACGTGCACGTTGTGACGTTTTGTGACAGTAATGGTGTTAGCTGCTGAGTTGTGACGCGGCTGATTCAATTAACTGCCACAGCTCGGGGGTGGGTGATCGTGTGACGTCACGGAAGCTGGAGGAATAAGAAATAATCCGGCGATGAGCCCGGGCGGCACGACGTCAGTCCAAATAACAAATATTAATCTTTCATTTGCAATTAATATTGAATGTTATGTTCCTCATTTTAACGAAATATTCAATTATCATAGCACTCGGTAAATCAATGGTAGGAACGCGAAGAGAAAAAAATTGTCCTATAAAAATAAGATAGGTAGTTTAATTTTAAGTGAATCGTTCTGCGATGGTGATGCAACAGAACAATGAAGGAAGAGTAAAGGGTAGAAGTAGCGCAAATGTACCATACCCTGTGCTGCACAGTTATTTCACGACTAGCTACTAGTTATAAAAAGAATAACGAACATTGGTGTAAGCGCGGGGGATAACCGAACAGTTGTGTCGGCGAATCGTTTGTCGTTGAAACGTTCTATCGGCGAAAAACTGAATAGTAAATCGTTCTGTCGGTGAACTGTTCATCGGAGAACGAATGTCGGAGAACTATGTCAGAATCAGGTTTATATGGGTAGGTGCACCTCTGCCTAACCCTTTGAGGATTCCAGGCGTGATGTTATGTTAGTACGTATAGGTTCCGGTCAATTAGCTAAACCATTCGTTTCCCCGACTGTACATCGCTACAGTAAGACAGCGTCAGCACCACCATCGATCACAGCTTCCGACACGTGCTGATCATCTCCCGGGAGTGGAATCACAACTACACGTGTATTATGTTTCCACCACCACCGGCAAACATCCCGTAACCGACATCACATTAATACTGGAAGATTGACCCACACGTAAACACACACGTACAGTGATCGCAGGGGAACACTTCATTAGTTGGCTGTTGTGCAGAATGCTCGATGCTTTATCATATTTTTTGTGCAGATCTGCAATATTTCTGTAATGTCAGCTTATTACTTTTATTGGGGTTCCGTCTCCCAGTTTGCGAACACAAATGTCGTTAGGCTACATCCTAGATAGAGATCAAATTATGTTGTGAAAATATTCGGCGGTTGTCGGCTTCGTAGGAAATTGTACGCGAGTTAGAATGTTCCACTATCGTCGGCTGTGAAGCTAACGGTCCAGCTGGGACAGACGCTTGTAACGTAGCTAACGGTCGAGGGGCTCATTGCCTCTGCTAATAATCGTATAATTAAGCAATTCCAGCGCTAACCGAAACAAAACACAGCTTTCTATCCTATCTTGTGCAAACGTTGGTGGCGACACGGTAAATTCAAATTCGATAACATAGACTCAAAAGGCTTATTAGGAACTCATACATGAATTACAATAACTAATAAAAATAATTATTTTTAAGCGCTGCAGCGAGTGCACCACAATTTTAGTAGCCCCGATCAACGCAATGGCAAGCAATAAAGGGGTTTATGGTCGGATATATCTGTGACGTACACTGATGTGAACGGGGAACAGAGAGTTAGGGGGTGGGGGTGATAATGGGCCAAAGTGAAAACCTGTGGCGCAACCCATGCGCATGCGCGGCTGATCGACTATCGGTGAAAACCGTAGTCTGCTATGATAGCGGATACTGGGGATTGTAATACTACGTACGTTTTCGTAAAATAAATTCTTGAGCTTCAACATTTCACGATTCATAGAACGATGTCCAAGAATTAATCTTAATTACAAAGCCATAAACTGTACTCAAATCTCATGCTTGAACATTGTTCTACAATACGCCTTTGAAATTGCAATAATCATTTTTAGTCTAATGTTCTCCTGGACCATTCAGTGTTCCCGGGTTAGCACAATATCCTTAGAGCGTTGTATGTAACTGAACACGTCGCTTCTCTTTGTATTCAGCATCTTTGATAGAACTTCGCTACTAATCAGTCATGGCCCATCACTACGAGTACCTATGATCAAAACCTAACGCAAAACTGGACGTACTGTGATTGCATCCCCATTTCCTTTGAGTCGGCGGTACATTTCATTAGTTCGATACAACTAGTGAACAAAGCGTCCATTGTTCGTTGTGTACCGCGCGCGGGCGCCGGCTAAGAACTCGCTCCCACACAACTTGTTCGTTGTGTACCGCGCGCGGGCGCCGGCTAAGAACTCGCTCCCAAACAACTTGTTCGTTGTGTACCGCGCGCGGGCGCCGGCTAAGAACTCGCTCCCACACAACTTGTTCGTTGTGTACCGCGCGCGGGCGCCGGCTAAGAACTCGCTCCCACACAACTTGTTCGTTGAGTACCGCGCGCGGGCGCTGGCTAAGAACTCGCTCCCAACTTGTTAAGTTGCTACTCCGATGAGAAAGACTGTTTAAATAACAAAACGCAAGTTGTAACAAGTTCCTTTTGTTCTGTGTTCACTGTGCTGCGGCATACAACGTGCGTGACGACTGTGATCTGCTCGATGTAATACAAACACTCTGCTTATGTGTTTGGAAGCATATGGGTGCGAGTGAAATGATAGATTCGATAAAAGTCTAGTAGAGGTATAATTTGGGCAAAAATTCATAGAACGAGCGATGGACTCAAGCTAAGAATACGAAAGGAAACGATTCTACTAAAGAAGGAATACAGTGCAAGATTCAATAGGATAGCGTTATGAGAAAATGAGTTTCGCGAATGAAAATAGTAATAGCGGTAGCGAGTCAAAGCGACGAGGGTTCGCGTTGAGGGCTTCTGGCTGACTGGTCGGCGGTCGACGCCATATGAGTCTTGAGCGGGCTGCAGAGGCGGCGCGGTCCGCGGCATCTGGGGTGTGGTAGCAGACCGGTTTCCGCGGCAGGCGGGGCTCGCCTAGATGGTCGGCGCGCGGCGTGCGCGCACGTTCACGCTAGCAAGAAGTGACAAAGGGTAGGTAGGCTAGTAGGTAGTCATACTGCGAACAAAGATATATGTATTAGTGTGGGTCTGTTGACTTGACGCCACATGTGTAACGAAATATTATTCCTTTCAACAAGAAGTGTAATGAGGAGTTATGTAAATAGCATTTTTATTTCATCAACATAATTATTAGGTACTATTGCTAAATTGAAGTTATCATGAGACAATGTTCTTCATTAGAAACAACAACTACTATTGAACTACAACAACGACTGGCGCAAGTCTGTAGTGCTTAATACTAACTATCGCAGGGAGGTATGGCATAGTAAGGAGCTTCTTCACGGACGCTTTTTCCAGGCTCTACTTGGACCCAATGTAGATTTACTAGCGTCCGTAGCCTGGCTGCGTTTCGGTGACCTATTTGGGGAAACCGATCGTTGGGCCGGTAATTACCGGAGATTTATTGTGGACGGCACGGTTAACATCTGTTGAGCATGCCACCGACCGGGAGAATCAATCAGACACATTATCTCCCGGTGTTGTCGTCTAGCTAACGAAGAGTACTTGTATTGCCACAACCTTGTAGCTAGGATTATCCATTGCAACTTGTTCTGAAATACAGCCTTGTAAAATCGGAAGTGCCGTACTACAGGTATGTGCCAGAGCCAGTTCTCGAAATAATGGAAAATTCAATTGTACTGGGATCGATCAATCATCACTGATAGGACTTTTGTTGCCAATAAGCCTGATATAGTGGTGATGGATCGAATAGAGCGGTGCGCAATGCTTATGACCATAATGGTCCTGTATGACGGGAACCCCGTGAAAGCCGAAACAAATCAAGTATCTTGACTTGGCTTGTGAGGTGGTTGACATGTGGGATGTGGACTCAGAGATCATTGTGCCGGTAGTCGTGACAGCCACTTGCTTAATAGCCAAGAGTCTCGACCAACACTTGAGGAGGCTCTCGTTGGGCAGCTGGATGGAGAGCTTGATTCAGAAAGCGGTACTTCTGGACACGGTTCGCAGTGTTAGGAAGTTCCTCTCTCTGGAGCCCTGACCGCCGGTAACTTGGACTCTGTTCCCGATACAGGTGGGCTATTATTTAATATATTTTTAATTGTTTTTATATTCTAATATTTTTTAATGTAATTTATAAGTAACTATAATGAAATAAGTTGAAAAAAGTTTGGATTCTAATAAATAAGTTATGAAAACTTTAAGCTTTCATAACTTATTTATTAGAATTTGGACTCCGAGAAAACGACTTGCAATAAAAATAATCAAATACAGACATTAAGTTGTACATAAACATACTAGATATGAGTAGCGGCACATAGTGTAAAACGAACGAAATCTGTGCGACGATTGTCCCTCGTCTGTATAACTGTGTGTATGTGTGTAAATGACTGCATCTCTGTCTGTGCATGTGTGTGTCGTGCTGCGTGCCACTAAGCAGTAAACACACACAGAACTGCCATTCGGGAAAACCTAATATTATTTACTAGGTATACCTACATTAGGACAACGATTGTTTCGATACACTAAGACTGTTCCACATGAATATCTCCTATATTGTGCATTTGTATTCGCACAGCATGCGCTACACACTCAGACTAGGAAGATCTTAACCACAACATATTCATGAAAATGGTGATTGACTTAATTATGAACAATATTTTATGACACGATCTATACTGCACCTTCTGTCCCATCTCCTACTTGGTAGTGTGTATCGATCCGCATGCAACGCATTATTACACACACGCACACCCCTCTGACATATATACACACACACACGTGGGCAGCGCCAGTTAGTCTGCAATCTCGGACTTTGTTCAACAATGGGACAGATAGTAAAACTGGCCAAATTGCCTCTCAGCGACATCGAGACCGGAACCATGCAGTAGATTGATGGTAGCTTCAAAATTGGCTAAAAATATCATATATTTCGCCATCTATCGTACACGTCGTAAAAGATCAGCTGCGATATGTACGCTAGTCTACAATGCGGCGCTACGTAAAATCGTAGCTGTTTGCTACGGCGTAGCGCATTTGCTACGCCATTGTTCACTGCAAGTTAATATTAATATGTGGCTATGAAAGTGTTTGCTCTAGGAATTATGGTATAAACGTAATCAAAGAAGCTATACCATATAGTTGACCACAATACACTAATCTGTTAATTACACCACTACGGAATTCGTGGACAAGCTGCTGATCTTGTTCTTTCCTATCTTTCAAACAGGCAGCAAAAAGTAAATGTTAATGGGGCGACGTCCTCGGGGTCTCTGGTTAAGATTGGCGTGCCTCAAGGTTCGATTCTTGGCCCTTTCCTACTTCTAGTTTATATTAATGACCTTCCTTACATGATGGCTAACTTATCGGATATAATTCTATTCGCCGATGACACTTCTCTTATTTTTAAAATAGATAGGAAAGATACGGATGTCTTACATATCAACGATAGTCTGGCAGTTCTTTCGAAATGGTTCGCAGCTAATAATCTTTGACTAGGTTAGTGTACTTTGCATATTTCCACAGTATTATGTCTTATGGCGTTCTGCTGTGGGGATCGGCAGTTGACGTAGATTCAATTTTCATTTTGCAAAAGAGGGCAGTTCGCGCGATCTATAAAATGAGTCCTCGTGGGTCCCTTAGAAATAAATTCAAAGAAATTGATATACTCACTCTGCCTTTTCTCTATATCTTAGAAAGTATTTTGTATGTTCGCAAAAACTTAGGACTTTTCAAAAAAAGAAGCGACTTCCATAATATAAATACACGTAGTAAACATGAAATTGTGATACCCTTTAGATTAGCTAAAACTAGTAACTCGTTTCTTATAAAAAGTATCCGCTTTTGCAATAAGTTGCCAAAGCCGGTTACATAACTTAGCCATGGTAAGTTCAAAACCCACATCAAACGTGTCCTTATCAAAAAAGCATATTATAAGATTAAAGACTACGTTGAAGACAAGGAAGTTTGGCAATCATTCCGTCTGCACATGTGACTTCCCTGGTACCTCATTAACGGCATAATTTTGTAGGAGTCTATTAACTGCTCCCAATTACCATATTCCCAATTACCATATTTATTTTTTTACATTCATCGCTGACAGACATAATCATAATATTATTTGACATTATATACCTACAATTTAATTTCAACTCTATAGTAGTGGCTTTTGCGGACATGTTAATTATTCAGATTTGTTACAGTTGTAATGGCAATCATGTCATTTGGTTTAAATAGGTTTTTATCTGTAGTATCTTATTTATCTTATATAGATTCTTTTCTACCTTGTGAATGTGAGAACGTCGTAGGCTTAGTGAACTGTAGACTTTTATTTTTAATTTATTTTATGCACTTTTACTGAAACTTTTTGAAAGGCCTACACTGTCCTCCCATAACTATTAACACTGTAATTCGAAAATAATCTTTTAAACCATGGAGTTTCTTGCCGGCTCTTCTCCATAGGAAACGACCAATTGGAACCGTGCACCTAGCTTCTGACGTTTCATAAGTGCCCATGTGAAATAAAATATTTTGATTTTGATGATTTTGATTTTTATACAATTAGCGACGTTTTGTGTTTAGAAATGCACCAAGAATAAAAGTTTTGTACCCTGGTTTCAAATGATTTCAATATACAATGTTATTTTGTGAACGTATGTTCTGCTAAAAATCAGTCACAGTGCCACATCAGCAGCGTGGTATATTAGCGTCAAACGGAGTGAGACCACAGCGATACCTAAAATAAAATCAGCCGAATAACCTTTCGAATCAAACGAAGCATAAACACAAAAACAAAAGAACCTACGCGTTATTTTCGCCTTAATTTTTAAAGAATTTGTTCACAAAAGTTTCCTCCAAATGTTTTAATGTAGTCTTTGAACTGTGAGACAAGTATCGCAAATGAGGATGATAATGGAACCAATGGTAATCGGTTGTGAAGTGTGCGGGGGTGACGGGGACGGGGTTGGAGATGGGGGTGAGCAAAAACAGCTGCGAACGAGGCGATGACGAGTGGTGTGTTAACATCTGTTAGATATTCATGAGGCGAGGGAGAAGTCGCGAGGTTAGCCGCACTCTTCCGGAGATTTCTTAAACAGTTAGGTGAAAGCATTATTTAGCAGATTGACACATTACGTAGATTAGCCGTGTTAGAGCCATTTCTTAGGAATGATGAAGAATAACAGCTGTGATTTGAATAGGTATGCGGGAAAAGTTAACGTTGAATTAATCATTGAACATTTAAACTGGAAGGAACATGTCTCAACCCTCACTGCTTCTGACCGTTCTAATTAGTTTAGAACAAATGTGTGTGATGAGATACAATAGACTTAGATTGCCCCTTACTTGTTATACTCGGAATTAGTACTTACAGTAAGGAAATTATTATATAAGTACTTACTTAAGGAAATTATTCATCAAAGACATATATTAACTCACGGATATACTCAACACAATAATACACCTTTTTTTTTGGGGTTTGAATTATCAAATAACTTCTCCCGCTCTGGGCGGAGCGGGAGTGCGTGTCAAACTCTTACTGACTAAAACCCACCCGTGTTCCTTTAGTTGCCTGTATGTTGCCAAAGGCCACGGACTTTCCTACGACCCCGGCAGGCATCGGCCCTAGCGGACCCCGTCAGTTGTGCTGACATCTCTTTGAGACGCGCGTGGAAGACAACGTGCCGTTGACCCGGGCCTGGTCCTTATCAGACGGCGAGCTACCCATTGCTCACCGTCCTCAAGCCCGGGAATTGGCCTGGGATTCCCACAATAATACCTGACTTTACGACAAGAGGCAAGAAAGTAATTATTACTGATTTTTAAATTCCTAGGACTATTCATGTATATTCAAATATAAAATATCAAGCAAGTTCGTAATCTTAATATTCATGCTTTTAAAACGGAAATTAACTCTGAATTATGGTGATACTGAAGATATGCTTACAATTACGAGTGAATAAAATAAATCAACAAAATGCATATAAATTACAAATGTCATGTCGCTTCACACACACCATACACCTTATGAAAAGTACAACCAAATAATAAAACTAAGCATCTAAATATTTTGCATAAACTATGTCAATTACCTTACAACTACCTTAATTATTTAACTTCTGCTGTACTTTGCTTTGTTATTTATAACTATAATTCTATTTGCTATCCTCCAGACCTATGCTATGGTCCAGATGTCATACATACGTGCCCGTGGTCCTTCTTGCTTTTTGCTAATAATCAGATTGTCACAAGTCCGCTACCATAAATATATTTTTACAGAAAACGAGGAAAGCTGTTCCACTGTAATACAGTTTATTCTAGTACCTACGTACGGCGAACAGAATGAATCACTTCCGTGTAACAACCATAATAAGCACCGACCGATACATACCAAACAAAAATGTTAGGTACTGCTTAATTATAACTTAGTTGAATAAATTGTGCAAAGTAAACCCAGCGCAGCGTCAGACAGTATCTGTCTGGCATTAATGCTGAAATAAACCTTTTTGGCGCAGCCGTGAAGCACACACTATTGTTATAAAAACATTATTTTTCATTTTTAGGGTTCCGTACCCAAAGAGTAAAGCGGGACCCTATTACTAAGGCTATGTCCGTCTGTCTGTCTATCCGTCTCTCCGTGCCTTAGCTCAGACACTGTTGGTGAGGTTGGTACTAAAAAGCTGTAATTTGGTATGGGTTATACATATAAATCACGACGACAAAGTGGAAAAAAAAATCGTATTTTTTTTTGTTTTTGGGTACCTTCCCTACACGTAAAGTGGGGATGGATTTTTTTTTCTCGTCGGTCCCATTGTGTATCGTATATCGTTGGAAAGGTCGTTTAAAAATAATGTGAGGTTGTGAAAATCATTTTTGGATTCAGAGATCTGTTTGCGGAACATTAAGCTTTATAGTGCAAATTTTTGTTAGGGTCAAGTTGCCCCCGCCCTGCCAGCTAAATGGTTGGTTTTGGACATGTGAAAAAATTCACGGCAGTAGTATATATAACGAAATTAGAAGGAAAACTATCACTGCTACGTAGGCTCTACAAGATACCGAGTAATAATCGACCAATTTAAATTTGCAAATGCAAAAACATGTTATCCCATACATTCTGTATGGGAGAACAAGTTTTTAAGTACAATGTTAAGTTTGTTGGATAAATTCAACCCAACTACGGAACCCTTCATTGTGCGTGGTTGACATGCACTTGGCCGGTTTTTTATTTGTTTTTTGTGTTTCACGAACTGTCTCCAAATAAACGTCATTCTTTCTTGCTTTCTGATATTTTATTGTTAAATAATGAGGTTTATTTGAAATAATTGGTTTCAGTTTGAGTTTGAATGAATGTTTCAGCAAATGATATCTATTTATTTATTTATTTATATTATTTATATATCGAAACATAAATTTGACGCGCGTACAACGTGTTATGTCATCTCGATCAGCGTTATCTCGGCGTCGGTCGCCGCGTCGGCTTATGTTCGCACGTTATCTCGGCGTCGTTCGCCGCGTCGGCTTATGTTCGCACGTTATCTCAGCGTCGGTCGCCGCGTCGGCTTATGTTCGCACGTTTCGTTGCCTCAGTGAAGTAGGGACTCATTAGGATAATATTTTTCGGAACATTTTCCTTATGTTTGTGTTTCCGCTCGTTATTATGCAGATTGTGACATTTCCGGCTGACATTAACAATTTTTCGTGTTATAATGCTTTCTCATTTACATAAGTCATTAGGGCGCTGCGGTGTCGGCTGGAAGTTGGAAGACATAAATTCTTAAATCTGAGTGTCAATGTTTTAATCAGAAAAAAGAATCGTAGAAAACAGAAAAAAAAACAATAAGTAAGTACAAAAATGACACAAATTTTTTATAAAAATTTTCAACGAGACAGTTATTTACAATAGCTAGAGTAATTGCTTTACAAAGTTATTTTTTTTTTTTTTTTTACTATTCATATTTCAATTTCTTCATCACAAGGAGTTTCTTCATCAAGGAGTTAGACCCTGAAACAGTATTGTGGAATGGGGGACCTAACTAGGACCTAATAGGGTGACGCGGATATTTACAGGGTATGTTAAAATTTTACTTACTTAACAACTGGGGGCAGTCCATTTTACTGTGAAGGATTTTAAACAGAAAGATTAAATCACTGTTATCTCTACGTTTTTCGACTGAGGTAATGCTAATTTTTTGAAGACGTCTTTCGTAGCTTGGAACTCTTTTAGCTATTCACACAGAATAGGCAAGATGGTTTAAAAATGTTTTTTGAATGCGCTCTAACCTAAGACTATGTGTTGCATAGTGGGGACGCCATACAACCGCGCAGTACTCCAATAAGATACCAAAATCAAAATCAAAATCAAAATATTTTATTTCACATAAGCCTACATGGGCACTTATGAAACGTCAGAAGCTAGGTGCACGGTTCCAATTGGTCGTTTCCTATGGAGAAGAGCCGGCAAGAAACTCCATGGTTACTCTTTTAAAAGATAATTGGCTTTTACAATAATTTCGAATTACAGTGTTAATAGTTATGGGAGGATACCAACGAGGCAATCAAATAAGTTTTTCGGTTTAGGCTTGCGAAAACATTTTGCATTCCGCATGACAAACCCGAGTGTCTTTAAAGCTTTTTACCCGACAGCCCCAGAAGGAGGGTAATGTTTTTTGAGAGTATGTATGTGTGTGTGTATGTATGTATGTATGTTTATTTTTTTGGCACGCTCTGTAGCCTAAACGGCTTGAAGGATTTTAGATAAGATAAGATAAGATAATAAAATATTTAGCTAATGAGGTGTCATTAGATTCGTCTTAATTGTGGGAGTGACAGTGTTTTGTTATAATATTTATATATTGCTTCTACAAATACAAAAAAAGGGAGGGGAAGGTTTAAAAATAACAATACAACAATATTGGTATCAAATAAAAGCTAGTAATGAGTCAATTCCAATATATGTATATATAAAACCAAGAAGCTTGAAATATAGTACATTACTGTCGCGGCCTGCAATAAGGGAATTGATGGACGATCGTGAAAATGAGGGCCGAGGCGAAGCCGAGGCACTCATGCGTAAGTCCATCAATTCCTGATTGCGGCCAAGGCTTGTATAGTACTTTTCTCAAACAACGCGCGGAAATTCAAACTGAGTAAATTAAATAGAAATTCCAGAATCAATGACGAATAACTGTCATTTTTCATGCGCCAATATGTTAATTTGTTTCTTCTTTGTTCTATTTGCAAACCAATTCGAAATTTAAATAAAATCTTTGATAAGTTACCTCCTTGGTTGCCGTGTGTTGAAGTAAAAAGTTCATTCCATTTTTAAATAACACGACAGATATGAGTTTTCATAGTAATTTATTTGGCCGCTAAACACGCCAGATATGGATTTTCATAGTAACTTTGCTGGCCGCATCGTAACTTGTTTTTTACCAGTACAGCAATTTTGATTTATCTCGAAGAAAGTTGTCAAAATAATGCTCGAATTTCCAAGCATGTTTGAGAAAAAGAAAATTATTTAAAAAACAATAAACCCGCCTGCACAAGCGCATAACTTAAAAGAGAAAAACAAACATTATAATCGGTAGAATTTTTGTATTACAGGCGGGGAACAAACAACAGTTACACCATATTTCAGGTTATTGGTTTGTTCCCCGTCTGTAATACAAAAATTATTTAAAAATTCGTCATTTATTCGTCATAATTGACGAATAAATGTATGCTTGCGTTGCGTTGCATCAAGAAGGACTCCCAAGTCTCTGATTACATCAACTTTACTTAGGCACGTACCGGTCATAATATATTTGAAGTCAATAAAATTTGACTTCCGAGTAAATGTCATTTATGTGTAACGATATTGATAAGGTTTTCAGTTTTCTTCTGGGACACACTGAATCTCAATATTACTTGCACGGGCGTGTTGTTCCAAGGTATTCAGACGACTTGACATGTCTTTTATAGTGGATGACAGCTTGTCGTTTTTCACTTGTTTCACGTTTCACGTTTTTAACTTATCTTCACCCTGCTTCTTCTCGTTCAACATATCGTCGTATTGATTGCTAAGAAATTCTACTGATCTCCTAAGACCAGCAACTTCTTCACCCATTTCGTTTAACTCCTTGTTTAGCAGTTTGCACATGGTTGACATTATGTTCTCTAGCAGAGAGTTTAGCAGTTTACTCATGGTTGACGTTATGTTCTCTAGCAGAGATTTCATCTGCAATTGCATCACATTTTCTATAATAACGCGGACATCATCTTCTGTTACGGGGGAAGCTGCTGAGTTTGGTGGGGATTGCAATGATTGGGATGCCTCTTGTTATTTCGCACAGTCATGTTCGTATTAAATCGAACAGGCATTGTATCAACGTTTTTGGCTTCGGGTGCCCTTGTAGTGCATCGAAAACCATGATGTCAGGTTGCTTGTTGTATCTAAGGCCAGGCACACATGATGAAACACCATTTCACTTTACATTGTATAAAGGTTTTATTAGTATTTCCAAGAGCACAGCATCCCCACTTCGGTGGTAATGTACTCATTACCCGATTACGGCGAAGAAAAAAGGAGGGTTATGATTTTGACCGGTATGTATGTATGTATGTAAGTATGTTCATCTGTTCCCTCCTATCTTCTAAACCACTCATCACAATTTGACAAATGAGGTATCATGGGAAGCGTCTTGATCGTCCGCTGGTTATAGGCTATAAGACGTTACATTAAATAAAATGGCGCCCTATAGAGGACAAAAAATTAAGAACCTAAAAAAAAAATTGTTTGATCGTACCATGTTGTGTATCAAATGAAAGGGCTTAATGAGCACATTTCAAAAATATATATATTATAACACCAAAAGATTAAAAAAAAAAAAAAAACTAGAATTCAACTACGACTAAAAAGGTATAAACAAGACACCACAGACAAACAAATAAAAAATCCGGAGTCACACGTAATCTGTTCGATTTATGCCCTAACACGTGTGACTCCGGATTTTTAATTTGTCTGTCTGTGGTGTCTTGTTTATATCTTTTTAGTCGTAGTTGGGTTTTAGTTTTTATCACTTTAATTTTTTAAGTTCGAGTAGTAAATTAAATCCAATCAAAAACATTAATGTGAAATGGGAGCCAAATTTAATACTATGGTTGTCGACTTCGCCGACAAACAAATTGAGATCTAAATGGGTGCCAAGTTCTATAGATAATCCTGAAATATATAAAGAACATACCTACAACATTCTAAAATAAATTTTAAACAAAATTTCTTGTTTTTTCTGCTATAACAATGTTTGCTATTTTAAAAATAATTATAACTTCATTGAATAGTCGAATTATTTACAAAAAGCAATTAGGATGAATTGAAGCTGAAAATCTTACCTGGCTAGTTTTTATCAGCAAGCCAACATTAAAACTATAGACATAGAAGTTATCAAGCATAAAGAAATAAATTGATCATCTAAATATAACAGAACGTCTATGTAAAAACTAGCCAAGTAAAATTTTCAGCTTCAATTCATCCTAATTGCTTTTTGTAAATAATTCGACTATTCAATGAAGTTATAATTATTTTTAAAATAGCAAACATTGTTATAGCAGAAAAAACAAGAAATTTTGTTTAAAATTTATTTTAGATTGTTGTAGGTATGTTCTTTATATATTTCAGGATTATCTATAGAACTTGGCACCCATTTAGATCTCAATTTGTTTGTCGGCGAAGTCGACAACCACAATATTGAATTTGGCTCCCATTTCACATTTATGTTTTTGATTGGATATCATTACTTTTTGTAAATAAATTATTATTATTCGTTAACTAAAAGTGATCTGTAAAATCTATTTTCAAATATGAGTAGCAAGATTATGTATGAATGTTTTTCTTTCGTAGCACAATTAGACTTTGAAAACGACACCCATGACGAAAAATTTGAGATTCTTCGCAGCCGCTAATTTGGATTTACATTTTGAACTCACTATCGGCTTTGACACACTCGAACACAATACGTAACGTATCGGTACAAGTACGATTTATTTTTATTTTTACATGGGCTCCTAGCTTTAGCCCGCGGCTTCACCCGAGTGGAAATTTTTCCACGGGAACGTCACGATTCTGTGGAAAATCTTACCACCGCGATTCAGAAAATCACGTCATTAGCATACGTTGCGAATGAGTACACTGGCAAACTCAAACTCTCCGTTCCAAACCAAGTAGTACCTAATTAGTTTTGATCGAGTGGACGGATCTTAATTAATGAAATACCTACTAAGATTTCGTGTCCACAACGCCGCAGTCGCACTGGCGTGCGGTGCATATCGCCCATGGCGCAAGGGCGATATGCACCGGTGGCACCGCAACGGTGCGGGAGGCGCGGGGCCGCGTACATTTTTTATTTTCATTCTGAGATGTTCTGAATTTTTTCATCTTGTGGTCCGGCCCTGTTGCAGCTCCAGCATCATGTATAGGAAGCCTAAATTCACCTCAAGACACGGACTATGAATATAATTCCAAACCCTTAAATCCTCGTGACCCCGGGCGCGCCGCACTCCTGCTGCCCGCCTCGCAGAAAAGTTTTTGTATTGTCTTTTGTTGCACCTGCCATGTCTGTCTCTGCATCACCCTAAGGTCGACTGGTAGAAAATGCCTCAGGTATTAAGTCCGCCTTTGTACAGTAGTTTTTTTACTTGCGCATAAAGTTTTAATAAATAAATAAATAAAAAGTCGTCAGTGCGCGGTAAGCGGCCTCCACAGAGCACTATACATATAATGACCTCGCTTACGCGTTGACTTCGAGCGCTTCGAATTCGGTGCGCCGCCGCCGTTGGGTACCTATATTAATAAAAAGTGCACTGTCTTATATTTTAGTAATCAAGTCTTGTTTAGGTGTAGCTTTTTCTAATCACGGATAGTACTTATGTCCAATAAAAAATGTAACACCAACACTTAACTGTAACTTTGGTAAAACTGTATTAAAGCAATTAATTTATGTGGAGCGTAATAACTGCTCACTACACTTTTCATGCTTCATATTGTGCATGTTTATGTAATAACTTGTCTTTAGTTTATTTAATTGGTTTTACACCGTCTTAATTAAAGAACATAAATAAATGGCCCGTTCTATGGTCTCGGTGAATTTTACCAATAGGTCCAAAACAAACGAGCACGATTCCATGACCATTAAAAATTACATAATTACTAACCACGTTGTTCGGTGAATCGAACAAGAATCAAGTTATCAGTTCGTTGTGTTGTCGCTTTAGTGTCATTAACCAGACGTTTGTTCCACGTTAGTATTAGTAGGTATTGATGTGGGTACATCGTCTGGATCAACTCGCTAACGACCACAGTCGAGCTCCAACTCATTTACATACATTTTTGATGTCACGCTTTGTTTGTGACGACGTTTTTTTGCCAGACGCTGCCAACATTAGGCGTTCTACTTTATTAAGGCGATGTTACAAACAAAAAAATGCGCAAGTCCCCTGACCCAAAAAATCTATCAACAGAACATTTGTTCTTATTTATTCTACGAATGGCACTAAACACTTTGAATAGGTGCTGTGAATGGTATAACTTGGGTGCCACTCATTTAAATGCTGTTAAAATAGATGCTGTAAGTGAAATCACTCATAAAATAAAAATCTAATGTACGTACCGAGTTATGTTCGAAGATCACTATTACCTACCTGGGTATGTGAAATGCTTGTTTCTAAATTAAGTACCTATTTGATTTGTTATTACATAATTATTATTTGCTTCAGGGTCTTATTATAAGTTTTTCCTTGGTGTATAATATTATGTTTAACTTGTGTGGCTACTTGGATCATTTATATTTCCGATTTCGTATAATAATGTTCAGATGATGAAAATGTAAAGAAAATACGTCAAATAGCCTCAACTTTCACGTTTTCTTTTCAACAAGAAAAAATACGATCAAGTGCATATTTGACACGTTTATCGAGGGTTCCGTACGCTGAGGGTTTGAGAGTGACTTTAACAAATTGATCTATAAAGTATAAACATAGTTGTAAGCGGAATCTAGTGTGTAATTTTTTTGATAACAGGTCACAGAATCCACTTATCTATTGCATAGTTTATACCCCATAGGCAGGTATTTATAAAAACTTGACATTTGTAATTACTTCACGAACACTTGTACATGTACTTCACATTTTCAAGTCATTATATACCGAAACCGCAATAGACTTAAACCTCATTTAGTAAAATTGTTCAAAAACGTTTTGAAAAAGACGCTATAAGTAAATTATCTATCGAAAAATCTTGCACAAAAGTTTAAATTATTTTCCTAACAGCTTTCATCGATAAGGACCTTCTGATGCGGAACCCTAATTCAATAATAATTATCGTTTAGAATCTTTTCAATATAAGATGAGCGGCTGTCAGCGACATCCGCGTCATTTCATTAGGTTGACGGACGAGGCTGGGGGGCGAGTTACTAGCTTCTGCCGGCGGCTTCACCCGCGTGGTATGACGATAAAAAGCAGCCTATGTCCTTTCTCAGGCTCTAGACTATCTGTTTACCAAATTTCATTTAAATCGGTTCAATAGTTTTGGCGTGAAAGCGCGACAGACAGATATACAGAGTTACTTTTGTATTTATAATATTAGTAAGGATTGACATATTTTTAGATCATTGAAGTATCATGTGTCATATGTATTATTTTTAACCCCCGACGCGTCGGAAACAGAGGGGTGTTATAAGTTTAACGTGTGTATCTGTGTATCTGTGTGTCTGTCTGTTCCATCGTAGCTCCTAAACGGCTGAACCGATTTTGATTATTTTTTTGTATGAAAGGTGTCTTGATCGAGATTGTTCTTAGCTACAATTCAAGAAAATCGGTTCAGCCGTTTGAAGATTATCAGCTGTTTTCTAGTTGATGAATGAATGTGTGCATCTTCCACAGGTCTGATCGATTCGAAATTTAGTATTCTGTTACTTCAATGATATTAGAAGAACATAGTAACCATGAACTGATGCTGCAGCAACACCTGGAATTCGCAGGATACCCAACTCCCTCACTAACTTACAGCACCGGTATCGTGTTTTTGGGCTCATTGGAATGGTCTCAATAAATAGGTTATAGATAGATCGTGAACGGGTCTAATGATGGAGTAGGAAAGAGCTTTTATTGAATTTCACTTGTTCAATTGATTTGAAATTACCCATTTTAATGCCGTGGAATCATAAAATTACCTACCACCTTAAAAAAACCGTCACTAATACTCACGAAAATCTATCGAATTGGATTAAACCACTTTATATTGTTATTACTTCTACTACACTTATATTTATTATCAATAATAGCGTAATAACTCCCTAAAGTGTATAAAGTTTAAAAAGCAGGAAATAAAACTTAAATTTTATAAGCTTGTACTTATAAAGTTTAAAAAACAGGAAATAAAACAAATCAAAAATTTTAAAAGTATCTCAAGTTTAAAAAGCAGGAAATAAAACTTAAATTAAAAATTTAAAAAACCCCCGACACAAACAAAAACCTCTAAAAAGAAAAAAATAATATATAAAACTTAAACAGGGTCAATCCCTTAAAGTTTTATACAAGATGTTGGTAATATTTTGTTCCAAGCGTCGCCGTCGTCGCGTCGGGGGACGGCTAAGTAGTATATAAACTAGGTGGGTAGATAATGAATGAAACTAGGTTCGTATGTTAGTAAGCAAAATATGATATAAAAATAAACAGGTATAAGGTGGTGAGCGTGAAAACCATCTGCGACGATAAGCTCGCGTGGGGCCACCCAAACCCCGCAGCGCCGGAGCCGTGACAGAAACAATGCTTGCCGCATGTTGCATACCTGCTTACATTTTGCATGCTTGTTTGCACGCTACATGCTTGCTTGCATGCTGCATGTCTGCTTGCATGCTGCATGCCTGCTTGCATGCTGCATGCCTGCTTGCATGCTGCATGCCTGCTTGATGGTAATTAAAACAGTGGTATACCACTGTTTTAATTACCATCAAGCAGGCATTTATTTATTATTAAATAATGAATAAATAAACAATAAATAAATAAATGGTTAAATAATAAATAAATAAATAATACTTCGAACAAATGTTATTTCGGCTAAGTGTAACTTCGGTAAAAAGTTTTTCGACCAAATGACACGTCGGAGTAACGAAAAAAATCGAATTGATAACAAAAGCACTGATACAGTGGGAGACGTGGCTTCGATGAAGTAAAAGAAAACGAAACGATAATAGTTGAAAAGTTTTAGGTGAAATGAAATTCGGTCAAATATTTTTCGAACTTATGGTAGGTAGCCAATGTGACAACGCAGTGATTAGGAAAGCATTTGGGATACAGTCGACACCTTCAATTAATATTATGAGAAAATTCATTTAAAATGACTTAATAATCTTCTTGTCAGATTTTACACCCATCTGATTCGTGACACGATACTATTCTAATTTGCTGTTCTCCACAACGATAACGACTTTTCTGTAGTTCTAATGTCGTTAGAAACTGGTTTAGCCTTAGTATGCAGGTCGCCAACTCGCGGTGAGCGGTGATCTTTTATGACGTCCTGGCACCCGGCCGTCCTGGTATCCGAACAAAACAGCTGCTTACTTACATTATTAGTGTTTTAATAATGATTTATTATTATACATATAAGGTACTTAAGATCGATTGAAATGAACTACAGAACAACTAGGTACTGATATAAATAAGTTTTACTAGGGATATTTATATAAAACGAATATGTTAATTTACAAAATATCAATCAATCTGCCTAGCCTTTTCCCAACTATGTTGGAGTCGGCTTCCAGTCTAACTGGATGCAGCAATACCAGTATTTTACCTGGAGCGACTACCTATCTGACCTCCACAACCCAGTAACTGGGTAACCGACCCCGATACCGATACCTCTTGGTAAGACTGGTTGTCAGACTTTCAGGCTTCAGCTGACGACCCGTAACGACTGTCAAAGACCCACGAATGTCAAAGTCAAAGTCAAATAATTTATTTCAAATAGGCACATAAAAGGCACTTTTGAACGTCAATGAAAAACAAAGAAATAGAATTGATTCTAGTTGCCCATTCCAAAAGGTAGCTTTCGTATGGAGAAGAATGGGCAAGAAGCTCCACCGTTACTCTTTTCAAAAATGTTTTACAATATTTTGTATTCATGAATTATATAATTATATGTGAAGACGATGCACCTACAATAAGATTACTGTCCCACTGTCAATGGCAGCCGGGACCAACGGCTTAACATGCTTTCCGAGGCACTGAAGAGTCTTGATATGTAAAGATGGTCACCCATCCACGGACCAATCCCGGCAAATGTAGCTTAACCTCCTCCTTGTTAATTTACAAAATATAATACAGTTAATCGACTGATCCCAGTTGATATCTATTATGAGCTAATAGAAAGTTTTATCATTACGGCTGACATGACAAAGCCTCGTTGGTAATGACTACAATTAATTACAACCATAGTCGGTACACACAGAAGATAAATACCTACAGAAGGCTGCCTCCATACAATCAGCGAAAACCTAAGTGCACGCACACATAGGCGCGTACGTGCGGCAATCTCATACAAATGCCGGTCGCGAATGCACTTGCACTTGCTGTACGTGACGCGTGTCTATGTGTACGTGCGTTTTCGCTCGTTGTATGGAGCCGACCTTCTGTATTTCTCTATTCTGTGGGTATGGCTATTAATTGAGGATGGACTTTTAATTAAGGAATGCTAATTAATACCACGCGAGGCTTACTTACACTCTCACCCTGACTCTATAGTCCTCTTCAAATAATTAGATTTGCGCCCAAACTACCTAGTCTACCCAATCCATACAGTTATCACCTTTACGCTTATTTTAAACTAGTTATTTCTGGAGATCTACCCGTATTTATTAAACGTTTGTGATTTTCTTTTAGGCATAATTTGACGTAATTTGCATATAAATTAAAAAATAGCAAGTAAAAATTAATCAAACGGGTTAAAGTCTTTATAATAATAAAACTAAGGCTACTAAGGTCTAATTATTAACAGTTAATACTTTAAACAAGCTAACAATATATCATACTATGTAGGTACAGGTATATAAAAATATAAGTTAAAATCTTTTTAAAGAACAAGCTTTGAATGAACTAAAAAGTTCTAAATAAAACTTACGTGAACATAGAACTTTAATATTTTCCTAATCCCTCCAATTGTCACCCATTTTTCAAGCACTTCCTAGCATTCGATTGAGCTGAAACTTGGCATATATATATATAACTACCGCGACATTATTTGCACATAGCACTATCGTGTTTGGAGAAAACTATAGCCTAACTAGGGTGTGGTGCAGGATCTAATCATAGGGGTGGTGCGTGGCCACCGAAACTCCTTGACCTTACAAGAAAGCCCTGGCGTGTTGGGCTCCATGGATTTGTGAAGTTCAAAAAGTACAAAATAAAATATTAGCAGAAATCTTTTTAAGAACAAGCTTTTAATTTTTTTTTTTTTTTTTTTGGGAAAAGGATGTATTAATTTATTTAAGGAACTGCAATAATTTATCATAATTACCTACGTACTCTACTTTGGTAAATTTTATTAATATTTTAACACTATAAGCTATTTACAGATCTACCAAAAATATAATACAGTTCGAGTTTGCTAAATAAAAATAACAAAATACAGATTATATACATAAAGAAAGGGCTCATAGGGCGTCAAAAAACTCTTCCGCATCGCTGTCAGTGGGAAAAGTGCCCAAAAGGCTGGCAGCATTGCCACGTTGGATGGCAATGCTGATTCTTTGACCTAGAAATTGGCCAGCCCTCTGGTCACGTGAAGAGTCGACCAACCGCTTGGCGATGTCCCGAAATACTCGATGAGCACTTGGACCCCATGGCCCTAGTGTTTCAACCCCAAACGGCTCAAAAATATAGCTACCAATAAGGTTGTTATATTTGCGCCGTTTGAGGTTTTCTGCACCTGCAGCAGCCGCTCCAGCACAGCCCGCCGTGCTAGGAAGATGGGATGGCGCGAGGGTGTCGACACAGGTTGCATCCCACACCAAAGGCCTACCCAACTTCCAAGGCATTATGGTCATTCCGTCTGGTCTCTTCCCATCGTCGCGTGCCAAGCCATTGGGTTCTAAAACAGCTGGCACCCCGGCGGTGACAAGAGCCCGACGGATGATGTCATTAATGCTTGCGTGCCGTGCCAACCGACCAGCGCTCTTACTGCAGGAAAGGCCATGGTGTCCGAGGCGGTCGACTGCTTCACCGCACTGACAGCGATGTGGGGCCCCACAAGGAGCGCCCAAACGCAGACTTGTAGCGAGCCGAAAAGTGGTGTCACCCAGCATAGTGCCTATATTGGGTGACGGCAGCGCCTGAAGCCAGAGGCCCGACTCCCATTCTCCCACAGCCAGTAGGCGGGCACGCTCAGCAGTATTGGTGGACGTATTAATGAGGTTATTCCGTACCAACCTGCAGAGCGGCTCATCCCACTGTCTCTGGGAGAACGGGTTCTCGGGCTGCTCCGTATCCGGACAAGCCACTTTCCAGGCGTTCATCGCATCAGTCAAACACGGCACTTCAAAGTCAACCTGAGAAGCGGTTAAGATTCTTGTAGTTAACTTTTCGGTGCTGTGGACCGAGGACAGGAACGCCGGTAAGCTTACACTGGAAATTTTGCGGACGCCGAGCCCACCGAAACGAATGGGTAGTGTGGCTTGCAGCCACGCACGGTCGTCCAATGCCACATTTATGATTGATGTTAGAGTGCTCCGAATGATTTGATCAATTTTGTCTAAAAGGTGTGGCTTCTTCCATAAAGGTGAAGAGCGGAGAAAATACATAAAATTTGGACCGAAACAGCAGTATCTGATGAGGGTGAATGCCGAATGTAGGTTAATTTTAGAAAGTCTATCCGAAATGTCATTGAAATGTTTAATTTTTTCATCAACAAAAGGTGAGAAACTGTCTTCTAAAATTGGGGAACCTAGGAGGTGCAGTGAACTTTTTTCCAAAACTTTGATATCTGGGGCTATTGAATTGAATTTCTGAATAGTCAATTGTCTGTCAGTATTGTCACAAGGGTAAATTTCGCATTTTGAGTAGTTGAGGTCGAGGCCGATGGATTGGAACTGCTGTTTAAGGAATTGGAGATCTTTTAGGACAGTATCTACGTCACCTCCTAGAGTCCCATCATCTAAATACCACACATTAAATTTTGAATTTAGTTGTTGTATTATGGGGTGAATAGCTAAACTGAAAATGACTGGCCCGAGGGGATCACCTTGTTGGCAACCGACTGCAGATTCCAAAACGTTGTCTCTATAGAGTAATTTTGATGGGTGCCTATAGCACTGCCACAAAAAGCCAAAAATATCCGGTAACACCTTTTTTACTTCGGCCAACAGGGTGTCCCTGTTAACGGAGTTGAAGGCGTTCTTGACGTAAACCTTGAGGATGACCTCACCTTTACCGGAGTTTAAATAACTGGAAAGGGCATGTACGGCAGCCTCGCAGCCCCCTTTGGATCCAAAGCCAAGCTGTAGGGGCTGGAACTTGGTTTTTAAAGTGTCTCCATATAGTCTGCAGCATATTTTGGCTGCCGTACGCCTGTAGGTACACCCAACGGCAATGGGACGGATGCCGCCGTCCTTCTTGCGCAGGGCACACAAATTGGCCCCGTACAAGACATCGACGATGGCATCATTCACGCCGCCGTTGAGCATTAGGTTAATTAGAGCCGCAAGCTCCTTCAAAAGTGACTCACCAGCTTCCCCGGCGCTTGAGCTCAGGAGGTCTTTTAAATGCTGAGGAGTCAGGCCGTCGAGGCCGCCGGCAGAGCCACTTCGGAAGGAGCTCACGGCAGCAATCAGCTGGGGGGCGGTAACGCTAAGAGGCGTTGAATCCGGATCAGGAGAGAGAGGGGGGTCGGGGAAGGTGAGACCATCGGCAGGCGCTGGATGTTTACTCTCCAGGGCTGAAAGAGTTTCTGGAGAGTAGGGCGCCACCACATCGCTATTGAACAGAAGCCTGGCCGCTCCCCTGATGTCACCTTCACTTAGTTTAGATTCTACAAGTGAACATAACCCTCTTCGTGAAGGGTTATTGGAAACGGGTAATTTTGGATCGAAAATGAGGGTCAAATTGTTGCAATTATCTTTAATTTGATTCGTTAAGGTTTTTTTGGTCAACGAATTTTTTTGCACATGCAGAATCCTATAAGGGAAGGTGAGTAATTGCTCCCAGGCACTTTGTGAGTTCTCCTGGGTCGCAAGACGGAGGCATCGCGCCAAACTCAGTGCAACAGACCGTCTCGCGCCCCGGGGAACTCTCCTTAAAACTGGGGTAGAATTTTTTAATTTTGCCAATGTTTTCCACAAGCTTTGATCCGGAGGTGTTGGGGATGTGGCTGGGGGGCACAAAGGTACACTATGAGACTTGTGGATCTTGCCATATTGCTTTTAATGGACTTAAAAGTTCTAAATAAAACTTACGTAAGATGAGATAATATAAACATAGAACTTTAATATTTTCTTAAAAGCTTGAGGCGTAACGTAAATGGTCTTTTTACACTTAAAGATAAGCCTCAAGCTTTTAAGAAAATATTAAAGTTCTATGTTTACGTAAGTTTTATTTAGAACTTTTTAGTTCATAAACTTTTTAGCATTAGAATTTGTTTAAATATCTGTTCTATCACCTTCACAAATCCAACCAGCCCAACACTACAGGGCTATCTTGTAAGGTCGAGAAGTTTCTTTGGCCACCTTCGGCTTCTATAATTAGATACTGGAAACGATAGTGCTATCTTGTTTGGTTGAGGAGTTCCTATGGCTACTTTGCGGAGCCATCATCAGACCCTGAACACCACGTAGTCTCAAAGCACTTGTAAATATATCTTAACCAATGAGTCGAAACACGATGGTGCTTATACAAATAAGTATGCCAGGTTTCAGCTCAATCGGATTCCAGGAAGTGCTTGAAATATGGAGGACAATTTTAGTAACCGGAAAGACATACGAACAGAGCTAGCTAATATAAAGCTTGTAAAAATGGCCGCGTTGGAAACAAAGTGTCCTGTCTGTAGTCGGTACAGAGCAGTCTCAGATCGCTAATTAATTCGACATAGCTTTACGAGCACTCTCGAATATCGTCCGTTTTGTTTTACGAACCGCCGCGCGCCGCCGAGCTCCGACACTCCCGGTGGGACGGGACACAGAATAACTAAGAACAGCAGAACCACACAGAAACATTATTGTTATCCTAACTAATATTATACAAAACAAATGGTGATGTCAAAAATGGGAGGATTAGGTACATCTAGGTATTTGACAAGTAACGAGTTAATGTGAAACAAGAATACAAAAGTGTACGTAGGACACTTATAGCGTTCTGAAAATATTGTAATGACTTTCAAAATAATGGGTTCAACTTTAATCTAATCGATGTTGTAGACGTTCTATTCCTACAGCTACATTATATTATATTAGTATCAACACTCTGTACAAATCAGCCCCTAGAGACAACTCATCAATACTCATGTGACCAGCTTCAGACACTAGTTGTCTGGCATTTTTCCTGCTTATTTCGTACAACGCGTTTTACACTTTTTGTTTGTTTTTCTTTTAGCAGAATATGTTGTGTGCCTTTTAGTCTGCGCAAAAAATAAATTTATTTTCTTTTTTTGTTTTCTTTTAGTGTACCTAATGTGGTCCTTCTTCACACATCTACTATCCGTGAGTACCTTTGTCTGTCGCTCGTGATCGTGTCGTGCCGTGAGAACCACCCGCGTTGCTCCCATTCATGCGATGTGACGAACGTCGTTCGACCTCTTAAGATTACATCAAGCCACTTTAGATAGTCGCGCGTGTCGCCCCCGTCTCCGTTGGGGTAGAGAGAGGGGGGGGCGTGTCGTATGCGATCGTGTCGAGAATTTTAACAACGCGTTTGTCGAGGCACAGATTTCGACGTCGTATTGGGTTTAGCGTCGGATTAGCGGCGGTCGGGTCGCGGAAACGTCGCCAGATCGCTAACGTAGATATCAAGCATGCCCCGAGACGCTTCCGCGAACAATGTCGTGTGTCACGACTCACGTATAAAAAGATCAACGAAGTATCGATTCGTCGTGTGTCGGGCACAGTCGGGTACATTCGGCATGTTGTGTATTCTATAAATCCGGTATTATGTTTTATTAGTAACGTTCGAACGGTGGAGCTCGTGGCTAAGTTATAACAGCCGCACGGGTCGATTCATCAGGTTAAGCTACGCTTACCGGGGCTGGTCCGCGGATGGGTGACCATCTTTACATATCGAGACTCCTCCGTGCCTCGGAAAGCACGTTAAACTGTTGGTCCCGGCTGTCATTTGTGGATCTTTGACAGTCGTTACGGGTCGTCAGAAGCCCGAAAGTCTGACAACCAGTCTTGCCAAGGGGTGTCGTATTACCCAGTTACTGGGTTTTGGAGGTCAGATAGGCAGTCGCTCTATGTAAAATACTGGTATTCAGTTGCATCCGGTTGGACTGGAAGCCTACCCCAACATAGTTGGGAAAAAGGCTAGGCAGATGATGAGTAAAGTTCGAATCACGAGCGGCCTACCGTCTAGTGAATTATTCACAACTGTGGGGAGTTATACGTCAGACTGTTTTGTACAAACGATGCACGACTTCTTTAACGTTAACAATTCAGTTGGTAACGTTATTGGTCTAGTAATATGTAATGATTACTTCTATTGAATTACCACAAAAACGGTTCTCTGTACCTAGAAAAATCGAATGTCATATAATAATATCCTCAATCCTCTTAATCTCAAAGTAATGACTTCGAAGTTCTAGCTACACATTGCTACACTTCTACCCCAGATACATATAAACCGCTCCTCACACTCAGCACGCATTGGAAGCTATACGGTGCGATACGTTTAGATTGATGGATAATTCCCTTGCGATGTAGCGATGAGCAAGCGATCGATAGCTCACATGTGACGTGTATCTGAGCTCACGGAGACATTATGTTCACCGTGAAGATGACGTGGCATACGATACATACACCTAATGATCTGTAGAATTTAAGTTGTATCGATATAAAGTGTACAGTCAGGGTGTCATAATGTAGTGTCTAGTATCTGTTAGACCCATAATGTTCATCTGAACACACTTCGTAAATCTGCCATGTTATAGCCCGTTTCATACTATTGATACAGAATGTTAATTGTGATAATAGTTATTTATGATATAAGTGCGGAAAGTAGGTGATTTCCGACGACTGGCATTTTGCCGACACGAGTCATAAATCATCTTACGCACGTGTAGCGTACAACGTTTTACTATGGATTGTGCGAGGAAAAAAAAAATTGAAAAATTAATATATTGAACTCTAATCTAAATCTAGAGTAGGTAATTAATAACGTGCTAATAAAGTATTAGTTTTATTGCTAAGGAACTTCGTTCCTGACGGGGGTCGCCACACACGGTGGCCAACACCCGTCAGGACCGAAGTTCCTTCTCGCGTATGATTTAAAACGAAGACAACGTCGGGCTGACAACAGAGTTAAAAATTTAAAAAAAAACTGAAAAGTAACAAGCACCTGTGCGAAAAAGTGACACTAGCTGCTTTGAAAACGATCTTTTCGAGCACATGCATTGTAAATGATATTTTATTATTTCTGTAAAAATACTTTTGAACGTCAAAAGTAATAATAATATTTTTATATAGACATAATTATAGTACTAGAGATAGGGAGCTATTAGTTCAACCAGGTTTCAGACTAGCTAAAGTAGACTCATCTTTCATGGGGTACTGTTTAAAATGTTACAATAAAATTCCTCCCCACATACTTCAACTGAATGAGTCGAAATTTAAAACTTGTATAAAACGCACACTATGCAGGCAGGCATATTATAAGTTGGAGGATTACATCTCTGATAAAAATGCTTGGCTTAATGCTGGTCCTGCTCCACAATCACAACTAACTAATTAACATTCGAAAATACTGTTGGAGCTGCTGAAGATCGGAAGACCATCTTGCGTTGTATAAACTCAATCTCCTTTGTATTATATAATTGCATAGCACAGGTGTGAGTACTATGTACTATTGAGCTACCATTTACCGGGTAATTCGTCTTTCATTGACTTGAATGTGCCCTGGCGACTGGGAATGTCATGCTCACTGAAATGTCTCGCTGATGGTGGCGCGTGTGCTGGATCATTTAGCTCCCTTCAAAATGGTTGAGCTGATTGGTGCTGATCCATGCGTCATGTTCGTGAACGGGCGCCGTCAGTTGTGACTGGTCATCTCTTAGCTGCCATGGCTTATTTTAATTTTTGAATTGTTTTTTGTAATAATTGCGGACGCTTTTAACGTGCTTTCTACATTGTTCTCACATGTATAATTTCAACATAAATGATGTAACCCATATATTGTAACAATATTTTGATTTAAAAGAGTGTCCATGGAGTTTCTTGCCCGTTCTTCTCCATAGGTACCTACTACGCTTTGGAATGGGCAACTAGCTTCATATTTCTGACTGACCGACTCCTTGACAATTCAAAAGTACCTGTAAATGGTTAAATTGAAATAAATGCTTTGAGTTTGAGTTTGAGTTTAAACTCGATGAGGAAGGTGTTTAATATCCAACTACTCTGAAAACAAACACCGAAACAAACTTAGAGATCAGTCTCTTTTATTTTCAAGTCCAATGTGAGTTGAGTAAAGGGACAACTTCAGTTGATAGTTAATTTGCGCAAAGACATTGTAACGTCTAACCTACATAACTAATCTAAATTTAATAAAGTGGCATTACGTAAGTGAAGCTTTAAAGTGGTAGTCCCTCGTATCATAACAGTATTCGTAACACTCGAGCCGCTAACATGAAGTTTCTGCGCCGGTCTGTACTAAGATAGCTTTCTTGCTCTAAACACGAGCTGACGTGACGTGAAGATGCCATAATAAATTCTACGAAGGCTGTGGTGCGTTCATGTGAACAGGCTTTTAGCAATGGCCTTATATTTTGTATCTAAAATGATCCTTTGGAAACAGCTTCATAGATTTCAATATGTATTTATACATGAGCAATAACTTCAAGTGTGATCTAAAAACATTATTCTTCTTCGTTCACGTTTATTGCCGACATAAGATATACTGCTCCAATTTTTCATAAACTTACTCCAAAAGGACCTAAAAGCCACTAATAAGGATACACGTGTAGCTTGACATGCTCTAGCCTGTATCATAAAGTGCGTCGGTTAATGAATGCCCCCCACCACCGCCCGCGCCCCTCACCGCCACCCCGCTAGTTAATTGTTCGATGACCATATTCAACTAATTGTATTGAAACGTTATAGACTCGGTAGAATACTATAGAAGGTCAACTATCTTGACACCAAGCCTCGAAATAAGTATAGCTAAAACCCGAATTAGGTTGTTAGAATTCAGTAAACTTATCGATAAGTAAGCTTACGTGTGTATTTTGTCAAATATCTTTGACAACGTCTATGGTAGTCACTCGGACGCCACAATATCGGACGAAAGGATCGTGGACAGAACACACCCAGCTCTACCACGGTTAAAACCATTGTAGTTTTGAAGACATTACTTCTCCCTTTACTCAGGCCAAGGTTTTTGCTCTGATAAACTTGACGGACCTTTCGATTTTCAAAGGCTTTTCGGTCGACAGAAATGCTTTTGGTCAATTCTGTTATTTTGTATTGAACTCTTCCTTCATTATCTATCAGAGACCGGAATGGGCCTTCTGTTTATTATAACTTCATGTGAACGCCTTGATATTACTTTTAAGTATCCTATTACTATAAGACTTTGTAAGTAGGTACGTATTATATTATGTTATTATTCTCAAGGCCCTCTCGCTCCAGGTCATGTAACTAGTCGGACACAAAGTCGTGTTATCCAAGCGATAACACGACTGACACGAGGCGTAAAGACAGGCATTAATTAAATAGTTAAACTAGCATTATTTCTTACTGATTGAACATTATTGTCCTGGGTTCGATTCTCAGCTCGGGCAGAGTGTTATGAGGTTTTTTCACTAGCTGCTTGGTGTCTGGATCTGTGCCTGGTTGATGACAATAGGCTCGTCCCTATTGCATGGGACTGAGACATAATTGGCGCAATGTTCGAGTACGTTACATCTCTGACTACGCCTTTTAATGCCAGCGGGTTATTATGATACAGGTTGACGAGATTTCACCAAATTTCACGTCGATGTCGTGGCTCATCGTTTCGGCTTATTGACCGAGCGAGCGTTTCTGCATCAAGTCTGGCAAAATTGGCGAGTTTGTCAGTATGTACGTATTTCTTTATTTATTACAGGTCGTATTTAACGAACGATCTGGACGAAATTTGGTGTACAGGTATAACGAATTCTTTGATTCTTTTGTCGTCGGGGATTTTTGATTGGACTTCATCGAAAATGGGACAAAAAGGGAGCTAGGTACTGCATATCTCTGCTTTATCAGATCCGATAGCGATGGTTCTTTTTTAACCAACTTCAATAAAAGGAGGTTCGTATTTTTTTTTTGTTTTCTCAGAATTTTCGACTGGGTTAACCGATTTTGATGATTCTTTTTTTATTTGAAAGTTGGTACTTCCCGTGTGGGACCAATTTTATTAACTTTGCTTGCGCAGTTTTTGAGTTAGTCTAAGTATGTAGATGATATTTTATTTGACTCCGTCACTGTTATTTACATAGCAGGTAGTGATACTCGAATTTGTGTGGGGTAGGTACCACAGCTAAAATATGAAAAATTCACTTTCTTTGAGTTTTTTTTGGAAGTCGGTTGTTTTTTTTATTTCTCAATAGATTACATTAATCACTTACGAAAATACAATAATGAGTAAACAAAATAACCGATTAGCGTTTTTAGAAGGGAATTTCGGATTGTTTGTTGACAAAACCGCACCGCGGCAGCAACACGCGGCGTTTGCAGGACACATTTCTGCCGCTCTCTGGTGTGGACTAAACCGACGAATGTTTGCGCGGCAGTACTGCGCGGCATATCCGAGACACGCCGCGCACTTCAGTTGGCATTAAAGCGATTGCGTGTGTCGTAGGTCTGCTTATCATTCGTCCAAACACATTACTGACGAATATTTGCTAGAAATCTTTGTACGCTGCAGGTAAACAGAAGCGTTCGCGCATGACAGTCGTCCAAACGCAGCGCGGCAGCCACGCACGATTGTCCCTGAGTGTACAAACCATTACACCCAATGAGTTCTTGCCTCTTCAAAAAGTTCATTCATCGGGTGTAGGGTCAATCCAAAGATTCGAACTACTTTTGAACGAACCCGTACCTCTACGTTGACAGACTCAGAGAGTAGGCACTAACTATCTTGATACCTTGATTCACAAATAAAGTCTGGAATCCACACAGACCCCACGTGACTAACAGTGTGATTATTTTGGCGCGACTAGCTAAAGGTGCAAAAAAGTTTGCGCTCGCGAGGTCAACTGTTTGCGGAACTACTAGTAATATGATCAGCACTCGGTATAAAATATGATGTTTTCTCTCGGTACGAGTTCCTACGCGTGATAGTCATCAGCTCATCGGTTGTCATCCACACTGATGACGGCACTTCATGTTTGATTACTTGCGGATTTACATGTAGATTTAATAGGTACCAAAAACTTCATACAACAGAATGCAGAACATAATACTGCAGTGTGTGTGCATAATCGCTTTGTGAATATTTGTATTGGGAGCTTAACATAAATTAAATGCCATGAAACGATAATGAAGTCAGACTTTCAATTAGCGCCATAGTGTGTTGTTTTTTTATGAACTAGCTGTGCCCCGCAGTTTCACCCGCGTAGGTCTCGATCCCGTGGGAATATAGGGATAAAACATATCCCATGTCCTATTCCAGGTCATGGTCAACCCGTGTGCCCATCTTCTCCTCTCTAGAGTAGAGAACGTAGCGGCGCGGCGCCGCCACCGGCGTCTAACGGTTCGCGTATTGCATTTCGTGATAACTTCGAAATTAAATGTCCGATTCGAATGAATTAAAAAGTATTTTACTGCTACATAAATACCCTTGATGTTAAAACTATTCATTTGAATAAGAATTCATATTTTGTTTATAAAACTCCTTCGCCAATAATGCATTAATTTCGAACTTTGGTTACCATAAAAAAAGGCTATAGTGAGTCAATCTTAAAAGATAGACATTTTTTTAGAACTTTTAAAGAGGAAAAATTCCATCATACATTATATTTACGTAACTTAAATCGTTTATGCAGCGCACGCAAGGGAAGCTCTCAAAAAGGAATAATTTTTCCCGTTTTTGCAACACTTTTCATTTATGCATCACTCCTATTGGTCGTAGCGTGATGTTATATAGCCTATAACCTTCCTCGATAAATGGACTATCCAACACAAAAATAATTTTTCAATTCCAGTAGTTCCTGAGATTAGTGCGTTCAAACAAACAAACAAACTCTTCAGCTTTTTAATATTAGTATAGATATTATGTCCGTTTTATTTATTTATTTATTTATTTATTTATTTAAGGATTACCAACGAGATACATTACAATTATCTTTTACAATAATAAAACTAGTTTAATAAACATTATCCCGTTAGTTTTATTACGGATTCATTTTTATAGAGAAAACATTCGACGCGTACCTTTTATTTTATACGATTTATTTTGATTTCATTTAATTTTGTTTCTATTTCTTAAATAATTATATTTAATTTTATATGATTTCTATGAATTTATGTTTGGCCATTGGTGTTATTTACCTGAAATAAATGAATTTATTTATATCGTTCAGGTGGAAGTCGTAAGAAACCACAATTATATACTACAATAACAGATACATCCTTTATACTACGTACGTTTGTAGTTTTGTTTTCAGCAGCCAAAATATACAGAGAGTCAGGTGCACGGTGACGGTGTAGAGAGCAGAGATGGCTTAGTGTTAGTGTCCGCGACTTACGAGTTTTAGGTCGTAGGTTTGAACCCAGACAGGCGCTTTACTCTGTGTAAATTATTTCATCACCACTGCTCTCAAAACGGTGAAGGAAAGCATCCTGAGGAAACCGGTATGTCCTAGAACCAAAAATTCGAAGACATTTGACATCCTACCAACACGCACTGGGCCCGCGTGGCGGATTACAGCCCACTCACTCTGAGAGGAGGCCTGTGTTCCAGCAGCGGGAACGTTATAGGCTGATTATGACGGTGACGCGCGCGCTAGCGACGTTTGGTTGTCCGTGTGACAAGCAGTTTCTCTTGAGTTCGAAACCCGCAGCCTTTAGTGTCTGCCTCTCCATAACAGTGTGATTCGAGGTGTAAATCACTTCGCTCCCTTATTCACGAGAGAATACTGTGGTTGATCGCTGCAGCTTAATCATTTTTGGGCGTTAAAATCGCCCGTTCACACACCCATGACTTCTCTTGGTACGGTATTCAACTGATGTCCCCGTACACCAGACGAATCAAATCTTCTCGTGTGGAAAGTACTCTACCAAGAGTCGCTTGTAGTGCCACCTGCATGGCCGCTCTCCTCTGTTTGAGTGCCTTCAACGACTTTTAGAAGAACATCGGAGAATTCGTGAGTATGTCAATTCCCGCGAGGACAAGCTCGCATGTTGATGGTCAAGTGAAGTCTATGTGTGTCGCGAACTCACGACCATAGAGTCGACCTTTTCAGCGAAGTATTCACCTCGTCAGCCCTAGTTCCTAGCGTCACCACAGGCACAGCAACAGTGACGACACCATCAGCTTCCACTGATTTTCTATTTGCCATAATGCATTCGTCCCCTATGGTGATAGCGCAATCCCTAAGCAAGCGCCCCTTGTCACTGTTGCATGACACCCCACTAACATGCGTTTTGTTGCTCTTTATAACGATGGGAATCTTAAACATGCGTACGCTGTTTTGCCACCAGGACGCAGTGTGGCAGCAGTTCTGGAAGACGCTTTCATGATTGCAATTGTGCCTTGCCTCTTGACCTCTGCAAGGATGTCAGTGGTAATAAATGTTTTCCTGTTCCACCAGCAGCATGAAAGAAAAACATTTTACCCTAACTGAGCCCAACGCTTTAAAGAACGGTGTTAAAAATATTCCTTTGTTCTGAGGTGAACATAGTACTCATTGCGCTTGGATCGTAATCTGTTTTGGCGGCGTATTCCTCAGTTGCGTGGTCTTGATATGCCAATGATTGCGGAGCCGGTAAACTCCCACAGCAAAATTGGGTTTCCGATTCCACAAAACATTTAAATGTCGCAGACGACTGCGACTGTCTCTAACGCTCGCTTCCGCCAAAGTGTCATTCTCGCCGTAGTGAATAAATGTTCCAGTGATGAACCGTCGCCGTAAAAAAGATGACGTGCTTACCATCCAATACCACGACAAAAACACCAACCAGGACATCACATACAGACATTTAAACATTTACTGCTTAAAACATAACCCTTCCTTTGGCTTTGCCGTAGTGGGGTAAAAATAGGCATAGCCGTGATTCAGCTGCGGCTGACTGAGGCTATCTACTTGTCAGCAACGAGGTCCAACAAAAGTCACGCGAGACAGAACACACTTTACTTGTTTTGTGAGAAACTCATTCCAAAAAGGCTACTTTGTTCAAGCACACTTGAAAAAGTGTCAACTTTTCATGTCAGCCTAATGTGAAGCCCTTACATATACATGGTTATGCTATGCATTCTCCGCGTTTCATCTTTAGCAGAATGCTGATTGTCTGCACATGCATAGTCTACGCCAAACCATAGTCTTTTCTGTTCTTACAGTCTCCGTATGTCTATTGTTTCGTGACGTCACATGCACGTCGGTATATAGTTTGGTTGCTCTTTCTAACGGTGGATGCTAGACAAATGATTACAGAATGTCACACGATAGGAATCTGCAGAAAATAGTAGGAAAATGGGCCTAATGTATAAGCACGTCTTAGCAGATATAGTCAAGCACTATAAGTATTTATATAGGTATTACCCAACTTAGTAAGCTTTTAGTGTCAGGATGACTACTGGTTATTTGCTGTGTATGAAAGTCCTGTTGAGTTGTTTTGTAGGGAAAGGATTTCATAAAGTGAAGCACAGAAAGACAAGGCTAGACATTTATTTAATTAGACTTTATTTAATGTTGGCAATAGTATACCATACACAACAGCATAATCATGATAATAAGCAATAATTACGGTATAAAATCAAATTACTTAACTTACGTGACAACCGTCGGTCTATTTCAAACAACAACGGCACTAGAACCAACCAATTGGACATCTACCGAGCAACAGACCCGATAAAGTCCTTAAGGCTCTTACATACTGGGGCGATTCGTCGCGTGACGCGAATTTTAACAAAACAATTTCTCACGGCGAATAATGCGGAGGCGTCGCGTTGCGCGACGAATCGCCCCAGTATGTAAGAACCTTTACAATCCTTTTTATATCCTACCAAAGTCACTTTATGTCAAACATCAGCTACCGTCATTTTAAACAAATCATAGGTGATCATATATTTTCGTTGAAACGTCTTATTATATTAAAATAGCAATATAAAATCTAAAATATGCTACAAGTATCATTAAATATTGCATAATAATTTATAGTAATAACCTCGAAATGAATTTTACAAGTTAAGTGTTATTTTTAGGTAAACACAATACCTAGTCAAAACAGGTACTTCCACATTGGTCCCAAGCTTACAGGTACTTCCACATTGGTCCCAAGCTTACAGGTACTTCCACATTGGTCCCAAGCTTCGTAAATGTGACATGTCACTATCGAACAAACAATATTTTATTAAAATAATCTCACAAAATGAATAATCTAACACACGCAATACAGAACAAATAGTTTTGAATTACACTAAATATAGTGTGTGTGCTGAGCGATTGGTGAAAAAGTTGAATGAACACCCTTCAGTAATAAATAATAGCAGAATCTTTTACGTATCATTTACAATTTGTTTACAGTTGATTCAAAACTACAATAAACGCTGCTTCTGTTTCCTAAAATATTCTCGTTGGTGTATCATACTCGTAGCAATGGACTGTTCAAATGAAGTAAGTGATCCTTCTGCCCTTTATTTCTCGCCAGGTATAATGAGGCGAGTCGTGTAGGCGCGGTGGTGTTAATGAGTGTGTTCGACACATCACGTGACATCGATCGCGACGACGACCACATGACTACACAACTACATGACTACGGTTTAAATATTAGATTAGTGATTTTTGTTGTAATACAGAGAGCGTTAGGTTTCTTCAAAGTCAAAGTCAAATAATTTATTTCAAATAGGCACATAAAAGGCACTTTTGAACGTCAATGAAAAACAAAGAAATAGAATTGATTCTAGTTGCCCATTCCAAAAGGTAGCTTCCGTATGGAGAAGAATGGGCAAGAAATAATTAATAACGTCAGTATGTGACCAATTGACAAGTAAATCTAAATAAAAATTAAAGTAAGTTCACATTTAATAGAATCGCCGCATACCACTATCACTATGACATATTCACACACCCATTCACAACTCTTCATGCACACTCCTACACTCGCCCACACTGTACAGTGTACACTTAGCAATGCTTAGATGGTACTAGCAGTTCACTACTCACTATGTATGTGTTTCTGCTGCATGTATAGTTATTAAATTGTAAATCCGTAATTGGCTGTAAGACTAGTTTATATTTCTAAGATAATTCTCTAAAGAGCTGTGGATTTTGTGAATAATAATAAATGAATAATAAATAAGAAACTCCACCGTTACTCTTTTCAAAAATGTTTACAATATTTTGTATAAATGAATTATATAATTATATAATTATATGTGAAGACCATGCACCCACAATAAGATAACTGTACCAAAAAGGCAAAAAAAAAAACCTTCGTATGAACGAGAGGATGTTACCTTACAAAGTAAATCATTATTGCTAAAAAAAGGGGAATCAAGTGAAACATGAAGCACTAACCACTAACCAGTCCCCACAGTTTATGTTAGTTAAACCTGCTATTGACGTCACGCTGCACATCACGTGTGTAATCCCCCGAAGGGGTAGACAGAGAGGTACAACTACATTTCGCCAGTTTTTTATGTTTATGTCCCATGTACGTAATAGAAGGTGAAATTCAGACTCCGGGCTGATACTGAATGAATCCTGATGGAAAAATCACATTTAACATGACCTGGGAATCGAACCGAGTCATAAAATAGAGCCATAAAAGTTACATTCGTTTTAAGTTATCTTGTCTTGTTTTCTCTTAACCCTACCGTATGGATTCTCTGTGGACTGAAATAAAGGTTCCTAATTATTTAACAAAAAGGACTTGAAAATACACAAATTGTCTGATTAGTTCAGCGTTATACATAGTAAGAAGTTGATACATCTCTGTAATCTGTTCAGTCAGCAGGTGATGGATGGTGGTAGCGAGTGGTCGTTACTTATTCACAGAGGCTCGATGTTGGTCCGTCCTTTCGTATTATGTCATAGTGGTGAAGTGACGGAGTGCCTCTTACAAAGATATAATGCTCGAAAATGTTTGTGTTAGACAAATGATAGAAGATGTTTTCAAACCTGTTGCTTATTTTTATTTACAAGTATATTGATGTTGTTTGCTAGCGTTAAATCGGATCTTTGTTAATGTGCGTAACTATCAGCTTCCTCATGGGTGATAGAGTAATGCCTACCTATGCCAATATTTAAGGTATAATAGCTGCAATCAAAGCTCCCAGTTTTAATTTAGCCGCCACAAAAACTTCGTTAATATGAGCCGTTTACTGAGTGTTAGCTGGAGAGACGTCACCCCGCTTCCTCATGCAGTACAGGCAAACCAGTGAGGTTAGGGTTTTGGACTAGAGTCAGAAAAATGAGGCTATTAGAGTAGCTGCACAAGGAAGGAAAGAACTGAACGATAATACTTAGAAAATGTTGAAACTAGGATCAAAAAACCGACAAACAGACAGACGGACATGGCGAAACTATAAGGGTTCCTTGTTGACTACGGAACCCTAAAAACTGTGTAAGCTGGAGTTAGTCACCCCAGAAGATATGATTACGTTATATAGTTTAGAGGTATGAGGAATAGGGTGTAAAGTTCACTCATCCTCTATAGAAAAGGATGGATCCCCCGATCCGACGGGGGTCGTTTCTGGCGGGCAACTACCCGACGATTGATGTCGGGAAGTCTTACATACATCGATCGCGCAGAAAACTCAGTTAGCGCGATGCAGGATTTCTGTGACGTCAGGTCTATGATGCGTAGTTTGCATGTGGCGATGTAGAAGCCGCCATGATAGCTCAAAAATTGAAGAATTGTAGCTGTCAGTGGCAGCAAAATTTTCAAATCTCTGGTTAAAATACTCTATATCTTAGCCGACAAATGTAAGCTGTGTTGTTGTATAATCAAACTATCAAACGTAGTTTCGATTTAAAGGTAAAAAAATAAGGTGTAGTAGCTACCATAGGCAGCAAAATGTTCAAATCTCTAGGCCTCGTTTCCTACATTATCTCTTTGGCACTTTAATCTAGCTCTAAACAAAGCAGGCATCGATCTTTTTCAGAAATCTTTG
Source organism: Lithophane leautieri (assembly GCA_949152455.1). NCBI lineage: Eukaryota > Metazoa > Arthropoda > Insecta > Lepidoptera > Noctuidae > Lithophane > Lithophane leautieri. The sequence continues at coordinate 12,111,075 of OX424484.1, read as the reverse complement.
TTCAAAGTCAAAGTCAAATAATTTATTTCAAATAGGTATTCGGCATTTACCCTAATTAGATACTGTTGTTTTGGTCCAAATTTTATATATTTTCTACGCTCTTTCCCTTTATGGAAGCAGTAACACCTCTTGGAAAAAATTGACCAAATTATTCGCAGCACACTAACATCCATCTTAAATGTGGCCCTGGACGACCGAGCGTGGCTGCAAGCCACACTACCCATCCGTTTTGGTGGCCTCGGCTTCCGCAAAATTACGAGTATTAGCTTACCGGCGCCGGCGTTCCTGTCCTCTGTCCACAGCACTGAAAAGTTGACCGGGAAAATTTTAGCCCCCTGCCAGGTTGACTCTGAAGTGCCGTGCTTGACCGATGCAGAGAATGCCTGGAAAGCGACTTGCCCGGGTACAGATTGGCCCGTGAACCCGTTTTTCCAGAGGCAGTGGGATAAGCCGCTCTGCAGGTTGGTACGGAATAATCTTATTAATACGACCACCAATACTGCAGAACGTGCCCGCCTGTTGGTTGTGGGTGAATGGGAGTCGGGCCTCTGGCTTCAGGCACTACCGACACCCAACATAGGCACTATGCTGGGTGACACCACCTTCCAGCCCGCTAATTGTCTGCGTCTGAGCGCTCCTTGCGTGGCTCCGCATCGCTACCAATGCGGTGAAGGTGTCGACTGCCTCGGTCACCATGGCCTTTCCTGCAGCAAGAGCGCTGGTCGGGTGGCACGGCATGCAAGCATTAATGACATCATCCGTCGGGCTCTTGTCACCGCCGGGATGCCAGCTGTTTTAGAACCCAATGGTTTGGCACGAGACGATGGGAAGAGACCAGACGGAATTACCATAATGCCTTAGAAATTGGGTAGGCCTTTGGTGTGGGATGCTACCTGTGTCGACACCCTCGCGCCATCCCATCTTCCTAGCACGGCGGGCTGTGCTGGGGCGGCTGCTGCAGGTGCAGTTAATCTCAAACGGCGCAAATATAACAACCTTATTGGTAGCTATATCTTTGAGCCGTTTGGGGTTGAAACACTAGGGCCGTGGGGCCCGAGTGCTCATCGAGTATTTAGGGACATCGCCAAGCGGTTGGTCGACTCTTCACGTGACCAGAGGGCTGGCCAATTTCTAGGTCAAAGAATCAGCATTGCTATCCAACATGGCAATACTGCCAGCCTTTTGGGCACTTTTCCCACTGACAGCGATGCGGAAGAATTTTTTGACGCCCTGTGAGCCCTTCCTTTATATATAATTTTTTCCCTTTGTCTATAACGTTAGAATTAGATTGTATATATTTTATTTAAAATAGTAACACCTCTGTATTATAATGTAATTAAATAATTAAGCTATAATAGGCATATAAAATGCACTTTTGAACGTCAAAAACAAATAAATACAACTGATTGTATTTATTTGTGCCCCTTCCAAAAGGTAGTTTTCGTGTGGAGAAGAATGGGCAAGAAACTCTACCGTTACTCTTTTAAAACGTTTTACAATATTTTTATGCATGAGACATTTCACAAGAGTAAAAGTTGTCCGGAATATAATAAATTTCATGTATACAAAATATTGTAAACATTTTTGAAAAGAGTAACGGTGGAGTTTCTTGCCCATTCTTCTCCATACGAAATCTACCTTTTGGAATGGGCAACTAGAATCAATTCTATTTCTTTGTTTGTTTTTCATTGACGTTCAAAAGTGCCTTTTATGTGCCTATTTGAAATAAATTATTTGACTTTGACTTTGACTTTGAATAACGCGCCATATAAAAAAAAAATCGCGTCGATATTGGAACTTTGTTGCCTATGTCCACTAATTTTCAGTATGGGCCCACTGTGCGGCGCGGCGTATCGAGTACAGCGTAGCTACTACGGCATAGCTACTATAGCGTAGCAACTACGGCATAGCTACTATAGCGTAGCTACTACGGCGTAGCTACTATGGCGTAGCTACTACGGCGTAGCGGCAGTTTGGACTTGACTGTACGTCAACTGCGTATGTGCATAGGTCGGTAGTTCGCTACGCATTTTATTTACCAACACTGTCGTTAACTTGGCCGGGGAATTAAAATTGCAGTTATTATTTGACTAGTGCCAGTCCCGAGTGCAATTCATCAACTTTATTATTGCAATACTTGTCATAGTATAATTATGTTATATGGGTTCGGTTCGTATTTTATTTCTTGTCAATGTCTAAACGAAACTTTAAAGTCCTCTAGACTGTACTTCGGCCACGGCAGCCATTCTCAACGTAGACTAGCCTTCGGCGCGCGAGATATTATGGTGCACAAGTGTGTGCGCAGTCACAGGTGCACTCTCATAGTCCGAGGGACGGCAATCCGGCACGACCGGAGACAGATCAGGTGCAAGACAGATCAGTCGTGACCAACGGCTGAACGTACTTTCCGAAGCACGGTGATATCACACCGCCAACTTCCAAACTCTGAGCTGTTACTAAGAAATTCCTAGTGGAAAAACCCAGTAACACTTTACCCAACCCGGGAATTGAACTCAGGACAACACGCTCAGCAGTCTCGCTTGCGAACACGAGAGCCACGGGCAGTTCGAAACGGGGACGGGCGGGGAAGCGGGGGCTAAATGAATCAACAACGTATATGTGTTTGTGTGTTGTGTTGTGAGGTGTGTATGTAACAAACAATCAATCAGTTCCGGTGTACCTGAACACTGCACAGCACTATTGCACTATTTGTTCTTTTGGCTTGCCCCACATTCTCTTGTTTGTGCAGTACTCGCACGGCTACTAACAGATACAAAGGAATTGATTGAAATACACAAACAAACACATTTTACGACAGCAACGTGTGTGGTATACCTATGGTGGTAGATGTTACATTGGTATGTCGTTCAAACTCATAATCTGGGATCGATTATAAGTATGTCTCTGCCTGTCTGTCTGTAGTGTAAAATATAACGGTGAACCGCTGAGTTGGGATACTTTCTGATAATAATCATGCAGGTAGATTTAGGACCTATTTCACCACCTCCGATTAAGTTTCCGTTAAATTACTTTGCAGATAATTCTGAAAACAAATTTTGATCCATTTTCAAATTTATTGAATGAGTGATTGCTATTCGGACAATAGGGAAGAGAATTAGTCTTTTTGTAAATTCCAGTCTGTTTTGGTAATCCCAGTGAAGTCCCTTTTTAAGCATAAACAATAATTCGTTTATTTAATACTAGCTTCTGCCCGCGGCTTCGCCCGCGTGGATGTCGGAAATATCCCACGGGAACTTACTACCGCCTGGGATTGAAAGCACCCTATGTGTTAATCCAGTTATCTAATTGCGTAACTTATTTTCGTAAACGATTAAGATTAATCTTTCATTTTGACAGTTCAACCACATTCATAGCGTTATTTACGTTGTGGAGCAGAATTATTTTTCAAACTTATGAAGCAATTGATTAGAAATTTGTTTCAAACTGATTCAGATTGTGGATCGTGTATTACGCAATTAGGGTACAGGTTATAAACTATCTGTGTGCCTTTCATCCATATCCGTTGGGCCGTTTTTGCGTCAATCCGGAACAAACATCCAAATAAACAGTCAAACGGACAAAAGTACATAAAAATATATTTTCGGCATCAGACTCATTCCCACACCTCGTACTAATTACTTTTTTTCAAAGTATTTAATGTACAGTTTTGACTTAGTTACTATTTTATTATGTATCCCATTTTCCGCAACACGGGCAATATTTCCGTTTTTTTATTCATGAAAAACATATCTGCGGGCTGCTACAACATAATGATTATAATTATGTAGTCGGTGGTTTAAATATTATTGTATCATTACATAATGAAGGTATTATTCAAGTTAAGTCAGTTGTTAACTTACAAAACCCTGAAACACGTACTTTAATTTTTTTTTTGTTTTAAGTATTAGTACCTACCGTACCGAGTTTTGAGTTAATCCGACAGCGCGTAAAAAATTTACTTACTTACTTTGCCACCCCGTTATTCGTCTATGTGAAGGATTGCTTAAAAAACTAAAAGTGACAATCTTTATTATTTACTGTGGCAAATATTGCCAAGTTTCAAGTTTAATAACTAAAAGAATAAGGGCGACTTTCCAAAAACCTTTTTTTAGTGGATTCCTACGTCCTAATAACTATATGTGTGCCAAATTTCAGCCCAATCCATTTAGTGATTTGAGCTGTGACGTAGACTACCCATTTTCACCCCGTTAGGGGTAGATTTGAAAAACCCTGATACACATTATTCTTCATTATTCGTTTTAAGTATAAATACTGAGTTTCGAGTTAATCGGACAGCACGTTAAAATTCTTCTATACAAAATGTGACAGCCCCCAATCTTCGTTTAGGGGGTAGTTTATAAAAACTAAAAATGACAAACTTTATAATTTACTTAGATATATATTCGTGCCAAGTTTCAAGTCTATTAACTCAAGGAATAAGATTTTTAATATTAACGAAATCCCTCGGTTTCACCCTCTTAGCGGTGGAATTTCGAAAAATCGTTCCTTAGTGGAACCTTACTCTTCATGAAGAACACACTCGCCAAATTTTATGTCTCTAGGACCAGCGGTTTAGGCTGTGCGTTGATATCTCAGTCACCCTTGCCTTGTATATAGATTCATCATTAAAATAAAATAAACTTTGACTTTGCAATGTCAATTCTAATGACTCGATTTTGTATATATGTAGGTATGTTTAGTTTCAAGATCTAATTCATATTACTGAATTATTACTGAGGCATAGTATGTAAGACTATTATGTGTGTTCGATGTACTGAAAATAAATCTTATAGTATTCGAAGTAAGAAGACCGGGGAAATATGACTTGAGGGTTTTTTATATTTATAAAGGTTCATCATTAACAAAGTCGGACAGATTTATATGAAACGAACTTTTGACAGCGGCTTCGCCCGTGTAGATGTCTAAAATTAACCCATGGGAACTTACTACGGGGATAAAAAGTATCCTATGTGTTAATTCAGGTACCTATCAGGTACCAGGACAGGTAACTATCTGTTTGTCAAATTTCATCCAAATCCGTTCAGCCGTTTTTGCGTGATTGAGGAACAAACATCCAAACACACAAACACACAAACTTTCACATTTATAATATTAGTAGGATTTTACGCATTATCCTGTGTTTCCCACATCGAATCGTTTAAGCCTGGCCTCGAATGAGATGAAGAGTAATGAGCGTCACCGCACGTAGAGCTCTCCTCTGTCACTCAGGAGGGAGCTGGGACTTCTCCCAGCGGGACGGAGGGTCGGGAGGGTTGGAATGCTTGCGACAAGTGGCTTAAGTGTCGCTCGTTAGCGCACTAAATGCACAAGGTACAGAATATGCTCAGATGTAAAAGCGCATAGCTCGCGCTGCTGTGACGCTGTTGCAGTTGCAAGAGTGATCTGCCTCACGTTTGACCGCTGACTCACCTAATGGTTAGTGTTGATTTATTGTCGACGAAGATAAGTAGGACATGATTTTGCTCTACTGTAATCTGAAAGTTAAAATATTTTCATTACATAATAATGTTTGGACGTAAGTCATTCACCTTCACCGTTAATTCCGTACAATGCGTGTTAGTACCAGTGTGTACACATTGTAGACTGGCCGCGCGTTTACCGACGCACTCGCGCCTCGTCAAATCACGGCACCAATAAAACTAACAACAGAGGGGTACTTGTGCCACAGTTAACAGTTCTACGTAGTTACAGAGAGCGGTAGATTCACTCTTAGCAATAAACATCTGGTGGTTTGCAATGACGGAGTGTGTTCCATATAATTTGCAACCAGCGCAGATTTGTTGCTGCGCTATTATGAGTTACACGATTAAATCATGGACAGCAAATACATATGTGTGTCATTCTAGAAATTGTATTATTTTGCGTCCGTAAACGTATCCACAATGCAAGAAATTAATTATTATAGTGTGAAGTTACATGGTTGAAGTTATTCGTGAGGTGTGTATGAAATGCAATTCATGATTGGGTATTGAGTGTTCGCTCAGAACATTGTATAGCCCTACTTCGTAGAACTTAAACATAGTAACAGGTAAAATGTGGATGTATAGAACGATTTTTGGATCTAAAATACAATCTTAAAAAGCATTTTGTGTACATTTTTCCGACAAGCACAATAAAATTAGTTTCGTCAAAAGATATGAATAAACTCTTAAAAGAAAGTAAATCTTATGTGTGAAACGAGTATTTTGAAATTTAAAGTCGTTAGGTTTTAAAACCCTACTCATATGTGCTAGGTCCACAGAATAATCTTCGGTATTAAATTATGTTATACATAAATAGTGCACCTTCAGCCCGTATCTGTATGTGTGTGCTTGTCGTGTGGCGTGTGAACACGGCGAGGTGAGTCCCGCGAGACGTGAGGTGGAGCGCCTGACGGACGCTTGTTTGTGCCAACAGTTAGTTCATTAAAACATTTGTAACATCATTAGCCGCCGCGGAAAAATGTGGTACTAACGTCTGAAATGAGAGAGAATAATCAATGTTCAAGTTATGCAAATACTAGATGTTGTCCACGACTTTGTCTGCGATGCAGGATGAAAAACAGCGTTCGTCCTTACCCAGATCATGGTCTATCTGTGTGCAAAACATCCAAATCCGTCCAGCCGTGTGCGGAAGTGAGTTTGTTTGATTGAGTAACAAACAAACTCACTTTCGTACGAGTATTTACGCAAATACGCAGCGGCGGAAACACTGTAACCTTATGGGTAACTACAGTTTTGAGCTGTTTGGGGTCGAAACGCTCGGGACTTGGGGCCTGTCCGAGTGCGCGTCTCCTTTTTAAAGTTTCTCGCCAATTGGTCGACACTTCATTTGACCAGAGGGCTGGTTCGTTTTTTGGCCAAAGAATTAGTATTGCCATTCAACGTGGCAATGCTGCCAGTCTTCTGGGCACGTTTCGGGATGACAGTGAGATGCGGACGAGTATATGGGCGCCAAACAGGTTATTTGATTTTATTTTAATTTTAAGCTTGTTTTGACTATATTTTACTTAATCTGACTTCCATGTTATTTATTGAATTACTACGTATTTCCGGTCTAGTCTGTTTAAGTTTTTGTTTTGATGTATTTAAAATAAATATATTGTTGTGGTTTCCGGTTGTAAATAGATTCTATTATGACAACTTCATTTGATTCGTTTCCGGGTGGATTTATATAAGTTTCTATTATAATAAAGGACATTGACCATCCATATATGGGAGTTGGACCAAGTGCTGCCCAGAATGGACACATAGTGCATTATATTCCTTGGACATATACTAGTCTGTAAACCAAAGCTCAATAAAATCTATCCCAGGAGTTTTGAGAAAAACTCTTTTCTATTGAGTATTCTTGTTGATGAACACCAACCAACCGATGGCGCATTTTTAATAAATAATGACTGTAATTATGTTAAACAACACATTACTATTTCATTTGTGTGCATATCATTTTCATATTAAATAATTTTTACTGACCATCCATATTCGGCAGTTGGGCCAAGTGCTGCCCAGATTGGACACATAGTGCATTATGTTCCTTGGAAATATACTAGTCTGTAAACCAAAGCTCAATAAAATCTATCCCAGGAGTTTTGAGAAAAACTATTGTTTGTTGAGTATTTTTTATTGATGAATAACAACCAACCGATGGCGCATTCTATTAAATAATGACTGTAGTTATGTTAAATAACACATTATTTTTTGGAACATTTAAAAAAAACATTGAAAAATATAAATATCCGGTATCGGTAACAGGGTCCAAGCTACCGGTAGTCAGGGCTCCATCATCTGACCCTGGATACAACCCTGGGCTATACTAGGTACTTGTCAAGACAAAGCCAACGAGTCCAAACAGATGGTGCTATCTTGTTTGGTTGAGGAGTTCCTATGGCCACCTTCCGGCTCCATCAACAGACCTTGGAAACTGCCTAGTGTAAAGCACTTGTCAATGTATATTCAACGTGTCCAAACACTATGGTGCTGTCTTGTTTGGTTGAGGAGTTCCTATGGGTACCTTCCGGCTCCATCACCAGACCCTGGACACTGTCTAGTGTAAGGCACTTATCAATATACATTCAACGAGTCCAGACACGATGGTGCTGTCTTCTTTAGTTAAGGAGTTCCTATGGATACCTTCCGGCTCCATTATCAGACCCTGGACACCACCTAGTGTAATAGGACTTTTCAATACTTATCCAATGAAACCACATACGACGTGGCTATCTGATTTACTTGAGGAGTGCCCGTGACCACCCTCCAGCTCCATCATCAGACCCTGGACACCATGTGAGGCTATAGCACTTGTCAAGATAAAATCAACGAGTTCAAACTCAACGACGCTCTCGTTTTTCCAATAATAAAATAAAATAATTAAATAAAACTAGGTAGGGACCTACCTGAAAAACATTAACCTCTCTCAGGCATTATCTTATTAACCCAGGGACAGTTCATTTTTTTTTTTTTTTTTTATGTATGAATTGATGCAAGGAACCATTTGGAAGCACTCCCATGTCTGGGCAGCATTTGGTCCAAATCGGTCAATATCCTTTCTTTTGATTTGTTTAAAATATTGTGTTTCCGGTTGATTTTATTTTAAGTTTCTATTATTGATTTTATATTAAGGATTTATCTTGACATTCGCTTGAATTACTTAAAATGTGAGTTAATATTATTAAGGACTTATTTTGACTTACATTTATATCCGCTTGATATAAATTCTTTTTGGCGGTCAAGTTTCGCGGTAATTTTGTGTATAAGAACTGTTGTTATGCGAATGGAAACAAATTCCTTTGTGTGCGCTCGTGGAATAAACACCCTGAGTTAAAGTAAGGTATTTTCATTATTCTTAAATACATTTTCCTGATATTTCCTATTAGTGTGTATTTATGTGATATATTGGTGCAAACCAATATGTGTGACTCAGGCCTCGACGGCGACAATGCGCTGACAAGTAGTTCGAGTCCTAAGAGTCCTTTTGTTTTTGGATAGTTAGTCATTTAATTTAGTGTTCGATTATATTGTATATACGATTAGTCTAAATAGTGTTCTGCCATATATTTCAACTGCAAATATAAGTTTGTACGCACAATATTGAGAGATTTACCATGTTATTTTAAGACTTCTTATAAGTTTTCCTGTGATCTGTTCTATAAGTATAGAGCTATTTTCTGTATGTTTTTGTCAACATTTTAGTCTCAGCAGTTTCGGAGATAAGGGGGGGATCAATTTTCGTCAGTTTTCATAAATAATTTTATAACAATTTATTTAAAAAATATTAAGAAAATCTATTTGTGACCCTCACAGTAAGGTGAGATGTCAGTACAGCATACAAAGCTTTTTTTTTAATTTTTGTATTTGTCTTCTAAAAGTGACCACCATAATCAAAATTCATTTAATTACGTCACACATTCGTAATTTTGTGTACCAAATTCCAATTTAATTTTTTTTTTTGTTCGGTAGGTCATGCTTCAGAGGTGGTCTCGTATAAATTTTATTTACTTTGCTTGCGTAGTTTTTGAGTTAGCTTCAATAATTACATATTTTTACCCACTTAGTCTATGTAGACGATATTTTCTTTGACTCCGTCACTGTTCTTTGCATAGAAGGTAGTGGTTTTCGAATTTGTGTGGGGTAAGTACCACAACTAAAAATTGAAAAAAAAAAACTAAAGACTTCCAAAAAAACAAATTCAAAACAAGTGAAAAATAACTTTAATTTCGGAAGTCGGTGGCAAAACACGAAAATTGAAAAGCAAAGACCGACTTCCGAAATTAAAGTAATTTTTCACTTTTTTGTTTTTTTTTGGAAGTCGGTTGTTTTTTTTTTACGTAGAAAGATTTTACTGTTATGCAAAACGTGATAAGTACTTTAATCAACTATATTTATCGAAGTAGTCCTTAGAGTTTATTAAGACCTTAAACCGGTAGAAGACGTTCCTATGCAATTATGATGAAAATGCTGTATTCTCCACTAGCTCATGCCCGCGGCTTCGCCCGCGTGAATGTCGGAAAATATCCCGTGGGAACGTAGGTACTACCGGATTTTTTTTCCCACTTAGTTTATGTGGACCATGTTCTATTTGATTCCGTCACTGTTATTTACATAGCAGGTAAGACACCGACTTCCGAAATTAAAGTTATTTTAGTTTTTTTGGAAGTCGGTTATTTTTTTTTGTAAAAAGTTTTTATTCCTTTTGAGGTACGAAATCCTAAATTTTTTTTATTCATAATAAAATATCGATCTATCTGAATGTAAGGGATCGCAGTTATCAATATTGTGCATTTCTATAAACTCATAATCTCTGTAGTGAGAACAACACTTTGAAGTCCCAAAACACAATAACAAACACGACCACCATTTGACAGTGTGATTCATTACCGCTTTTATTCACATAGCAATCTGTATTACTCCCATTGTTTTAAAAATTGTTTCTAAAAATTATAGAGTCGAATAGCGGCCAAACCCCATTTCCGTGTTGTGGCCTTGTTGTGAATAATTACTCGTTTTTGTTCCGTCCTCCCCCAACTCCCGCTATCCCCCCCTTATCCCCCTCTCTTGTATTAATCGCTTGCCATCCGTAACTCGGACAGCCATGCATCACGCGCGCTTATCTGTCGACCCCTTTATATTAAAACACCCACTTTTACTAATAAAATGTTTAACTAAGCGAGAACACCGCGACGGCTGGTGGTGAACTATTTCAACGTTCACAAAATTTGTTTATTTTCTATGTTTGTTACTCGATTACTCCGCCAATTATGAACTGATTTTGATGATTCGTTTTTGTTTGGTTGATTATACTTCAGAGATGGTCCCATATAAATTTTATTAACTTTGCTTGGGTAGTTTTTGAGTTAGCTTCAATAATTAATACGTATTTTTCCCACTTAGTCTAGGTGGATGATAATAAATGATGATATGTTCCAGTCACTGTTATTTACATAATTATCAGGTAGTGGTATTCGAGTGTGTGTGGGGTAGGTACCACAACTAAGTAAAAAATAAAAACTTTTAACAAAAAACTTTGTATCTAGTACTTTTTTGGAAGTCGGTCGTTTTTTTTTTTGTAAAAAGTTTTTGTATACATTTTTCGTTTATGAATGGCAACAATCAACACACGGCAATTGTCGTAGGGTGTCACTTTTCCCTGACTACCAGCATCTAAACAAAATTATGGGTGAAGAATGTTACTCGTTGGGGTGTTGAGGTGTTTGCCCTTATTTTGGCTTTAGCAGTGTTGTATGACATTCCTTATCAAAAATATTATGTTAGTAACGAGCCAGTGAACTGTGAGTCGTAAAATGGTGGATGTTATGAGTGTGCGGGTCAATCGGATGAACAGTCAGGGCAATGTATTGATAAGCAACTTTAATTGTTAGTTTAAACAAATCACAACTGTAATTCTTTATGAAATGTTATTCAATTAAGTAAAACGTTAATTTCGCATAACACATTCTGGGAAGTGGATCATTTCACGCATATCTATTGCTAACTAGACATGGTTGCGTCTGTGACGTAATTTAACATTTTATTAACAGCTACTACCCTTAACCACTTCTTTATTTTATTCGTAATTACGTGTATCAAACAACGTAAACATAAAAAACATTGTTCGTATTGATTCATTCTACTATCTGCCTCATCACACGCACCCCTCACACAATCACGTATGCGGACAAAACTTTTTAAATTAACGAACTGTGTTGACACTATTAACCCTATCACTGCGGCATGTGCCCGATGTGTGTCCGACGTGTGACCGACGTCGTGACAGAAACGTGTCGGGCGCGTGACCCGGATCAATGCCATTCATTAATAGCAGCAGATCGCTCAGCATACATCGACCTTTTTGTGGCTAGACGCCGTCAGGATTGACCCACATTGTCATTGAAATGTGACAGTTTTCCTGACAATGAATTGTTCAACTTATTAAAAAACTTTCAGTTAGAAAGTCTGACGACTATTCTAACCTTAAAGGATTATACTATGTTCTATCTTAGGAATTTGGTTTACTTAAAGTGGACCATTGTGCGTGGATTATAATTAACTACATACAACAACAATCTAAGAAGTCCGTTTTGACACTAAAAAAATCATATGTGTAGCGATGAAAAAAAAAATTTGTTTCTTATAAACTGATTCTCGAGACATATCGATTGAACATACTTAGAGAGTTTGTAATCGACGACTTATCTACATTGATTAAAACTGATTCTCAACATAACGTTTTATTACATGTACGAGAAGAAAACGTCAAAACGGACTTCTTAGATTGTCGCGAGTTTAATTGGGAATATTACTTTTGAGATTTAAAGGTCTGCCCACGACCTTACAGGTTTATTGTCTTGAAAACTTAGACCGATATCTATTCAAATCTTATAGCGTTGCCTTTTAACGTTTAAAGAAGGTTTCGAAGATCCTTTGAAAGTTTAAAAGAAGACCCACTTTATCGTGGCATGAAGAGGCTATTAATGCGTAAATCGGGCCAATATCGCATAGTTGCACATAAAGTCTTCAATATTTTTGCGTTCTATCTCACTATAATAAATCGTAGAGTAGTAGACCGTTTATTTAGTGCACGCGTCGTCTCGGATTAATGCCCGTTATTAATAGGGTCACATCGCTCTGTGAGCTGTTTATTACTCTATAACACTATGTACTATGCAGTAACTTTGCCTCTCTAGCCCACTCCAATTAAACTGAAACTTTACCAACTTGTTGTTAACACCTTGTAAATTACTTGATCATTTTCCTTTTTAGCCACTTTTTTCTTTTTGTATATTTTTCATTGTGGAGGAATACGTGGCAATAAACGGAGTCGAGTCGCGACACTGAGCGGAGCCGCGTCGCATCTGTGGCGTGCCACGCGTTGGGGAAGGGTTTAACGCTTAAATTGTTGCCAAAAAAAACATGTTTCTTGAGGCGTTTTTACTGAAATATTTATGAGTTGTTGATTTGTTTCGTGAAAGCTTTATGTTCGTGGGTTTACTCATCGAATAGAAATGTGGGTGTAATGTAATACCTACGTTGTTTTATAAAATGTAATCCATTATTAGGTCACAGTCGAGTCGAGTTCCTGAGTCGTAGGTAATATCTCGAAAGCTGAATTTATAATGATACTATGAACACGATAAACTTTGTGGTTGGAATATGTGTAACCTGTTTGAGCCATTTAAGTCGGTACACTGCATTCCGACTTCGTTATGTAACATTAGTTTAAGTCTTTGTTTGTACTTAATCCCATCTTCACCACACTTCAGCAAATTGGATGTGGGACATAGAAATAATATAATTCCGAGCTCGGATCCTAGATGTGTGTGAAAAATAGCTCGTACTGTCGTATAATATAAGACAGCATTATGGTAGCGATGCTGTCCGCCGAGCGTGCGTCAGATGTGGAGATGCGCTAAGTAGCGATGCTGTCCGCCGAGCGTGCGTCAGATGTGGAGATGCGCTAAGTAGCGATGCTGTCCGCCGAGCGTGCGTCAGATGTGGAGATGCGCTAAGTAGCGATGCTGTCCGCCGAGCGTGCGTCAGATGTGGAGATGCGCTAAGTAGCGATGCTGTCCGCCGAGCGTGCGTCAGATGTGGAGATGCGCTAAGTAGCGATGCTGTCCGCCGAGCGTGCGTCAGATGTGGAGATGCGCTAAGTAGCGATGCTGTCCGCCGAGCGTGCGTCAGATGTGGAGATGCGCTAAGTAGCGATGCTGTCCGCCGAGCGTGCGTCAGATGTGGAGATGCTCTAAGTAGCCTGCGAAATTCTCTATTTTTTAAAATAAAATTCAGTTAATATATTGATCAAAATATGTTTCGTGACCATAACAAATGTTTATTCATAGTATAATAATCATAAGAATCATCAATACAACTCTTTAAGTTATAATAATTGACCTCAAAATGTCATGATTTCATGAAATAGTCATTCAATAGGGTGATTTTAACTTAGAGATGATGATTTTACTACCCTGGCTCTTTCGCCTCATTCATAATGTGTCGTTACTCTTGGAGCCTATTTTAATAATTGTGATGTTTCCTGCACAGGCTTCCCCTTGTCACGCGCGTCATGGTCAAGCTCGGAGCGCGCGCCCCTCGCGCTGGCGGACGCGGCCGACGCTGTGCGCGACGCCAAGCTGTACCCTGTGCTGAGTGACGACACGACAGACACGACACGTGCCACTGACACGACACACGAAACCGCCGCAGAGACTGAACACGCAATCAACGTACAAACGAGCGATGTGCGGACCAAGCGCAGCAGTGGACAGGACTGGGAAAGAGCACCTAAAGTAAGTAGTGTAGTACTATTTGAATACATATTTAAAAAAATTCCGTTTGCCTGTCTAGTGACCACACAGTATTAAAGGCAATAGTTTAAGTATTGTGTCTGTTCTGTAGACGGTGAAGTCCATGTAATTTATGAATATGAGAAAATCGGTAGTTATAACTTACCTTAACGCAGACTGAATAACAAATGGAGGGTATCAATGTTAGCTCCGTTAACTCATCCCTTTTTAGCAACTCACTTCTGACCACTTCTATCTAAGTTGCTTAACATTAACTGTCTAGGCGACTGTATCGGAGCGGCGCGTGAAGACAGGCGACACGATCCTGAACATCCGCGGCGCGGTGCGAGACGCCATCGGCGACGCAGGCGCCGCACCAGGCCCGCGCGCGTCCTCCCGCCTGGACACGTTCGTGATACGGCCCGCGCAGGCGCAGCAGCAGCGCAAGCCGCAGCACGACCAGCCGCAGCTGCATGTCGTGCAGCAGGTACAGTTTATACATTCATAAACTCACGCTTAACTATAGAACGCCACCTGCTACGATCTCCACATACTTATTTTGCTTGGTTTACGTTCATACATTCTGCTATACACGCACGCCAGCTACTGCAGCAGTTGTACTCCGGGGTGTACACTTACGAAAACCTTAACTATACTGAGTTAGAGATCTAAAAACGTTATCAAGCTCGTACCTTTACTTTTTTTAAGTACTTGGTACATTGTTTACCTATTAAAGTGCCCATATAGGTTTCTCTCTCTCTTCCTAGCTATGTACCCCACATGGTGATGGGTCAGCCTTCCTGGTCTTTCTCTTCCACTTCGCTCTATCCTCGACATCGTTTTCGGATGTCTGACACTCTTTCATGTCTTTTAGCACTACAGCCTTCCATCTTGTTTTGGGTCTGCCTCTGGGTCTTGGACTGGGAATGGAAAGTTCCGTTCAAAAGTGGGCAATGTTTTCTTATGGAGATGTCACAGGAAGATCATCATCGCATATTTATAAATTTTCGGCATAGCATGTCTTTTGCTTCCACGCATCTCTATTGAGATGCGTGGAAGCAAAAGACATGCTGGAACGCTGGAATGCTGCACGGTGGCTAGAAACTACTGAGGTGACAGTTAATAAACTGTCACCTCAGTAGTTTCTAGCCACCGTATCAACTTTACGCAAACCAGTGATGAAGCTTCATCGCAACAATTTGTAATAGTTGTAAAAAGTCTTCGCCAGCACAATATTGTAGTCGGCAGGTTCACTTGGTTCAGTGCGACGACGTGCCTAGACTCTTTAATTTCCTGCTTCAGTAAATAAATTCTTGTGGTAATGCGTGTGCTTGTTATTTTTCTTATTTCTTAGGACTTTCGGCCGGACTTCATTAGCAGGAGTTATAACGTAATTAGTGCAAATGCCTCCTCTCCTCGGGAGACTGTGATTGTACTGTGTGCCGCCTGATTTACATCCCGCTGATTGTCGTTCACAGCTGTGCACTGTTTGTTATCGTTTTAATTTTAATCTTGTTATTTGGAGTTGTTTTTCTTACGAATTCTGTTGTTTTTCTTGCAAAGATTCAATTTTCTTAATTAATGTTTCTTGAAAATGTTTTGACACTCTTTTGTTCAAGAATGTAAATGTTTCTTGAAAATGTTTTTTACACACAGATATGGATTTCATGTTCGGATTTTTGAACTCAACGATTTTTATTTAATTTAATTTCTTACTTTTTGAAAGCACGCGTTAAGAAAAAAGCTGCCGACTTTTTTGTGTGTTAGACTCGTGCAGTAAGGGTTCCATTACACCAAAATTACATTATAACTTTTCTCTTTATTTGCCGTAAACATAATAGAAACCTTAGTAAAACACAGCACTGTACCAAACATACATACGAAAGGACAGACAAACGGACAGACGACGGTGTAAACTTAATACTATGGTCCTTTGGGTACGAAACCCTAATACATAAGTTAATAACACTATGTAATACATATCTGATCAAGTCAATTCATTCTATAGTTTGTAGTACACACAGAGAGCCGCTCGTTCCCATTTCAGTATTAATCTATTGACATGAATGTCGCGGTAGCTAGTATTGTCTCAGGTACAAACAATTTCCGTTTTCTATTAGAAGCGGGGCTGTTTTTTGTCAGGACTCAGAGTGCCTCGCACAGATCATTCTTATCTTGAGAGAGCGTAGGCAGTACAATTTATATTGTACAGAGGAGAAAATGTCATTTCCCGGCTAACATTCACACTAAGTACGTCAATTGATCGCGATCTAGTTACACCTTTAATGGTAAACCGTTCTCTCCTGTAGGTACCAAAATACGACCGCGAGTTACTAGTGGAAGCGCACGCGCGCGCTCGCATCGAGTGTGACGTCAGCAACTCGAGCGACGTCCGCTGGTACAAGGACGGCGAGTTGACGAACGCGCGCGGGGGGGGCGCGCCCGCCGGCGGAGAGGGGGTGTGGCATGACGGTGGCGCCATCGTGGTCGGTCGCGCCACCAGGGGAGATGCGGCCGTGTGGCGTTGCACGTATACCGACCACAACGGGAAGACTGTGTCGGGAAAGCCGACTAAGTTGCTGATTTATGGTGAGGCTCTTAACAACGATCATACTTGTGTATGTGTGGTCTTATTATTATGATAGTCTGAGGATTAAGAGCTCTCATAAAGTGTTGTTCCGCGACTCGTCTCTCCTGAAATATCACTTTAAATCCCTGGTGACATAAATTTTGTAGTTTTTAATGTCGCTACACATATCAAGCGAAATCGGGCGACGACGTCGAGCTACACGAAGTCTTTATCCTCGACTAAACTAGTGCATTGGATGACGTTTATCTCAGTTTGTCTTCAATAGTGTTTATTTAGTTACAAATGATAAGCACAGTATTTGTCCGTAGAGCCAGTGCGGTCTGTGTACCTGGCAGTAGATGGGCGGCGCCTGGACGCCGGGAACACCTGGGTGCCCGTGCGAGACAAGACTGAGCTAGAAGTACGCTGCGTCGCTGAAGGTAACCAAGGATTCCATAGTATATTCAATAAAACTGTTTACTTTTCGTATAATATTTTTTTTTAGAGGGTCCCACACTGTCTTATATTCCACCTAATTTGCAATTAACTGTCTTCAAAAGTAACATAAATACTGTTATAATATCTTCAGAGATAATAAAGTGTAAAAAAATACCGAAGACCTGCAGATTTGCAAATTTTTATCCAGTGTAAGTATTGCAATAAGTTTTGAATGAAAAGTGCAAGTTGACAGACAAGCGTATTAACGTGGATCAAATAGATTTCGATAACGCTAGAACTCGAAGCTGCGTAGCTGCTCACTCTACCATTTTGAGGTGTGAAACATGATGTTTACATTAAAATTATTTACGTTTTTGAGTCTATGAAAAGTCAAAATAATGTCTAGGCCGCTGAATTAGAGAGACCAACGACATAAACAACGTGAATTTCAAGCTAAAATGAGAATTCATGTTTGATTCCAATTGGAAAATATGAGTGAAAAAAAGTTTAAGTGAAAAAAAGTTTATTAAACTTCAGACTCTCTAAAGAAGCGTTTGAAGATTTGTGTTTTTTATTGGATTTAAAGTCAACACACAGTTTCATTAGGACTAACGGTGAGTTGGTATGGTAGGCAGCTATCTCAAAACACAATAATTTTCATTGATCTCTATACTATTGTGTGAATTTTCTGTGCTTTGTTATTTTTTGTCAATAGACTGACTATCAAAGAGTTGCTGGAGAAGCAAATCATTTATCTCAAGAAGCAATTCACACGGCTTATTCCCAGGAGCTCCAAATAATATTATTCCCGGCGGCTCCAAATTAAAAAAGCAATATAATAAATCCATACTAATATTATAAATTCGAAAGTAACTCTGTCTGTCTGTCCGTATGTTACGTTACTTTTTCAAGCCTAAACCACTGAACGGATTTCGATAAAATTTGGCAAGGAGATAGATGGCATCCCGGAGAAGGATACTTTTTATGGATTTACCACGCGGGCGAAGCCGCGGGCGGAAGCTAGTAATTAATAAAATCTTTCCCATGAGCTTCAAAAATTTAATGAATGAATGAATGAAATGCACCGACCCCAGCGTGGCTTAACCAAACTCGATAAATTGAATGAACCCCAGGATTTGCACTAGCCCCTGGAGCCTCATGGTTCATGGGGTTACAGAAGCCATTGCATATCAAAGAGTAGACCGGGGGGCGCGGGTAATGGTAGGGAATAGACTGTGCCCGTCGGGAAATGGAAGGATTTGCGAGCCTACCGGATATGCATCCTTGAGTAAGCAATGGACTAGTGGAGAGACGGGTAATATTTATCCAATCAAAAACATAAATGTGAAATGGGAGCCAAATTCAATATTGTGGTTGTCGACTTAGTCGTAAAAGAATTGAGATATAAATGGGTGCCAAGTTCTATAGATAATCCTGAAATATATAAAGAGCATACCTACAACATTCTAAAATAAATTTTAAACCAAATTTCTTGTTTTTTCTGCTATAACAATGTTTGCTATTTAAAAATATAACTTCATTGAATAGTCGAAATTTTTACACAAAGCAATTAGGATGAATTGAAGCTGAAAATCTTACCTGGCTAGGTTTTACATAGAGGATACCAAATTTCAACTTTCTAGGTCATCTGGAAGTGGGTTAGGTTTTTGATCTATAGGTAAATCAGTCAGTGATAAAAATGCCGATTTTTAGACGTTAATATCTCAACAACCGTTTAAGCTGTATTTATGAAATTTGGGGGTTTAGTTAATCTAAGGGGTTATAATAAATATACCAAATTTGATGTGTATAAGTTAAATAGATTTTGAGATATTGAGGGGTCAAAAGTGGCTCCAAATGGTTCGTGTACACACGGCTGCTGTCTTGTTTTGAACTTTGGCTTGACACGCTGCCGCGTGTCTAGATCTAAGGATGGGCATCTTTTTACGACGTCGCTGCCAGTTGGCTCCGTTCCATCTTCACCCTTGAATCCATTGGCAGAGATATGCTTCGTTCTCGGCTCTTTTCTATCTCCCTGCTGTGCTGCGTTACCCTTTTCTATTTTCTGAGTCTTTGTCCAAGGACTCGCTGCTGTCCGTTTCAGGTTTCTTGTATATCTCGCTGGCTGCTTTCGTGATCTTGTATCGGTCTTCAGCCGTGTCCATCCAGAAGTTGAATTCCTTCTTCAAGCACGCCATGTCCTGTTTTAGGTTGTCGTTCCATGCGTAAATCGGTACTGCATTGCTGCATATATAATAGGTGTGGTTTGCCGCGTCTGTGAACACGTCCGAGATAGCACGTCCTGTGATTCTTGATGCGTATAGTAACAGTTTTTCCTTCTAAGATTTCGTGCATTTTCTTTTGTCTTGGTTTATTCCTAGCGTGGTTAATCAAGTCTCTCATGATGACTCTTTCTGTCAGGATGGTTCAAGTCCAGCTTCACCGGTAAATCTTTTGGCGGGGTTAAACTGCTTTCTCGATTATTTTCTTCTTAGTTCTGATACGTTTTCAGCAGCACTGTTCAGATCGCGATCGGCCCGATCCTCGTTGTTTATGTCCAGCTCCGTCGCGGTACAAGTTCAACCTGTAGCTCGCCGCTGCTCACCTCGGGTTGATGCGATTGCAAATAATATAGTTCTGAATTAAAAGCGCACTATTCGGCTCAAGTAATTAATAAGACCCCGACAAAAATCCAGACCTGCGTTACCCGATTGGCGGCGGTGACCTCTCGCGTCCGGCCCTGGTTCAGGCCATGGTACGGAGCGAGAGGGCATGGGAAGCCGTCACCTCCTTCTGCGAAGCAGTAATGCTCGCGAAGGAGGAGGCGGAACGCGTGAGGGAAAGGCAAAGTTTGCGCCCTCACGCCCCTAACCGCCGCCGTTGGAGACGCCCTGGGCGTCGGGAATCCCAGGCGGATTTCCGGCCACCATAGGCGCGGGCTTGCGGACGGCGAGCAACGGGCAGCTCGCCGTCCGATAAGGACCAGGCCCGGGTCGATGGCGCGTCGTGTTCCACGCGCGCCTCAAAGAGATGTCAGCAAAAATGACGGGGTCCGCTAGGACCGATGCCTGCCAGGGTTGCGGGAAAGTCCGAAAGGGATACCGGGACCTTGGCAACAGGCAAATGAAGGAACACGGGTGGGTTTTAGTCAGTAAAAGTCTGACACGCCCTTCCGCTCCGCCCAGAGCGGGAGAAGTCATTGGATGATTTCCCACCCTCAAAAAAAAAAAAAAAAAAAAGACCTGCGTTACCCAAATTCTTCTTTTCTGGTCATAGTTACATCGCCGAAACCCATAAGCAATCGCTTTCAAAACAAAATCCCGCGCAAAAGATGACCACCTCTGTTACCGCCCAGGTTCTATAATAGCGGCCATGCGCCTTATATGGCTTTCCGCGATAGTACTATGGCGGGCGCGCATCGCAAGGACTATTCTCGCTTGCAGCGTTCGGCCACTATATAATACTTACCCATGCTCATCAACCAATAACATTGCAGCATCAGATTTTTGTTGCGACCCCTTTCTTGTTAATGAAAATAGCGCCCAGGATAGAGTAAACTTTAAAAGCGTTAAAACTTGATAGCCACCCGTCATATTTGTTTTAAATTAGCTCGAGTATAAGCCCTTTTTAAGGATTGCACCTAGCAATCAGCCTGCAGACAGCAGTTTGAGTGGATGAAAATCAATGTAGGTATGTCGTATTTTACACAATCTACAATTTACACTTTCACTGTCAGCACATTTGTTGAGATGCCCCGTTGTGGCATTCTATAATACATATATCCAAATAGTGAGTATCTTAAAAGTTAAAATACCAATTGCTAAGCGGCCTAAGGGTTGGCGCGGGCGCCCACATCTGGCGAGGGATATAGGGGCTGCGCGGAGTTTGTTTCCAAAGCCGTTAAGGTATGCGTGCCCGGGTCAATAAGAGCATCACTGACCACTCACAAGCAAAGGTCACTTGAACTCAATAATTATTTTGGAACACAATTACCTACGCATTATATCTATCTTAAAGTTGGATACATTATTTAGCCAATTAAACGTGTAGTGACTTAAAATGACGGAAATATGGCGTGTATCTTACAGAGAGGAGCAAGTCACTGTAATATGGAAGGATCTCACCAGATTAGCCTGCACGAACACTTGGTGACCACCACCACCAAAACAAAACACCACCATCACTTTAAAAACTCACTATCATTAAAAATAATCCATGAAACTACACATCACACAACACGCACCACCCGATAAAATACCGATTTTGCAGAGTTCGATTTCGCTGGCAAGCGAGGGGAGCTTGCCACAAGCCAATATCATAAAAAAAATTACAGAGAGCGTTCCCAGCACGACCGTCCTTTTAGAAGTCCAAAGACCCAATCTTCCCATGAGCTCCAAAAATTACACAAAAAATTATACTATATTTACAATTAAATTAATTTATGATTCAACAAACAAATTACTTTTGTGATAAATGAGAATCAGTTGATTTTTAGAGTTCCGTTCCCTAAGAGTAAAAAGGGACCTACATAGAGAAGAATATAAATTATAAGTGGGCGATAGAGTATAAGTAGAAAACGGAAACCGGCTAAATAGGAAGAAAATGGATGAATTAAGGATTGGGCCGTACAAAATCCTAAGAAAGATTTCAAATTCAATCTATGAATTTCATGCTGGACATAAGCATGTACACATTATGGATTGCAATAAAGTATTGAGTATTGAGTATTGAGTAAGAAGGCGGAGTCAAACTTCTACCATGTTACAAAGTTATCTCCAGTAATGGTTAGCTCTTAAATCGAACAATCATTATGTTTTTGTTCTCTCCGAGGGTGGGAGATGTATGTAACGAGTATCACTACACTAGTGTCGTTCCTTTTCTTTATGGATTTATTATCTACAGATCCATAATAGATGTCAGTGTCATGTCAGTGACACTGACTGTCAGTATTGAGGTAAAACGTTTCGATTTAGTCGGATTTTTTTATGATATTGACTGTCATAAAATTGTTACCTTAGCTATACAACTACAATTTGATCACATGAGCCGTTCTCTCTTCGTATTACTGAGAAAGAAAGAAACAAAAAAGAGCGAAGTTATCTAGACAACATGATCTATATTACCTTAGCGCCTGCGTAAGACTACGTACGAAAATTGTCCTCCATTTTTCAAGCACTTCCTGGAATCCGATTGAGCTGAAACATGTGATACTCATACAACTACCGAGACACTTTTAAAAATTGATATCTTGGGTCTGGTCTGATGATGGAGCCGAAAGTTGGTCATAGGAACTCCTCAATCAAACAAGATAGCACCATCGTGTTTGGACTCATTGGTTACGTATTAACAAGTGCTTTGACACTAGGTGGTGTTTAAGGTCTGATGATGGAGCCGGAAAGTGGCCATATTATTTTTTTTTTAGTTACTCCAATTGTTATCCATTTTTCAAGCACTTCCTGGCATCTGATTGTGCTGTAACTTGGCATACTTATAAAGCTACCGAGACATTTTGAAAAAATGATAACATGGAGCTGTTCTGATGATGGAGCCGGAAGTTGATCATAGAAACTCCTCAATCTAACAAGATAGCACCATCATTTTTGGATTCATTGCTCATGTATTAACAAGAGTGGTGTTCAGGGTCTGATGATGGAGCCGGAAGGTGGCCATGGGAAAACCTCAATCAAACAAGATAGCACCATCGTGTTTGGACTCATTGGTCATGTATTAATAAGTGCTTTGATACTAGGTGGTGTTCAGAGTCTGATGATGGAGCCGGAGGGTAGCCATGGGAACCCCTCAATCAAACAAGATAGCACCATCGTGATTGGACTCGTTGCTCATGTATTGACAAGCGTTTTGACACTAGGTGGTGTTCAGGGCCTGGTGATGGAGCCGGAAGGTGGCCATGGGAAAACCTCAATCAAACAAGATAGCGCCATCGTGTTTGGACTCATTGGTCATGTATTAATAAGTGCTTTGATACTAGGTGGTGTTCAGAGTCTGATGATGGAGCCGGATGGTAGCCATGGGAACCCCTCAATCAAACAAGATAGCACCATCGTGATTGGACTCGTTGCTCATGTATTGACAAGCGTTTTGACACTAGGTGGTGTTCAGGGCCTGGTGATGGAGCTGGAAGGTGGCCATGGGAACACCTCAATCAAACAAGATAGCGCCATCGTGTTTGGACTCGTTGTTTATGTATTGACAAATGCTTTGACACTAGGTGGGTGTTCAGGGTCTGATGATAGAGCCGGAAGATAGTCACGAGCACTTCGCAACCCAACAAGATAGCACAATCGTTTCGAGTCTCATTGGATATATTTTGACAAGTGCTATTACACTAAGAAGCTGGTTTTCAGGGACTGATGATGGAGCCGGAAGGTCAAAATACAAAAAAAAACCGGTCAAGTGCATGTCAAACTACGCACAATGAAGGGTTCCGTAGTTGGGATGAATTTATCCAACAAACTTATCATTGTAGTTGAAAAACTTGTTCTCCCGTACATTCTGTATGGAAGAACATGTTTTTGCAACAGCAAATTAAAGTTGGTCGATTATTACTCGGTAACTTGTGGAGCCTACGTAGCGGTGATAGTTTTCCTTTTAATTGCGTAATATATACTATTGCCGTGAATTTTTTCACATATCCAAAACTAACCATTTAGCTGGCAGGGGGGGGGCACTTGACTCTAACACATATTAACACTTTAAAGCTTAATATTTCGCAATGGATCCCTGAATCCAAAAATGGTTTTGACAAACCAACTATTATTTTTAAACGACCTTTCGAACGATCGACGAGAAAAAAAATAACCATCCACACTTTACGTGTAGGGGAGGTACCGTAAAAAAATATATTTTTACTTATTCATTTTTACCACTTTGTCGGCGTGATTTATATATGTATACCAAATTACAGCTCTCTAGTACCAACAGTCTCTGACATCAGTCTCATGTTAATGGCTCTGAAAAATAACATGTAGTATAGCAAGCGTAACAGTTCCAGCTCAATCACTAGTGCAGACACCAGCACTCCATGTATGAACTCTGTGTCACAGTGCACTAAAAAATTGACTCCGTGCAGGCGGCGTCCCTCCCCCAGACCTGTCGTGGCGGCTGCTGGCTCTGGAGCCGGCGCTTGACCACCGCCCCTACCTCAGGATACACCACACCAACTACTCCATCGGTAAGTGAACGCATTGCACACATCATTTACCTCTATCTGATCAACTTTGTTACTAATTCTATAGTTTAAGTTTATAAAGTCTTGAGAGTTAAAAAATCTGCAAAAGAAAGAAAGGTGGAGCGATGACATCCCATAGGTGTCGGGTAGAAACTGGATGAGAGTAGCCAAGGCACCTGTCGAGTTAAGGCACCTGTCCCACCGCTGCACGCCGACGAGAATGGACTAGCTATCGACTATTTTCTCGCTTAAGAAACGTACAATACAGTTACATTTCTCGCCGGCAGTGTGATAATAAGCGATCAAGTATTGATATAATGTATCTCTTTTAATAACATGGAACCCACAACTATTGTACGTTTCTTTTGCGTGAAAATCGCTTCCTTGTCGGCGGTGGGACAGGTGCTTAAATGACGTGTGATTGGAAAGACAAATTTTCATAGGTACATAATTATGTTCAGCAGTAAACATGCTGACGGTGATGAATGTTGTATTGTTGGGTATAGAAGGCGTGTCGGTGTCGCACGCGGTGGTGACGGCGGCGCGCGAGCTGCACAACGCCACCCTGCAGTGCGATGCGCGCCAGCGCACGCCCGCGCGCCCGACCGTTCCACCCGCGGCCCCGCACCCCGCGCACCCCGCGCCCCCGGCGCCCCCAGCCACAGCCGCGCATGTTATCGCTGCCAAGCTAGAGATACATGTCACATGTGAGTGTTCATTCTTATACAATACATCAATAATATGCAATTAGACACACTGCTGTCTATACACATACAAAACAAATTATACAATATTTATACAAAAATCTCCCCCGTTTTTCTTAACTACACTAACACTCCATTTACTATTGACTCTGTGTTTCTATGAAAAAAATCGTTACTAGTATTTGAATTAAAGCAAAAACTCTCCATCAATTACACCCTTTGGCAAGTTTCATGCGTGTTACCCACTATCGCATAGTTTATAATCCTAGTGCTGTCTGCTCCGTTTCCAACTGAAGCAATAAAGGCCGTCTGTGACTGATTATGCCATCTGATCGAAAATACTTTCTGTTCTTTCTCTTTGTTTTAGGGAAGGTTTGAGCTACTTTTAAATTACTTACTTAACCGGTAAACAACCGGCCGGAGCTCGCACGTATCCAAAAAACATTGTTTATTTTCGTGTTATTTTTATGTGATTTTAAGAACTCCCGCAGACAGCCGTGACGCGACAGCGCCGCGCACCTCTAGTAGAACAATTTTTATGATGGATTTTTTCTATCAAAATCGAGTCGCAACGTCGCGTCGCGCTTGTCTGCGGGAGCCTTAACTCATCTTGAATCAAGAATGACTTTAAAATATTTATACTTTATAGAACGTTTATACAAACAGTTTATAGAACGTTTTTTTTTAAATCTACTTACTAATAATCTTTTCTAGTTTAATATTATTTCGTTAACTTCGTATATAATAATGTTAAACTAGAAATAATGTTTTTTGTTTTGTTTCAAAAATTATTTTAGTCATTGTTTCACAGGAATATCTGAATTTGAAGACAGATAATGTCCGTCTTATTATTACAAACTATAAAGTACCGTTCTGTATTTGACTTTGCACTACAACAGATAAACGTTATCAGCATTACGTAGTTATCTGTGTTCGATGCTGGAGAGCCATGTGTGCACATAATATACAAGTACACACACGATGCTGGAGAGCCATGTGTACACAACATAAAACAAGTACACACACAACACAGATAATATATTTATTCAATATTGGTTCGATAGTTGGGCTTTAATATGAAAATCTATGTAAATGTTGTTAAAGTTGGCACAACTCAAATATTAGCAAGTATGATTATGCGAGCTCTGACGTTCAAGTACGTTTTGCTCACTCCGCTTCGCGTCGTCCGCTCCGACAGCTCGGATCGCTCCCGTGGGAGATCTTGAATTTTCCCGCATTGGATATATCGCTCCGTGATGCGCCATCATTTCTGTATATTTCTGTGTTCACTAAACGATGGTTTGTCATGGTTGTCGTTAACATTTTCTTCGGCTACGGGTTATATAGACTCTTAGTTAAAACGTTGAAACTTAGTTTCTTCTTTTACTTAAGACAGTTGTGTTATCATTATCACTTATCAGTCAAGTAACCTTGGGACAGAGCTTAAAAGAGTTGGCAGAGGCTTGATGCGGTATTTGGAACACTCAGGAAGGAAGGATAGATATTTTGTAAATAGAATTGTTTATTTATTTTGCATGTAGACTTTCCTAGTTAATAAGCAATTTTTATACGTAAGAAAAGTAAACGAGTTTATGTAGACGGTGACTTTTCAAATCTCATTTAGGTATGTACCTGTAAGTATAGGTACCCACGGTCAACCGCATACAGTGATAACAAATTGTCACCATAGACGTGTTGGCTATACAAACGTCTTTGGCAGATTCCTAATTGAAGCGTTGCATCTAAGTTTCTTCTTTATACTTTAGAAAGTTGTGTTATCCTTATCAGTAATGTAAACTTAGGAACATTCACTAGTAGTTTTACTTGGGTTTCCAAATCTCATTTAGAAAGCCTGTAAGCCTGTAAGGGTTTGGACGTGAGGTGAATTGTACAGTCAACAACGAATCACTGCTAACACTTGTAGTGCGAAAACAGCCCTTACCGCTACGACATAAAGACGCTGTCAATTTCAAGTTGTGTGCGATTAGTTGTAAAATGATTTTATCGTACGTAGATCCACCGTCGTTCGTGATCTCGCGCTGGCCAGGGTTTGGCGTGTCGCTGTCGGCCGGCGGCGCGGCGGCGCTGCGCTGCGACGTCGATGCCAACCCACCAGCTAGAGCCTGGTGGCTGCGGGACGACGCCAATCCTACCAGGTACGTGGGAAGCAAAGCACAAAAGGGAGGAGGCCTATACTCGGCATCGAGTGGAACAAGGCTACCGATGATGACGATGGCGGACACATGATAGCCTTTGCTTGAGGCATGCATGACTTGAGACGAGTTACAGTATAAAATAAAAGATTGATTGAAATCTAACAGCATCGAATACTATTGAGTTTCAAAGGTTTAATAGATAAAGTTATAGTTCTATATCCCGTCTATGTTCTATTCTATGTGTAACAACATATACTGCTGTTAAATTACTAGTGAATCAAGGAATCCTCCAGGGCACCAGGGCTTCTGATAAGTACATACTGTCTATTATCTTGTTATAACAAGGTGACAACAGAGAACATAAAACCCAAAATAAAGATTATCTATCAACGAAATTCTCCATAATAATGTATGTACAATGTGAGGGAAACTAACGCGTCCGTCGGGTGGATTATAAGTTGTCGTAAGTGAACTAAACAATCCGAGACAAAGGGGCGCTGACACTCCACTTTTATTCGTCGTGTCTCTATTCCCTGTGTCCCTCGCCCCGGGTCCCTGTTGTTAGCATCGACCTTCGAGCTCCACAAGCTCGTCTAGTTACGTTATAATACAGAATACGGACGTTACGTGTTAGTTATTTAAGCTTCTTTACGTTGTTTGTTTAATAAAAGTTGTTTTTTCGTTGTTGTCGAGAAGTCCGTAATGTTTTGAATACTGAGTCAATTAAAGTTTATTGGGGCGGATGTTTTTGTTTGTAAATACGTGTATTGACTACTGATGTGGAATGTATGAATGACGAACCGGAAAATAAGGATTCAGGAAATGCTTGAATAAAATAATAAACTTTTGATAGTTTTGTGATACGTGCTAAACCCTAAACACAAACAATGTATTAGTAAGTTAACAGAGATCACCGAAGCCCACTAAATGCAGTTGAATACACAGTGAGAACGTCGTTTTCAAAAACACAGGCTTAAAACAAGAGCTAGTGATCCTACATCAGCAATACCCGGATGTTGTTGATGAACGGGACAAACTACGGGTGGTCACAGATGGTTTCAACAACTGTAGTAACATATACGAGGAGGCTTTATGTAAGGTTAGGGACCTAGAAGAAGAATTAATTCATGCAAATACACAAATTACAAAATTACAGAAACAAAGAGAATGTACTCAGGCTAAGGAAACTAATAACTTGTATAGTGAATTATTAAACACTAATTGCAACCAGCACTCCTTAATAACAATAGACCTCACTGAAGATTCTTTAATGAACCATAATAATAGTAGTTATAAATTAAGTCAAATAAAATTAAAAAATATGCAAAGCGAAATAGAATCATAAATAAATGCAATAAATATAGGAAACAACAAAAACACAGTTCCAATAATATTAAAATAAGGAAAGTGTAAGGTCAATGAAATACGTGGGTCAACGACAGACTGATATATTTGCCAAAGTAAACTAACTAGCCACCACCATATAATAATAAGTACCGACCGATGTTACAGAAAGGACGTGAATTTCTTGTAAATAAATTAAATAACTATCAAATTAAATTAGAAGACAGTAAGAACATTTATGAGTTTGACATTCAACACTTACAGTCTGAAATTCAGGTACTAGAAGCATCACTTCAGTCACTCTATTCTAAGTATGTGAGCTCTGAAAAACAAATTCAGGAGCACATCCTTGCCGCTAATGAGTTAGTGGACATGTGCAACTTTAATGCAGACAAAGTGAACCTGCTGACTCTCAGCACCCCTGAATCTTCACTACAAAGTAAACCAAATCTTGGCACTCACCAACTTGAGGCATCTGAGGATCCATACCAGTCAGGAAGTGCTCAGGTCTCGATTCCCAGTAAAGATACACCAGGTATTGAACAAGGTCGGCTGGCCCGGGGATACCGCACGGTCTCCCGTGAGGCAGCGAGCCTCCTTGCCGGATTACCGCCATGGGATCTGGAGGCGAAAGTCCTCGCGCACATTTGGGAGTGGCGCGAGGAGGTGAAGCGCCGGGGTGTAACTCCGCTGCCGCGAGAAATCGCGGCACAGCGGACAGAGCTCCGGCAGGATCTCATGGCGGCATGGAGAGTGCGATTGTCGCAACCCAGTGCTGGGCACGCCACAATTGTGGCGATAAGTCCCCTCTTTGAGGAGTGGCTAGAGAGGCGCCATGGCGTCCTGACCTTCCACCTGACACAGGTCCTCACCGGACATAGCAGCTTCGGGAGGTTCCTGTGTAGGATTAGGCGGGAGGAAACGCCCGGGTGTCATCACTGTGCGGATCGCCCGGAGGACACGGTGGAGGTATAAAGAAAATAAAAGCTTTTAAGCAAATCAAGATCAAATTGACCGAGGATCTTTGGGAAATGTCTATTAAAATCTGTACCTCCATAATTAAGACAATAGCGCCTTACTTAGCCTTAATATTTAATTTGTGTGTGGATCAAGGAGTCTTCCCAGATTTAATGAAATACAGTAAGGTTTTTCAAATCCGGGGACAGTAAAGACACCAATAATTATAGACCCGTATCCGTGCTGCCAGTTTTCAGCAAGGTGTTTGAAAAGGTAATGCTGAATCAAATGCTCAATCATTTTAACTCAAATAAAATCCTTCACGACCAACGGTATGGCTTCACCAAAGGACGTTGTACGACCGACGCCGGTGTAACCTTATTTTTAACGCGTGGGAAGAGGCCGGAGACGCCATTGTAATCTTTTGTGACCTCTCCAAGGCATTTGATTGCGTCGATCATGAAACCTCACTCTTGAAGCTTGAGCATTACGGACTTGGAAAACTTGCGCTCAGTTTAGTAAAATCTTATTTAAATGATAGACAACAGTAAGTTCAAATAAACGGGATCAACTCAATAGGTTTAAATGTAAAAATGGGTGTTCCACAAGGCTCGATTTGGGGTCCTTTCCTCTTTTTAGTATATATTAATGACCTACTCCATTTATTAAAAAATCCGCCACACATGGTATTATTTGCTGACGATACTTCCTTAATTTTTAAGGTAGATAGACGTGCTACAAATTTTGACGAAGTAAATAACGCCCTACTGCAGGTCCAAAATTGGTTCACTGCTAATAATTTAGTATTAAATGAAAAAAAACTAAGTGCATAAAATGTTCTTTACCAAATGTCAAATGTAGTGATTGTGAGATAGTATTGAATCAAGAGAAACTAGAATTCGTCGATAAAACTGTTTTCCTGGGGATCACGCTCGACTCGCGGCTACAATGGGGTCCTCATTTAACATCTCTTGCAGGACGGCTAAGCTCAGCAGCATATACTGTCAGAAAAATGCGCCAATTTACTGATGTAGATACCGCGAGGCTAGTCTATTTTAGTTACTTTCATAGCATTATGTCTTACTTATTTTACTATGGGGACGAGCTGCAGACATCGAGTCGATTTTTATTCTGCAGAAAAGAGCGATCAGTGCTATTTATAATCTCCGCAGACGCGATTCTTTAAGGGAATTGTTTAAGGATATTAACATCATGATGGTACCTTGTCAATATATCTATGAAAACATCATGCACGTAAGAAAAAATTTACATCATTTTGGTAAAAGAGGTGATAGACATAATTATTGTACCAGAAATAGGTACCTATTAGTTCAACCAGGTTTCAGACTGGTTAAAGTAGACTCATCTTTCATGGGGTACTGTTTAAAATGTTACAATAAACTTCCTCCCCACATACTTCAACTGAATGAGACGAAATTCAAAACTTGTATGAAACGCACACTATGCAGGCAGGTTATAAGTTGGAGGATTACATCACTGATAAAAATGCTTGGCTTAATGCTGATCCTGCTCCACAACCACAGCTAACTAAGTAATTAACATTTGAAAATACTGTTGGAGCTGTAAACTTAATCTCCTTTTTATTATATAATTGCATAGCATAGGTGTGAGTACTATTGGAATGCCGATCCCTTTTATTTTGAAATTGCTAAAAAGTTAATTGCTTCATTAATATGCTGAAATTCTGGCAGTTTATCTGAACTCATAATATTTTTGAAATAAGTCGTATTTTGTTGTTAATTCAGTAAAACATCGTGTGCGGTCCCTGACCTTCCGTTATTTCTTTGAATCAATCGTCTGCTTGCCAGTAACAGCAACGCAACGGATACCTGCCGCTCTGCAGTTCGCGTCGCGGTGACTCGTGGCATCCGCTAAACAACTTGCTTCATTTATTTTCTGCGCAGTCAAGGGCGACGCTTGAGCGTGTACCTCGTGGTCAAGTGGTTATGCAACCAGGGTGTTCTAAACTCCAGTTCGGACTATTTCGTAAAACTTGTGTGTGTATGTGCTAGTTCGCCGCCACCACTGGAAGCTGGCGACGAGACGGCTCGCGGGTCGGCTACGTTGCGGTGGGCAGCTCTGCGTGGCTCTCACGCGGGCTGGTACCGCTGTCGGGCCACCTGGCTTGATACCGAGTATTCGTCTATTGGATACTACCTTAATGTTATGTGTGAGTCATTATTTGATTAGTTTATTTCTTCACTGTCTTTATATGAAGTTCTGCTTGCTCTTGTAGCCTGACCCTAAGTAACCCGGGTTACTTAGTGCAAAATTGGATTCTTCTTCTGATTTACTCAATTCATCTGTTACATTATCATTTTCTCTTTTCGTTCATATTATTATTATCATGTCTTTAAGGTATCATCATTATGATGCATAGACAGTAAAAAAATACTTCGTAGATATCATTATTTGAAACTTCTCCTTTTATAATAATATGTTCTAATGTTGTGATTTTTGTGACTACTTACTGCTAACAAAACAAGCAATTTCCCATAAGCTCCGGAAGAGAACACGGAGACGATGACAGAAGCTGAGAACGAGCCAGAAGAGCCAGATCATCAGAAGGTGGAAGTTCCTCTTGGAGGGAATGTGCAGCTACACTGTCCTAAAGGTACGGCTATCCTGCTTCGAAAGTAGATGGAGGGCAATTATTTACTTGGCACACCATTTTTGCTGTTACGTGATCCTACGCAGAAGTCAAAGAACTTAATTGATAATCGAATTGGCGATCAGATTAAATTGTCCGTAATTACCAAACGCGACAGTTGGCAGTCGTATGAAAGGCTATTATCACGGCAAATTGGCGTAATCTTTAAATTTGCTATAAGTACAACAATTGCTGACTGTACATTTTATGTCTGTCGAATTTGGTTCTATCATGCTATATGACGTAGTATTCATATGTCATGTTGTTCGTACAGGGAGTGTTGGTTGCTGGTGGCGCCGCGTCGTGGGCAACTCCAGCGAGACCTGGGCCCCCGCCGGCTCGCATCATGCTCACGGTGTCTTGGGTAAATTCTTCAGCAAGTATACTCCATAGCATAAGAACCTCTATAGACTCACCCATAACATTGATTCTCCTGTACACAGGTATAAAAGACGCGTTGTATCAAGAAGGAGGCGAGTATCGCTGCGTAGGTGCGCGCGCGCCCGACCTTATGCGTCTGAGAGAGCTCAAACGGGTCACCCTCAAAGTTACCGGTGAGTAGTTATTTGTGATTGAAACTGTTATGTACTCAGGTGTAACTCCGGAAGTCTTCAAATGTTGAGTGATATGGTTATTTCTAGGCAAGCATGCACCACCGTCGAGACTGTTTGCAAACTGTTTCAAAGAAAGTGCAATTTTTACTTACCGCCAGGGAAGATAGGGGTCAAT
The DNA here is from genome assembly GCA_949152455.1 of Lithophane leautieri. Lineage (NCBI taxonomy): Eukaryota > Metazoa > Arthropoda > Insecta > Lepidoptera > Noctuidae > Lithophane > Lithophane leautieri. The sequence continues at coordinate 12,078,037 of OX424484.1, read as the reverse complement.
ACAACTATCTTTCTTATGCTGCTGCTGGTGGCCAACATGTCATCTTGTCATTTTTAGTCTCTGTAAATGAGATGACGGTGAGAATAAACCTCTGACTGTCACTAATGAGACACAATAGAATTTTAATTGTTATCAGCTTTCTAAAGGCCAAACAACAGTTGAGCGGCTTTGGAATCCATCGTAACATCAATACAGGTGGAGCCACAGCGACGGCTCTAAGCGCCGAGCCAGCAAACGGTGGCTGGCGCCTCGAGTGCGGCGCGTGTGGGCGCAACGTGCGCGTGGTGTGGCTGCGCGCCGGAGGCAGCGCGCCCGCCGCGCTGGCGCCCGACCTGGCGCAGCACTGCTGGCGCGCCGTGCTGCACGTGGCCGAGCCCGACGAGGTGTGGTGCGTGGCCGCCGCCGGCCACAGTGGCGCCGTCGCCGTGTTCCCGAGGAGGACTGCACACCCCTCTCCCGCGCCCGCACGACACACAGTCCGCGCCCTGCATAATGAAGCCGCTGCAGTCACTCCAGCAGTTGTTTTCGTCCTAATGGTATTAACCATCTCGAGACTGCCATGACTTGTGAAGTGAAGTTGGCAATAACAAAAGACACCAATCCCGGTGTGATGGCGAGAGCCACTGCAATGGAATAAATTGGACAAACAGTCGTTACTATGGAGTCCGAAATGCGGAGAAAGAATAGGATCCGACATAGTGTAGTGTTAATTACAAAAAGTGAACAACAAGTCACTAACGTCTAAATCAAAAAGAGCGTTGTTGAAGCAAGAAAAGTGATTGTGATGTCATCATAGTGTCCAAAGCTTTACTGTGGTGCGCCAAACTAGTAAGTGATAGTTTTCACTCGTTGTCCACAAACATTCTCGTGAATGTGTTGTTACTCGTCCAAGACGAGCTGACTTGTCAGTCTATCTCCTATTCTAGTCTTCGTAGCTACCTATTGTATTACGTCATTATTGGTTACTCTAGCGTGTCTATACTCGTATGTATCTACTGACACTTTCGCTGAAGCAACTATTGTTTTACCTTCTGCTACAATCCAAAGGTCGTTGACAAAGTCAAGTTTAGCAGTTTCCCATAAAACAGAATTATAAAGTGATTTTCGATGTTGATCTCATCAATTACATGGGGCTCTGATTTCCGTTAGTGAACATTGTATTTTCTAGCAGTTTGTCACAGTTGTTATAATCGTCAAGCCAGTTACATGTGTTTATGGTAAAAATTGTTAAAAGTGACATGTCTACGACATTCATGGTTTTGTTCGTTGTTTCTACTTTACATTATTCCCCTCGTAAGCTCTCTGTCGTTGGTATCAGATACTACTTCCTTCTTGCCTCAGCGAGCGTGTGTGCGGCCTAAACCTTATATCCTTTGAGTTTTATCTTCTCTCCATCTTCCTGTATCCTCTTATTTTCTAACGTAATTTATAAACAGGAATCAAATGTGCCAAATTGTTGATATTTTAAAATTTAAAATAGATTTTTCTTATATTGATTATTATAAATATATGGTCGATTATTACGTTATGTTCGTATTTTAATGGTATGTGAATTACTAGTGCAATGTGAACACCAAATGATGAGATTTTTAAAGTTAATGTAAGTAAGTGAGAGTTAAGCTCGTGTGCTAGTTGTCAAGCAATACGCGGTGACGGTTGTAATGTCAGAGTAGTCCATCGACAGATATCTAGGGCTCAATACGCACTACGACTAATCGTACGACTAGTATCTTTCTTTTTAGAAATTATACTTAGATGCTTTCGATCCAGAAAATATCTTATCAAATATTTTGTAATTATGAATCGACTATCTACTTTAGTACAAGAATTAATAACAAAAGTGTCATAGTGCGTAGTGCGCCGACGACTGACGAGATCCTCTCGGTCGAGTGCAGTAATGTAAAGCAATAATATTATATCGAGAGAGTTTGTCTCTGGCGCAACAACCGCCATCAGCCCAGGCTAGCATATAACTATATAATATATTTTATATAGATGTCAAATTCTTAAAGTATAAATACTATGTATCATAGCTTAAACTGAATCATGTAACTTTCGATGTCAATTTTAGTCGTTCGTTTAGATCGGACGTTTTTTGTATGGACAAGATACTAATAATATTTGCTACCACAATTTTTGCAACAATCTCGTAGTGTAAGGGTTTTGATCAAATGTTCGGCGTTGGTGTTGGTGTCGGTTGGTTGGTTAGATCGTTAGGTTTGTTAGATTGTGTTTAGTTTCGTTCTGTTTCTTCTGATACACGACGCTGTCTCAATGTGTAGCCAATGTTTGTTTGTGTACTTCATGAGAGATGACTTTGTCACAAATGTTGAGTTAAGACATTGCTTAACAATACTCCGTGGTCTTAAGTCAACGAAGTAGGTAATAATACAATGCTAGCTATCAGCAGTACTTAGACTATTTCACTTATCTTGAGACAAATCAAGTACAAGGTAAACCGCAAGGTTTTCTTTAATATAAAGCGTTTAGTTCATTGATTATAGTTTTGTATCCACATTCTTGTTATTGTCTAGTTCTATTGCTTAAAAGTAGTGTTTCGGTAAATATGAACAGTCATCTCTCATGGCACACACTGAGTATAAAGATAAAGTAGTCGTTGTTAAGATTGTGATAAAGAGGCGCGGGCGCATCGCGGACCGCACCGTCCGTATGTCACGAACTCAGAAAGATGTCCGACATTTCCGTGTGTCGCAGAGAATTTAATCAAGTAACCAGTATCGTTAGTTTATTAGCTGTAGCGAGATGTATTTTTGTATGTCTGAGCGTTTATCGTCAATTGGACAATGAGGTTGAAAAAAAAAACTAATTAATATATAGGCGCTATGTACTTTTAGCGGATGATTCGCAGCGGAGTTTCTATGAAACCGAGTCATTAAATCATGATTATTTTACCTTGTACTACTTAACATAATAAAACCATTTAGCGATAATAGCCCGTCAGCGACGTTCAAAGTACGAGTGGATCTTCTTCTTCAATCTTCTGGATACGTTTGTTCTATCGTAAACAAGACACAAAGCTTCTTCAAAAAAAAAACTGTGAAGTATTCCCACGGTGAATACATTCATATAATAATACATATTCAGGATCATCAGCACTAAGCACCTTCTATCAAATATTTCAAGCGACATCCAGAAGCTCAAATGTTTAATTTCTGGCGCAGTGTCCGTACTGGGGGCCAAGTCCACTAATTTACAAATGTGTCAGTGCTCTCACAATGATGAATTTTTGACAGATTTTGTATGGCGAATCTGTCAAAAACTCATCATTGTGAGACCATTGACACGTTTGTAAATTAGTAGACTTGCCCCCTGTTGGCTTATTTAACAACACATTTCATTTACCTATTACAACACTTGATTCTGCTGCAAATCATCCGCAAGTTACTCATAGCACCTAAAACAAAAAAAAACGTTGTTTCGTTCGTACCTGGATGATGATACAATGATCCGTCCATGCGGAATTCGATGTAGTTAGTTAAGGAGCTACGTAGAACCTTCGTGTCCCGCTCCCGCCATTTCTGTCGTGTCTAGCTCGCTGACACAGAATCAAACGGTACAGAACGCTCACTCTAACACGAGTGATGACAAAGACTAATACTGCAACATAACTGAAAAGTGTATAAAATAACAGTTTCAGTACAATTGGGTGACTAATTTGTACAGTCAGACAACAGATTGTTTAGCAAATTAACTATCAACCTATTTCTTCGTTTTCGAATCGTCGTTCTTTACCAGAGGTATGAAATGGCTATAACACGGCACTTAGTGTCAATCTGCTAAAGAATATATAGTTCTCCATTTGCTACCAACTCTGTGGTTAATCCGCACTTCTCGTTGTTAACAGTGAGCGCTCTGTACCGTCTAACTCTGTGGTATCATGCTGTATGATTCTAGTAGGTCGTCATCTGTCGTCACTCTCGGACATTCTGTCTCCTCATCCTTTTGCACTTCCTCTCTCTGTCCCTTGTCGTCCTTTTACGGCCTTGTACCCTAGAGGAAAATTGCCTGGAAAATTACATGGGTTCTTTGGTTTTTTGAGCCATTTAAGGTTCATTATGGGTATCGGTATGACCACTTTGGTCAACGGCAGCTAGTTCTAAACTGTGAGAACCACTGTCTCGTTTCGTGCCATCTAATGGGTAATTAGCTTCATCCAGTCGTAGAGTGTGGTGAAGTGCACTTTCTGGCACTGTGTGAAAGCTGTACCATTGCGGCCATATTATGTCACTGTCCCTTTATTCCTCGGGTGTCTCTCAGTCGGTAGTTCCCTCCGCGGCCCCCGCACCTCGTATCTAGTGGCCGCGCCCGTAACCACTCTACCATTCATAATACCCGGTCATACATTATAGCATATCAAGATTTAGATTAGCAAAAGATCAAACTCAAAGCATTTACTGTAAATAAACCATTAACAGGCACTTTTGAATTGTCAAGGAGCCGTTGTGGTAGGTTCTTATGAAGAAGAAAGGGCAAGAAACTCCATGGACACACTTTTTAACGGACTTCTAAAAGGAGGAGGTTATGAATTCGGATGTTTATAATTTTTTTTTTTTTTTTAAATGTTTTTTCGGGCTAAATCTGTCCTAAATAAACGGATTTGCAAAATTTTATTGTTTTGTTTGCAAGGGTATACTTCCGAGATGGTCTCATTGTCAGTTTAGGATCTGATGATGGGATCCTGGAGAAATCGAGGGAATTCTTCAAATATTATAGGCACACCTATGGCGATCTCAGTATTTTTTATAGTAACTCGTGCGGTTGCTCTCAGAAACCACCATTTGGTGAAGTGGAACTGATGATGAAACACAGATGGCCACCGGAACTACTCGATAATAAGTATTTCACGGGTTGCGATTCGATTACTTTAATATAGTTGCCAAGCAATTTATGTTCGTCACAATGTATAATATGGAGAAGTGGAGCTGATGGTGAAGTACCAATACTCCTCAACGATTAACGTCCCTGCATCTGGAAAAGCAATACATATTTTGTAATAGGTGATGAGCAGTTGACATTAGGCTGTTGTAACTTAGATAAATTACAAACTGACCTACTAAAAAGCGAGAATAAAAAGTCAGTAAAAAAAAAGCAGGTCTGTGTAGAGCGTCCTCTCTGTCATTCATACATCTGTGACAGTCTCTTTCTAAACCTTGATGTGTCAAATATGCGCCCGGGTATTGGCATTCAATTATTTATGATAATAATAATTATGTTACAGCAGCTGAAGACTATGAATTCTGTCAGTACCGTATATGTAGAGTGTGTATGATTCTCGTAACTCAAGCGGTAAAGTAAACGAGTACGTAAGTGAACGATTCTGTTCACATATCTATATACGGTCGGTTGCAAGTCAGTTTCTTTGTAGTAAATCGTGTTATTGAGCAGAGAGCTACTGAGAAACGTCTCTGCAACCATGAACAGTCGTGAACAGTGGCGGGCGCGGCCGCGAGTCCTCCTCAGTTTTGTACTTAGCGTCCATTCGATACTACTGTGTCGCATCTCGGTGCCAACATAATTTAATAGATCATAATATATATTTACATTTTATTATATACATTTTATTGTTTACTTTGATATTGAATGTACAGAATCCATATATTCATCGCCATGTGTTTATGGAAATCGTTTACCGGATAACATAAATGATATAAAAATATTGAAGAGTTTCATTTCATCATTCCACTTTGACTTAGCATCGATAGGACAGCCTCAGGACATCATGGTACAATGTAAACCCAACCGTATCGTCCCAACGATACGGTTGATTTAAGCTTATAAAGAAAGGGTTTTAATCAAATTAATTGCAGTGAGGGTGCGTGAAGAGTCAGTGGTGCGTACACTCGGAGCGGACGACTCGCTGCTTCTGGGAGATGGAGCATCGCGATGTACCTACGCACAGACGAATTGTACAATCAGGGTTATTATTGTTAAGCAAGTTGACAACCTACCTCTATTTGCCGTGTTAAAGCTGTTTCATTCACTGTCAAACACTACCGGTTGTGATTTGAATAGGTATATACCTATATAAATAGGTATATACCTACCTGCGTATACCTACGGAAAATTTAAGTTGGCGGCCAATTTGCTTAACAATTAATTTCCCTGACTTACATACAATAACTACGACCGACCTCGTGTAGTACAGACCTATTTCTCTTTCTGTAATTCCAACACACGGCCGTTCGCTTTGAATGAACAGCAGTACATGAAATGTTCTAATCTGTATCTAGTTGAGTCCTGAGCAATAAACCAAATAGTAAATTTCTACTATTGCTTATTACTCGTAGCTACACTCTCGTCACCAGTTTGATTTTAGAAAGAAAAGGTGTTTATGCATAATACCAATTTAGAATGTAGATAAGTTGAACTCGTTTTTAACCGACTTCGAGGAAAAGATTTTTCTCACTTAGTCTATGTAGACGACATCTTAATTGACTTGTTATTTACATAGCAGGTAGTGGTATTAGAATGTGTGTGGGGTAGGTACCACAACTAAAAAGTGCCTTCCAAACAACTGTCTTCCAAAAAAACACAAAAAAACTGAAAAATAACTTAAATTTCGGAAGTAGGTGGCAAAAAAGGAAAATTGATAAAAAACTTTTTTACAAAAAATTAAACCGACGAAAAAAGAACTGAAAAGCGAAAAATAAATAACTTTAATTTCGGAAGTCGGTGTCTTCGCTTTTCAATTTTCGTTTTTTGCCACCGACTTCCGAAATTAAAGTTATTTATTTTTCGCTTTTCAGTTCTTTTTCCGTCGGTTAAATTTTTTGTAAAAAAGTTTTTTATTTTTCGCTTTTGTGTTACCATCCACTCCAGGGTACTCCAGAGGGTTACTCCAGGTTAAAGACCTGGAGTTGATGATGAGTGGTTGTGTCATCAGAACTATGTATGTGTGCGAAATTTCAACAGAATCGGTTCACAGTTGAAAATTCAGTTGGTGAAAAATCAATCAACCCCATTTTCTCTACCTTTAGGGGTGGATTATAGTTTCCAATTTTAAATGGGACCAACTTCGAGGTATACCCTTCCCAATAAAAAAAGAATTTTTCAAATCGGACTACTCACTAAAAAGTTATGCGTGGCCATAAATAAAAAAAAAAAATATACGTGTCGACTTGAGAACCTCCTCCTTTGTTTTTCGTCGGTTAAAACGCAAAGACACCGACTTCCGAAATTAAAGTAATTTTTCACTTTTTTTGTGTTTTTTTGGATGTCGGTTGTTTTTTTTTTGTAAAAAGTTGTTCTTTTCACTTTTTAGTGTGACATTGCAAAATGACATCTTAGGCGACATCTAGCGGTAGAACCTTGTAGCTCAAGAGTTTCTCGATACCGAAGACTAAACGCTGTTATTGGGTTTTGATAATTATCTTGATGTTAATTAAGTATTCGAAATTAATTAACATACAGATTTAATCACCCAAATTTTATAGTCATGCAATGTCAGATAAATTAAAATTGAATATATTATCTTAGAATTTCACAAGTGGACTGTCACTTGTGTCAAACAATTCTGTTTAGTCTGTGGTTAGATCTTTCTCGAAGGTCGATGAAAAGGAGTCAGGTCTTTGGTCCTGCGTGTGTGACGAGAAGGCTGTTTCTTCCCGATCCTGGTCGATCCTACGCGACGATGGGGATTCATCAGGTATGTTATTTGAGAGGCACCAGTTCGGTGTTGATCAGACTGTGTCCGGCCAATAATCTTATTGGAAATATATCATAGATGTTGTTTCAGTTATAGCCGAACCTGTCTGACTGTTTATGTTAGCCTGAACTGATGCGAACGTGAGGAGACGTGACGCCCTGGTGCCGTCCCGAGGTCTAATGATATAGCAGTTAGTCCCGACTAGTGGCGGGCAGTGTCCTGGTTGACCCGGGTAGTTATGAGGTTGGATCCAACGAGTGCTGGCAGTGTGACCATCCTTTAACATTGGAAGGCCTTACCTATCCGGTACCTCGTGCGAGATAGTGTCGCCGCTCCAAGTAATGGAAGATTAGCGTCATCGTTTTCTTCCGGACGTTCCCGTAGGCCGCGTGTTCGTGGGAACAGAGTTTCCTCTGTGTTCCATGCCAAGGGACTTGATTCCGTCAACTGAAGTAGAGTAGTCAACTGAAGTAGAGTAGTCAACTGAGGTAGAGTAGTCAACTGAGGTAGAGTAGTCAACTGAGGTAGAGTAGTCAACTGAAGTAGAGTAGTCAACTGAGGTAGAGTAGTCAACTGAAGTAGAGTAGTCAACTGAGGTAGAGTAGTCAACTGAAGTAGAGTAGTCAACTGAAGTAGAGTAGTCAACTCAGGTAGAGTAGTCAACTGAAGTAGAGTAGTCAACTGAGGTAGAGTAGTCAACTGAAGTAGAGTAGTCAACTGAAGTAGAGTAGTCAACTGAGCGAGAGTTCTCAACTGAGTGAGTGAGAGTTACCATCTGCAAGTTATGCTAACTAACATTTAATTTATTGTGGCAGATCCTTGGAGAGAGTGATACCCACGTGACCATTTTCAGAAAGTCATTTCAGAGTGTTTAAGGCTTTCATGTACTGAACTAGGTAATAAGACCAGTTGATATAAATTACATGTGTTTGGTTGTGCCTCTGGGTGCTTTGCCCAATATTCCTTTTATGAGCACAACCATAATAGGTAACTTATTATTCGATTGAGCTAGAAGTTGTTAAGCGTTCATCTCACGAATCCTCACAAGCGACCTGAGCTTGTTGTATTTAGTCTCATCCTTGTATTTCCCCTAACACACCTTGTTCCGGAGACGTGGTGTGTTAGATGATAATACCTGGTAAAGATTGGGAAAGTTCTATATGTTTTAGTGGCTTTCCACAAACTTTGTATACCTTTGTTATTGTTATATTTACAATAAACCAGTAATGTGTAAGAAGGTAATTGTTTAATTGGTTCTTTCCCTAGCTATTTATACCTAATAAATTTACTTTAGCACGGTCTGTAAGGTACCGGGTTACATTAGTTAGAAAGAAAGAAAGAAAATAAATTTATTTGACCCAGGTACGGCACACAATATTTATACAAAAAATAAAGAACATAAAAATAGTATTGTGCGCCTCACGGCTGCGCCAAACAGGCCCAGTTCAGTATGAATGCGAGACAACCAGTGCCTGACGCTGGTTTTCAACTGGACCTTATGTTAGGAGGACGTCTTACAGATGTATATCAGTTTTATAGTGTATGTAGATGTTTAAATAAAAAAATAGATAGATATGTGTAGCAAATAATAATAATAACTCGATTAGATATTTTTATTAAAATAATTATAGATAATTATAAATAAATATTTAAGAAAAGAAGCAGAGTGATATTATGGTTGCACAAGAAATAATGGATTTTCGTCAATAAATAATAGGTATAGCTTAATTTATAACAAAGAAATATTGATATTAACCATGTCTAGTTTCCGTTGCACATCTATGAGGTACTGCCGTAGGCGTCTCCTAAATGTGTTGATCGTGGTAATTAATCGAATAGGTGGTGGCAGGTTATTCCAGAAGCTAGCTCTAAAAGCGGCTGTACTATGCGACCGAGTCGAGAGTTGCTGTGAGCATTGCCTTCTCCCACATTCTCGTTTTCTCGCTATCCAACTCAACTTGTCGTAAAGGTAGTCCGGTTTCTGGTATTTAACTACACCGAACAGAAGGCAAGCCAAGTGAAAGTACCAAGTTGTGGTACCTACCCCACACAAATTCTAATACCACTATCTGCTAGGTAAATAACAGTGACTGTGTCAAATAAGATGTCGTCTACATAGACTAAGTGAGAAAAATAATTATTGAAGCTAACTCAAAAACTACGCGAGCAAAGTTCATAAAAATATGGGACCACCCGGGAAGCACCAGCTTTCATAAAAAAAGGAAACATCAAAATCGGTTCACCAGTCAAAAAAGGGAGGTAAAAACATTTAAAAAAAAATACAGACGAATTGACAACCTCCTCATTTTTTTGAAGTCGGTTAAAAAGTGCAAAATAACTTTAATATCGGAAGTCGGTGGCAAAAAAAGGAAAATTGAAAAGCAAAGACACCGACTTCCGAAATTAAAGTTATTTTTCACTTTTTTAGTGTTCTTTTTTGTAAAAAGTTTTTTTTGTTGTAATAAACACTAATCGCAATTAACTCTAGGTATCTATTTAACTCCCTCTCACGCCCGTCATCTCACGGGCAATGCAGAGAAAATGTTTCATGAGCTCAGTTTCAGTGAAGTGCCTCATGAAACTAGATACACAATCTAATAACGATGGAAACATAATTACAGACATTCTCAGAACTTTTCGAGATGTACCTGTTACGTTTCGAGGTAAATCAGCTTTTCTGTGTAGGTAATAATTATGTAATAATGCTTCACAGTCAATAATTCCACTTTCCTACAGCCAGAGGCGAAAAGAGGGGAATGATGAGGCAATGATTATTATTGCAAGTGAAAACAAAAAGTAATTTATTAAACTAAAACCCGACTGCAAAAGCTTTTTAGTTTCAGCTTTGTATCATCTCTCATTCCAAATTACATTTAAAAATATAATTGTTTTTGATACCCGCTATGGTAGAGATATTTTTTTTCTTTTTTGAAGGTTATATTTTGGGTAGGTAACTTATGTTGTACCTCTTCTGTGATGAGCAGACAAACGGTTTGTGTATGTTTGTCACAAAACCCGTTACCATTGTGCTTAGCAAGACAATCGGTAAAACGGCTTGTTTGCACAATGTTTAATAAAGTGGGATATTAAAGTGGACTGCTTCATCGGCCTAGTGGTCGCAATCGCGACTAGGTTCGATCCTCAGGTCCCTATCAAATCAAATCAATGTTTTTGCAAGCATTTTGGAATAAGAATAACAGAACTACACTACTACACGATTGATTTGAGTTTGGATATCTACCTACAACCTTCTGCCGCCGTTATGTTGCGATGGACTCCGCATCATAGTAGCGCATGCGAAAAACAAAAACGCGACAAATGTTAGGGCGTCAGTACGAAATGTCGACCATCAGTGGTGCGACGGTAGATCAGCTCGGCCTTACGTTAGTGTGACCGATTGTTTTCTCGACAAACGGCAGGACGAAGGAACTTTTGATCGACGAACAATAGCGCGACACAACTTTCACTCGACAAACTAAAGCGCGACAAACGTTTTTATATTTTGGAGTGGATTTTTTTTTAAAGACTGTTTTATTATTGAACAGTTAAGCAGTAATGGAACACCTACAACTTATTATGTGAGTTTCATAAACTCGATAGTTCTTAATATGTTCAGTCAGAGAAGTGTATGGTTTATCAGATTGACACACTACGACGTGCCGTTCTGTGACCATTTCATACGACTGATAAAGATTGGTAGTTTGTGATGTACTATTTAAGTTGATAGTTAATTTGCTAACTGATTGTATGTTTGAGAACGAATTTAAGATTCTCCTAACGTTGCTACGTTGGAACTTATTAAGTAGAGTACTATTAAGGTGCTATAGTGTCCAGGGGATGAGCTGCGTGCCGTCTCTATTGATTTACAACAGATAAAGCGCTCACCGGCGAAGGATTAGGCACTTACTACTACTTACTATTATTATTTGTGACTGTTTCATACTTCTGAACGGTGTGAAATAGATGAAGAATTTCAGTGAAGCCCGTTCGTGCTTATCGTGCTTATGCAGGCTTATCAGTGGACGACGAGTGAAGAAGGACGTTTACGCTTCAAGCTTTTAAGAAAATGTTAAAGTTCGATGTTTACGTAAGTTTTATTTTTTTACGTTTTAGTTCATTAAAAGCTTGTTTAAAAAAAGGTTTTTTTACTTAAATTTTATTTTGTACTTTTTAGCATTAGAATTTATTTAAATATCTGTTCTATCTCCTTTACATGAAAGGTACTTGAAGCTTGTTTTTAAAGGTTTTTACTTAATTTTTTTTGGTACTTTTTAGCATTAGAATTTGTTAAATTATCTGTTTTATCACATTCACTTGAAAGCTACTTGTAAAGACAAATTCAATGAACCCAGATACGCCTTTACATACGTCATGGCGTGAAGTCAACCAAGTTGCATTATCTAGTCATGTGCAAATTTAATGTCTCTGCTGTTGGCCGGTGAGCAGTTTCCTCGTCTGGAGCCAATCTTGGTTGCAGCAGCCAGGTCATGGTGGACTTTAGAATGAACTATAATAACTGTAATGCGTAATAAAATGTTGTGTCTATATGCTGTTGACTTCTGAGAGGAGCTCGTGGCTAAGTAATAATAGCCGCACGGGCCGATCCATGAGGTTAAGCTACGCTTGCCGGGGTTGGTCCGTGGATGGGTGAGCATCTTTACATATCGAGACTCTTCCGTGCCTCGGAAAGCACTTTAAGCCGTTGGTCCCGGCTGTCATTAGTGGATCTTAGACAGTCGTTACGGGTCGTCAAAATCCCGAAAGTCTGACAACCAGTCTTGCTAAGGGGTATCGTATTACCCAGAAAATGGGTTGTGGAGGTCAGATAGGCAGTCATTCCATGTAAACTACTGGTATTCAGCTGCATCCGGTTAGACTGGAAGCCGACCCTAACATAGTTGGGAAAAGGCTAGGCAGATGATAATGCTGTTGATTTCTGGCGAATTCCTTCTTCTGGATTCAATCCTGCGTGCAGTAACCAGATTATGGTAAAGATAAGAACAGGCTATCATAATTGAATGCGTATATAAAATTTTATGTCTCTGCTGTCGTTTGCTGAGCAGTTTGGAGTCAATGTTCAGTGCAGCAGCCAGGTCATGGTGGACTATAAAAAGGACTATCATAATTAAATGCGTATATAAAATTTCTGGTCTGTGCACTTGACCGCTGAGGAGTTCTCTCGCATGGAGCCAATCCCGAGTTAGCAGACAGGTCATGGTGTTTGAATGCGTCTGTTATATTTTGTCTACGTTGTTGACCGTTTAGGAGTTCCCTCGTCTGGAGCTAATCCTGGATGCAGCACTTATGTCATGGTAGACTTGAGAACGGGCTATCATAATTGAATGCGTATATACAATTTTGTGTCTGAGCTGTTGACCGCTGAAAAGTTCCCTCTTCTAGAACCAACCCTGGGTGGCCAATCAGGTCATGCTTATCATAAAACCTCATAGTCTGCGAAGCTGAACCAATTTGTAAAATTTCAACTCCGTAGGATAAGAGGAAATGGTTTTAATTCAGCTTGCAAGATTTGACTCAAACATACATACTAACTAACACACAAGGCAAGTTAAATAAAAGCTTGTAAAAAAATAGAAATAAAAGTATGCAAACTTTGTATGTTGGTAGGTGTGGTGCAGTGTGGAGTGGTAGTGTAAGTGAGGGTGAGCGTGTTTGTGAGTGAGGGTAGGTGTGAGCGAGGGTGTGTATGAGTGCTTGGACTAGATAATAAGTGTTAAGTTTCCACATTTTTTTCAGTTGCATCATATGAAAGAGATTTCAACCAGTTGGTCAACTTTACTCTCAGGACACGAGGTAAGCGAGTTAAGCGGTAAGCGGTAAATGTCGATGCTCCTATTTACTATAAACCGAGTTGGTTCTATCTATGTTCTATGTTATGGGTTTGGTTTCCGCACTTAGTCCTTAAGGTGGACCATTGTGCGTGGGCCATGGCGGCCGTTGGGGGTTTATTCCAACCAGCCCACCTCCCTCCAGAAGTTAACTAAATCTCCTGGTTTGTACAGAACCCCCGTGTAAGATCTGGGTGACCCGAGGGTTTCGGTTCTAGTTTGGGTGACGTCCGCGCATTCAAAGAGCACGTGCGCGACGGTTTCCTCAGTCTCCATGCACACTCTGCATAGAGGACTGTCCGTTATGCCTATTGTGTGGAATTGTTTGTGTTATATTTGCATTGCTAGGATTGCTAAATTAATTAGAGTGGAAAAACAGTTTTCACATGTTCAGAGTGTTATATTCAAGTAACTAGGCAACGACAGAAAAAGCTTATAAACCAAGTATATAAAAAGTTTTCCACAACAGAGATTAGTATCTACAACAGCCGCCCTTAATCGAAGTTGTGCCACAAAAAATAAACACTAAACAAAATATGTAAAACTATTTTACTAAACCTAAATTAACTGCACAACGTTTGTGTACAATAGGCCCGAGTGGCTTAGTTAGGACATCGGCAGGCATATCAATACTTTTTACATATTCTAATTTGATCACATTATTAGATACCTTCTCCCTAATAAAGTGAAACCTTGTATCAATATGTTTCGACCTGTTGTGGTGTACAGGATTTAAAGCGAGATTGATGGCACTCTGGCTGTCAGAAGCTAAGTTAATTGAAGAAAGTTTACCTGTTAGCTCATAAATAAAACCACGTAAGTAACATGCTTCCATCGTAGCAGACGCCAGCGCCATGTACTCGGCCTCAGCGGAGGACAACGCAACAGTGGGTTGCTTCTTAGACTCCCACGATACTGGACCTCCACTCAGCTTGAATGTATAACCGGTGTACGACTCTGTCGAACGGACAGTTTGCCCAATCGGCGTCACAAAATCCTTTTAAGGGTTCTCCACTTCTCCTGTAAACCAACGAATAGTTTAGGGTACCCTTTAGGTACTGCAAAACCCTTTTTGCTGCATTCCAGTGTTCTTTAGTAAAACACGTATTAAACTGACTCAAAAAACTCGCAGCGAATGCTATGTCGGGACGTGAGTTTACCGCCAAAAACATCAATTTTCCTATAAGGGTCTGATAAGGGTAAGACTCACCAACCTGATCATCAGTTCTTCGTTCCATATTCTTTTTTACTAAAGGAGTATCCACTGTCTTGCAGTTTATCATATTAAACTTATCTAGTAAGGACAATATGTAATTTTTCTGATTAATTCTAATACTATCTCCATCAGATTCTATTTGCAATCCCAAATAACTTCTTAATAATCCAAGATCTTTTAGTGAAAAATATTTCGACAGTTCGTTCTTGACAAGATCAAATGTCAGTTCGGACTTATAGAAGACTATTATGTCATCGACAAAAATATGCCCAATATTACGAGTTCTTGACCAAAAAGTTTCGTATACACACATGGCTCAGAAGAAGTTTTAGTAAAACCTACTTTTCTAAGTGTATCGTTTAACTTTTTGTTCCATGCTCGCGGCGCTTGCTTAAGGCCATATAGGGACTTTTTGAGCAAACAAACCTTGTTTTCCTTGCCTTCCGGTATGAAACCTACAGGCTGCTCCATAAAAACTTCCTCTTCTAAGTTTCCGTTTAGGAATGCGGTATCAACGTCTAAATGCTTCATCCTTAAGCCCATCTCTGCAGCTAATGCAAACAAGGTGCGGAGGGAAGAATGACAAATTACTGGTGCGAAAGTTTCGTTATAGTCAACACCCTTGACTTGATTAAAACCTTTGACGACCAGTCTAGCTTTATATTTCGTGATATTTACCGTAAGCATCCTTTTTGATCTTGTATACCCATTTACATGGTATAACCTTTTTGTTAGGTCTATCAACAAGATCACAAATATGAAGTTTTATCAAAGAACTATACTCATCAGCCATAGCATGCTGCCATTTATCAGCTTCATCGGTATGAGTAGCTTCAAAATATGTCATTGGTTCTTTTGAATCGAGCGACACATTGTAAGTGAGGAATTCTGGTGGTTTCCTATTTCTTGAAGGATACCGTTGCTCACGAGGAGCTGGTTCTTCATCCAGACTGGCTGAATCTTCAGCAACACTAGGTAGCCCCTGATTTTGAAAAGAGTCTTGTTCTTTTGCTGACTCTTCAGCTATTTCTAGATTTACCGGTGAAGGTGGTTCAGCCATAGTCTCGGTATTTTCATCACAGTCGAAGAATTGACAATCTTCATGTTCTCTCTTTTCTTCGAAAAATAATATAGGCTCGGTCTGTGGCACAGGCTCAGCTTGCTTCTTCTTCAATGAAGTAAAAATATCCTCAAAAAAGGTTGCATCTCTGGACATAAATACTTTACGCAGATTATCAGGATCCCTAAAGATGTAATTATTTGGGTTTTCTGAATAACCGACGAATATTGCTTCCTTTGCATTAACATCTAACTTTTTCCTGTGACATGCAGGAATGTGAACCAGTGCTCGGCAGCCGAACACTTTCAGATGACTAAGATCACTCTTTCGGCCACACCATCTGTCATACGGAATTTGTCCATTCAAAGCTCGATGAGGAGACCTATTTTTCAGGTATACGGCAACATGGAACGCATCTTCCCAGAATGCTTTGGGCAATGAGCTTTCAACTAACAACGTCCTCGCCTTCTCTGTAATAGAACGGTGAGTACGCTCGGCCACTCCCATTTGCTGAGGGCTGTACGGTGTCGTCATTTGGTGTTCGATACCTTTTGAAGCAAGATAATCGACAAACTCCTTATTCACGAACTCTTTACCACCATCAGTCTTAACAGTCTTAATTTTCCTATCTAACTGATTTTGAACAAGAGAATGAAAAATTTAAAAATTATGTTTAACTTCTGTTTTGGAAGACATAAAATAGGCAAATACCTGTCTTGTATAATCGTCTACTATGGTTAACATATACCTATTACCTTGAAAAGAGGTTGTAGACACAGGTCCCAATAAATCCATATGGATCAGCTCCAACGAGGAACTAGCTCTATTAAAGGCTACCTTCTTGAAAGGTTTCCTTGCTTGTTTACCTTCAACACAAGCAATACAACTACTTTTATCTACAGTTGTAAACTTTACGCCTACCTCGTGATTCTTCAATTGATTCATGCCTATGCGACAAGTGTCCCAACCTCTTATGCCAGAGTTTATAACCATCCTGACAGCCAGAGTGTTCATCTTGTGTCAAATAATTGTGTGCCGCTTTGCTAGGAATATTAACAGTACCATCTAAAACGTACAGTCCACCACAGGGCGAGGCATGAAGAACAGAGTCACCTGTAAAACGAAAAGTATCAGACCTATAAAAGTTACATCAATTTAAATCAAAAATACATACAAAACCTTTATCAACAGCCTTTTTAACAGATATTAAGTTTGCTTTTAAATCAGGTACAAATGCAACATCACTAATCTTGCTGACTAAGTTTTCTGTATTGGTTAGGTTAGGTGTATTGATCGAAATATCTCCAATTCCGCAGCATTTTACTTGCTCTCCGTTTGCGACAGTAACACTACCTTGATTCTCAAGGGTCATATCTTGAAACCAATCATATCTAGAAGTCATGTGTCTAGTGCAGCCCGAATCTATAAAGAAGAGGTCTCTATTTGAATTACCAAAAGTATTAAGGGATGTAAATGTAGTGTCCTGTACTTCCACAGCATTTGCTTTCTGGTTCTTCTATCATAGTGGACAGTCTGGTCTTTTATGTCCAGGCACTTTACACTCGTAACATACTATCTTTTTTTTCTTCTGTTTAAACTTCTTTTTCGCATACAATACGGAATCTACTGCTGTATCTGCAGTTTTTGACATTTCATTAAGCAGTTCTGTTTTTACTAAATCAGTAGTGACTTCGACATTGCAGTTTTCTAACGCCATAATAAGAGGCTCATATTTTGGAGTGAGTCCTCCTAAAAGTATAGCAGCAATCGACGAGTCCTCTATGACTTTCTTTATATCCGCCAGATCCTGTGCGGTTGACATTACTGCGTTTATGTACAGTTCTATATTTTCGAAGTCGGCCAAACTCATCCTGTACAATGTACGCTCTAAGGCTAATCTACGCCCTAATCCTTGTATCCTCATAAGCATTCTGCAAAGATTTCCACGCTTCGGCTGCAGTTTTCGCACATCTCACATGGGTAATAGCTGCACCATCTACTCTCAAGCAAATCTTTGCCAGAGCTTTCTCGTCATTCCTTACCTTGACAGAGGCAGCGGTCGTGTCACCTACCGGGTAGCCACTTACTGTTGACCATAGATCCTCATGCATAAGATAGTGTTTCATCTTAAATTTCCAAGCAGGATATCCATCTTTGTTCCTAAGACAAAAGGATGGAATAAATGACGAAAAGGAATTCGACTTTCCAACACTCGAAGCATCTCCTTGTGACATTTCGATTCTTTTAAAATTTTCTCGAAAATCACATCTAATTATTATACAGCAAATTTAATTATGCTCTTTATTATTCCTCGTGCTGATAACGCATTGCTTGCATTGCATTGCTAGGATTGCTAAATTAATTAGAGTGGAAAAACAGTTTTCACATGTTCAGAGTGTTATATTCAAGTAACTAGGCAACGACAGAAAAAACTTATAAACCATAAAAAGTTTTCCACAACAGAGATTAGTATCTACAACAGTTTGTTCAGCGAGCAGTGTCCTGTGATGGTCCCCGCCACCAGAACCGAGTTGGTTCTTCAAAAGTGCTGAAGGAGAACAAAGTGCTTTTAATTTTTGTGAAATAGACAAAGAAATATCCAACTCTACCATCGGCATCGTTTACAGTAGAAGAAATCAATATCATTACATTCGAAATGAACACAAAATGCAGTCTCCCGATATTACATCAATCCAATCACGGAGTGACGGGGGCCCCGCGGCGAGTCCCGAGGCGAAGCGCGGACGCGCGTCCCTCCGCGACGGGTCTAATATAAGGATATTGTCGTCAGCTGGACACTGCCTGTTCTACTACATAAGTGTTACAGTACGTATCCAACTAGTCAGTTTCTGTTGATCACAGAATTGCTCACTGGATAAGAAATATTATTGGATTGGTGTAACTGAGCTGTTCAAAAGTGAAGCGATCTGAAGCGAGTTTATTTAAATTCACTTTGGGTAACGATTTTGTGATACAGACAAGAAACTTCATGTCTTTTAAAACTATTTTTAATATTTGCCTGCGAGCTTCATGTTTTTACAAGCTTTAAATTAGCTTGCTCTGTTCGTATGTGTTTCCCAAAACTTGGATCAGGAACCTCACAAATGGCAGTCCTATATCAGTAGCTTAAGCAGAAAGCCATTCACGCTTATAACGCGGTTGATGCTCTTCAAGAAAAGCGAGACCTGACGGAACATAATTATTTCGGAGCTCAAGCAGACGATTAAGGACTCTGGTTCTGCGGGAATTGTTTCGTTTGCCGATATGGTCAAGAAGGGAGCAAATGATTTCATTCGACCGAACAATCTAAGCTCTGTAGCTATTTATCCCAACGATAAACTAAAGGCTAGTGACGAAACAAAAAACCTGGTGCAAAAAATCATTCGCCCTGATCAAATGAAGCTGCATGTGCGATTGTGCGTGGTGTTGTAAGGTTGGGTGTTGTGGAGAGTAATGAAACGAGTGAGCTTCGAGAATACACTGCCTATATTCAACAATAGAACCCTATTATATAGCTTACAACTACTACATCACACCTTCCCCTTTAATTAAAAAAAATAGTAAGAATACATGATTATTATTTTTGGATTAATATAGATAGATTATATACCTGCGCAGGGTATATTTAATTACATTAAGTTCGATTATTCATTTGTAAACTTATTTATTTATATTGACTAAAACATGAGTGACATGGTTAAAACAATAACACGAATTCATTGTAAATATAATAGTATGTACTTAGGATCTAATTATGGTATTATACATAACATGGAAAGTACATAAGCCATCACAAAATGTATGGTGGTCAAATATTAGTTAATTTTTAAAAGGTTTGGTTCTATTTTTACCGACTTCAAAAAAGGAGGAGGTACTATGTTCGGGATGATTGTTTTTTTTTACCGATTTCAAAAAAGGAGGAGGTACTATGTTCGGGATGATTGTGTTTTTTTTTTTTTTTTTTTTATTTATGTTCACCGTTTACTCCGCCGTTTGTGAACCGATTTAAAAAATTCTTTTTTTGTTCAAAAGCTTATACTTCTGAGGTGGTCCCATTGTCACCAAGTCAGGATCTGATGATGGGATCCTAGAGAAATCGAGGGGAACTTTCAAAAATCGTAAGGGCAACTAGTGCATTCCTTAATTTATTCATTAAGTATTTTACAGCACTACAATTTTATGAAGGCCTGGAGTCGATCTGATGATGGAGCCGAAAGACAGTCAAGGGAACTCCTCAATGGTTTACAGCAGATACCTCGTGTTTGGGCTTGATTAATTTGTATTGATAAAAACTTTACACTTTGATGGGTTGTGACTGTCGTTAGGGGTCTGATGATGAAGACGAAAGACAGTCGAGGGAACTCCTCGGTGGTTTACAGCAGATATCTTGTGTTTGGGCTTGATTAATTTGTATTGATAAGAACCTTACACTTGGATGGGTTGTGACTGTCGTTAAGGGTCTGATGATGAAGACGAAGGACGATTAACGGAACTCCTCAACGGTTCACAGTAATTACCTTGTGTTTGGACTTAATTCATTTATATTGATAAGAACTTTGCAACCATATAGGTTGTAAGTGACATTACAGATCTGATTATGGTCACCTTATAATATGATGATGAGGGGAACTATACAGTGTAAGCAAATGTATAGTGTTCACCCTTATATTCTTGAGAAGGCACGGGAGTCTCATTAGCCAGCCGGTTTCGTATAACATCTAAACGATACTTGCGCTGTTCAGACGACTCGCCACTTAATCGTTTTTGAATAAGATTGAGTCGGCAGATCTTATCATTTGGCGACTCCTGTGACAAATGAGAATGCATGTAATTTCTCATCTGAGATAACCTAGCATGACAAGCTAACGGTGATTCTTGGGAACCGGACATAGCACTCCGTTTGCGATTCTTAGATAGGCGTTCTTTTTCAGCAGTATTCAAACTCAAACTCAAAACTCAAACTCAAATCATTTATTTCAATTAAACCATTCATAGGCACTTTTGAATTGTCAAGGAGTCGGTCAGTCAGAAATATGAAGCTAGTTGCCCATTCCAAAGCGTAGTAGGTACCTATGGAGAAGAACAGGCAAGAAACTCCATGGACACTCTTTTAAATCAAAATATTGTTACAATATGTGGGTTACATCATTTATGTTGAAATTATACATGTGAGAACAATGTAGAAAGCACGTTAAAAGCGTCCGCAATTATTACATAAAACAATTCAAAAATTAAAATAAGCCATGGCAGCTAAGAGATGACCAGTCACAACTGACGGCGCCCGTTCACGAACATGACGCATAGATCAGCACCATTCAGCTCCACCATTTTGAAGGGAGCTAAATGATCCGACACACGCGCCACCACCAGCGAGACATTTCAGTGAGTATGACTTTCCCAGTCGCCAGGGCACATTCAAGTCAATGAAAGACAAATTACCCGGTAAATGGTAGCTCAATAGTACATAGTAGTCGTCGTAGTCGGAAGTCGGTGGCCAAAAACTAAAATTAAAAGCAAAGACACCGACTTCCGAAATTAAAGTTATTTTTTTATTTTTTTATTTTTCTCTTATTATTAAAGAAGTACTTTTGTCTTTTGGTTTTTAGTACAGTAGTCCTTTTTTGTTTTGTTTTTTTTGAAGTCGGTCAATTTTTTTTTATTATGCACTACATATTCCTTTCCGTTTTGCAAAATTTTCACATTACAATCCAAGTCATCGAGTACTTCATGAGGTTCTGTATATATAGGATCCATTTTATTATTTGATGCATTTTTTATTAATAATAAATCACCCTTTTTATAATACACCGGGTTTATATTAGAATCATAATGATGCTTTCTCTGTATTTTTGTTTTAATTAAATTACTATGTGCATCCTTTTGTGCTAATTGGAGTCTATATTTTAGCTCGAGAGCATAATTATCGTGAGTATATAAAGGATCTACGATATGACCTTCTAAATTTGTAGGTAATACACAGCGTTTGCCAAAAACTAACTCATGTGGTGTGTAGTTGGTCTCCGTATGTACTGTATTATTATAACTGAAGCACCAATACAGCAACCAAGTACTCCACGCACCTGGCTGATTATCACAATTAATCCTTAGATACGCACCCATTGTTTTATGGTTGTTTTCCAGCGCCCCGATACTTTGGTGATGGTAAGCTGTAGATGAAATTTGATTGATTTTTAAGATTTGGCATATCTCTTTCATAGTACTTGATATAAATTCTGACCCACGATCGGTCGCTATCTCTCTAGGTATGCCATACCTTAAAATAAAATTCTCGACAAATGCAAGAGCTACACTTACCGTATCTTTGTTGCGCAGAGGGTACGCCTCTGTAAATTTTGATAACTCGCACTGTAAGGTCAATATGTATTTGTAACCATTTATGTCAAGTGGCAGTGGTCCTACAATATCTAAATATACCTTTTCTAATGCCGAATTGGCAGTCGTTGTGACTTGCATAGGTTACTTCACATGTATGGAATACTTCTGTTTCTTACATTGCTGACATTTAGAGACATAATCAACAACATCTTTTTCTAAACTTGGCCAGAAGTAATACTTTTTAATGTTATTCGTCATCCGCCTAATACCCGCGTGGCCACTAGTGGGCAATAGGTGGAAGTCGTTTAATATCACGCGCCTGTTATCTAAGTTATCTATCCTTTGAACATTACTAACTACACAAATACGTGGTCCGGACCACTTTTCATAACTCTTTATTTCATTTATAAGCCCACTTATAAAATCTTCATTGTAATCATTTCTTAATATGCATATTTCATTTATCAAAAACTTCTTACATAAACATAACAAGTCTCTCACCAATTCGACTCGCGTAATTGGAGATCGAGATATTGTTTGGAAATAAATTATGGACTTAGTGGGCACATACATCAAATATTTAAACTTTTCCACTATTACGCCTTTCCTTAGTAAACAATTTGCTTGTTTTGAGTTTATCAAAGAAAGCTCGATAATTTTCTTGGGTTTTTTAATTATTTCCACCACTCTCGGTTGATCAGGCCTCGAGTGTGTGTCCATATTATCCACCGATAGACTATTATCGCTCTTATTATTATTCATATTCAATCGACGCAATTGCCCTCTTGTCATTACATTAACTACTTGCTGGTTCATTAATTTTAAATCTTGAGACGTAATTATTATTCGCGATAATGCATCTGCTACTGAGTTCGATTGACCTTTTAAATATTCAATTGTATAATTATATTCTTCTAGTTGAAGTCTAAATTTTAATAACCTACTTGATGGATCCTTCATAGAAAATAAATAAACTAGTCGATGGTCGGTCTGTATCTTAAACCGTCTTCCGTATAAATAAGGTCGAAAATATTTGACACTCCAAACTATTGCTAAAAGTTCCTTTTCAATAGTAGGGTAATTAATTTCGGCTTTATTTAAGCCACGACTGGCATAAGCCACTGGCCGGCCATGTTTGTTGCATAAAACCGATCCGATCGCTTTACCTGATGCGTCGGTTTGTAGTACAAATTCATTGGTATCTGAAAAATTTGGATACTGCAGAACAGGCGGGTTTGTTAAAGCTTTTTTTAACGTTTGAAAGGAATGCTCACATTCTTTTGTCCACTCAAACTTAACATTTTTGCGACTCAGTTTATTCAAGGGAAACGCAAAGTCAGCGAAATTTCTAATAAACTTTCTATAGTAGTTGGCAAATGCTACAAACCGCTTCAATTCATCAACATTCTGCGGCCTTGGATAATTTTCAACCACCTTGATTTTATCTGGGTCTGGCAATATACCTTCTCCAGAAACTGTATGACCTAAATATAGTATTTCTTTTTGCAAAAATGTACACTTTGAAGGATTTAATTTTAAATTTACTTTACGTAACCTTGAAAAAACATCCATTAAATTTTGATTATGAATTCTCAAATTTCTTCCCATAACTACCAAATCGTCTTGATAAATTAAACATTTATCGTAATTAAGGCCAGACATCGCAATAGTCATCATTCTGCTAAAACTGCTGGGACTAGATTTAAGCCCCATTGGCATTCTGGTCATCTGATACTGATTATTACCAGTGGTAAATGCCGTATAAGGTCTGCAGTTGTCCTTTAGTGAAATTTGAAAAAATCCTTGATATTGTAGGTATTAGTCCACCAAATAAAAGTCCAAAGTTCACAAGGAACGGTTATATTTGAAATAATAAGTTTACAACGAATACACGAGAGTAGGAAACACGTTAACACTTTAGAAAGTTGATAGGAAGATGAAAGAACATTTAAACAAGAATAAGAAAGCTAAGCAGATAGAATTTAGGAAGTACAGATATTATTATAATTTACGTGCGCGCGGCGTACAAGCTAGTTTAGGCAAGCAAGCGCGTGAGTGCCTTGCGCAGCGGCGGACAATGGACTGGGCCGCGAGCATGCGACGAAACCGAACTGGGCGCGAGGCGCGGCGGAGACAGCCGATGATGTACGACCGTTACTCCGATAGCTTCGTGGTGTGGCGGTGTTGCCGCTACAATATAAATCTAAATGAGTGAAGTACATTGCTCCTGACAAAGTGTCTAGTATCTCAGTGATGTTGGGCAAAGGGAATTTATCGTCCTGTATGTTGTCATTTAGCTTACGGTAGTCAATTACGACACGCCACTTTTTATTTCCGGACGCATCGCACTTTTTGGGAACGAACAGCAATGGACTTGACCATGCACTCCGAGATGGCTCAATTATGCCGTCATTTAACATGCTTTTAATTTGGTTCTCTAGTTCTGGTTTTTGAGCATAAGGTAAACGATATGATTTTGTGTAAATGGGACTAGTATGCGGTTTCATGTCAATTGTTTGTTCATATACGGGGGTAGTGGATAATTTATCCCCTGGTAGATGGAAAATATCTGGAAATTTTGCACAAATTTGCTCTATTGATTTCTGTTCCTCAACATTTAATCCCTTCAATTTTAATAAGGAAAATAAAGTTTTCACCTTTTCCGAATGTACTTCAGTTCTACTAAATTGACAAATATAGTATTCATTTAAATAACTGGCTCTAACCGGGAAATAGTTTAATTTTACGTCTGTGTCACGAGTATTTAAAATACGAATGGGCATTTTTCCATTTACTGGTTTATTTATGCTACTAGCTAAATAAACACCATCACATAATTGTTGATTTGCCACTACACACTCTTCTTTTAATTCTGTATCTATGTAATGTGTGGACTCGCTACGCCCTGGTATAATTAGATAGTGACTATTGTGGTTTAGCTGATTATTCTCAAATGATAATGTTACTAGTTCATTGTCTTTTGCAATTAATTGTAAAGTATTAACTTCAAAAGGAGATGGAAAACGGTGGGCCCAAATGTAATAAGTTGAGATATGATCTAAAAAATTAGACATATTTTTTTATCTAAGAATATGAAAAATCACTTCAATTCTCAATCTGGAAGCGGAGAAATATGAGAAAGATAGTTTTCGTGAGATTATCGATTCAATAATCGATTACACAGTTACGAAAATAAAACTTTTGCACTAAACAATTAACTCGAAGTAATTAAATGCACTATATATACTTATATGCAATATAGTGCATATAATTACAGTCATATTAATAAATCAAATATCAATTAATTACTGAAAAACCAATATTAATGATTATCGATTTCATATCGATTCAAATCTCTCTTATATTTTTAGTCTATGTCACTGACATGACAGCTGACTGACATTGACACTAGACAGTTGCCGACTGTTCTTGTTTGCTCACTCGTTTAGTGTTTTCCGATGCGTTTTGAGTGCTTTCCCGATTATTCGCCATTTTTCACGACCACTGCTTTGTATTTTACGGATTCTGACCCTGCGTACCTTGTAAGACCCTTGCTTTCACCTTGGATACCGAAGATCGCTCACACGTTTGACTTGGAATTGTTATTTTGGATTTTACCGCTGGCTTGTGGATTGGATATTATACCTATGGATCGCTGTGTGAATTGTGGGATATTTACTGGTCACTGCAATACACTGGGCCGACGACCCTTACACGATGAAATATTTTATTTTAGACATCCTTTCCCTATCTCCTTACCTGTTACCTACCTATCGCTTGAAGTCGTTGACGTTCATTCATATGATATTTCAAACATTTTCTAGTAAATATAATAACTATTAGTGCAAAAGAACACATTTTGCACTTCAGGAATCAGCTGTTAGTTATAGATTGTAACATAACCTCACTTTTACTTAATCTCTTTATCTCTTATATCTCTGTTCTCAGATTGACAAAATCCGCAGAATTTTCAGTGAAAGCTTGATAATATATAAGTTATTAATTGACACCACTTTCATCTTCTTACACCTAGGCCCATGATTGTATGTAATCGTTTCAGTCTCCTTTAAAATAGCTTTATAATGTGATAAAAAATCTTGACCAACAATACCATCCGTCAAACAAGGTAATGTTTTGAATACTATGAATTTATGACGAAAGTTATACTCGTTATAATTAAGAGTTAAATATACATAACCTTCAGAGTACAAAGATCCACCTATACCTCTCACGCTAACTCTCTCTTTATGGTAAGGAATGTGTAAACGCTCTAAACATTCCACACTTATTCCCGATATAGATGCACCGGTGTCTATTAGCAAGCTATGTTTATAATTACAAATATTAAACGACACTTTGTTTAAGTTGTTACAAGAAAGAATTAGATCATTAGTCACGAAAAAAATGATTCAGTGACTCATTATTCGAAGTGCCTGTTGTTGCTACCTGGCTATTCTCTGCTATGACATTGATATTCCTTTGTGACTTGACACCTCGGCCGCGGTTACTACGCCATGATCTGTTCGCTCCACGATAACGATTACCATAATTACTACGGTAATTATTATTACTATAGCTATACGGTACCTGTTGCTGTTGACCTCGATACTCACGAGGATTTTGTGCACCACCTCTTGCACCAAATCTACGTTGTCCTCGAAAACCTCTATGTGCTCTCCGAACCGGATGCTGTGACTGTCTATAAGTACCTATAACTTCTGATGAGCCACTAGGACCAGGTGTCTCTTCATCTTGGGCCGCCTGGATTGCCTCTGTTAAAGAAGTAAAGTTACACGCGGCAATTATCGTACTTAGACGACGGTCCCTCAAACCATCAGCAAACCGCTTGATTGCTAACTTCTCGTTCATGGGTCTTAATAACGCATATTTATCAGAATCACTGTCAGCTTGAGATACCGTCAAGTTTACGAAGAGGTCTGACATTTCTTTTCCATAATCTGGAATTGTTTTATTATTTTGTTTGCAGTATTGCAATTTTGTTTGAATAGCAATAAAACTCTTTGGTGGCAGTAATAATTTACGCATATCCTTCATAAGCTCATCGACTGTCTCGTATTTTGCTGACAATAACAACTTTGCACGCTGGGAAAACCTACTTTTCAATACGAAATTAATTAATTTATTTTTACATGTTGGTTTCTCCAGCACAGAATTGTAATATTCGATACTTTCTATCAGCTATAAATGATAAATGATTTGATGATAAATGATTTTTATTTCTGTAAGTAGGTTTGTACAAACACTTTTACACGTCAATCACATTTTTAAAACTAGATGAGGTCGGCGTTTCCTATCTGACTACTCTGAGAAGAAAGGCCGAAACAAACTCAGAGGTCACAGTCTCTTTTAAAGTCCAGACATAATCTTGGTCAGATCATGTGAAGACCATGTAGATTGGTGTCTGAAATGGACTTTTGAGGAAAGAACCACACAGATTGAGTGGACCTGTCCAGTCAGTGCAAGCATTTGTCAATAATCGTGCAGCTCAACTTCAATTTTAAGGAGCTCAACGATTTGACGAACAGTACCAAAGAAAGGACATTTGGTTAGGCCGCATAAATTGCTCAAACTGCCAGACCATGATTAATTAAAACTAAGGAAAATTAATACTAAAAAAGAAAAGAAACAAAGATCCACATAGTCTTCACATTCACAATAATTAAAATAATATAATACTTTACAAAGTAAACATTCATGTCACTGTATAAGGTAATAATAAAATAAAAAGTTACTAAAAAAACAGAATTCCATAAATTAAAAAATAACAAAATTGGAGAAATTGGAGCAGCTCAATCCCAAGCCTTTTTGTCCTCAATGTAATCTTTAATGGTATAATACGCTTTTTGGCAGAACTTACGTTTAATAAATGTTTTAAATTTATTAAGGCTTAGATCTTGTACGTGGCTTGGAAGCTTATTGTAAAAGCGTATACATTGACATCTAAAGGAGCCACCTATTTTCTTGAGCCTTGTTGTAGGTATAACAAATTTGTGTTTGTTCCTAGTATTTATATTATGGATATCACTGTATTTTTTAAACAATTTAATATTTTTGTGGGCATATAAAAGATTTTCAAAAATATACTGAGAAGGCACAGTCATTACATTTATCTCCTTAAATTTCTCTCTGAGTGAGTATCTCGGACTTAATTTATAAATTGATCGAACAGCTCTTTTCTGCAAAACAAAGATAGTCTGAATGTCGACGGCATTTCCCCACAACAGAATACTGTACGACATTACACTATGAAAATAGCTAAAGTACACTAAACGGGCTGTCTCTATGTCAGTTAAATTACGAATTTTTTTAACAGCGTATGCTGCGGAGCTTAGTTTTTTTGACAATTTATCTATATGTGGGCCCCACTGAAGCTTAGCATCCAAAGTTAAGCCCAAGAAAACTGTGCTATCTTCGGGATTCAATTCTTCGCCCTTTATCAACACATTAGTTTTCACCTGCCTAACGTGAGGTAGCGTAAACTTAATGCATTTGGTTTTTTTTTCATTAAGAAGTAAATTGTTAACATTAAACCAGTGAACTACTTTTGAGATCGCGCTATTTACATCGTCAGTAACCAGCTGCTGACGTTTAAGTTTAAACAAAAGCGAAGTGTCATCTGCAAACAACACTATCTCATGATTATCCTTTATGAGGTAAGGCAAGTCATTAATATAAATAAGAAACAAGAAAGGACCAAGAATTGAGCCCTGTGGGACTCCCATTGTTACTATAGATCCGGGAGATCTTTTCCCATTAACGTCAACGCTCTGAATCCTATTACTTAAGTATGAAGTAAGAAGATCCAGAGCGGTGTTCCGGATTCCGTAATGGCGGAGTTTCCTGATTAACGTTTCATGAAGAACGCAATCGAATGCCTTAGACAAATCACAAAAGATGCCCAAGGCATCGCATTTATCTTCCCATGCATTATAAATATGTCCTAAAAGTTCAACACCGGCATCAGTAGTTGAACGACCCCTAGTGAAACCGAACTGTTTGCTATGTAACAATTTATGTCTATTAAAAAATCTTTGCAATTGCTCTAAAATTAACTTCTCAAAAATTTTACTAAAGGTAGGTAGAACTGAAATAGGTCTATAATTTGTGGGGTCTGATGTACTACCTGATTTAAATAAAGGTATTATTTTACTATTTTTCATAAGGTCAGGAAACTCCCCGCAGTGGATACAATTATTAAAAATAAGAGCTAAAGTAGGTGCTACTATGTCAATAATAGACTTGGCAACTTCTACAGAATTACCCCACAGATCTGCAGTCCTTTTTACATTTAAAGTGTGAAAGGTTTTAATTATGTCTCTACAGGTAATATGTTCAAAATGGAATTCCGAATCGCAAACATTAACATTTTCCTTAAGCAAAGACTCAGCAACAGAAGGTGATGAGTTTAGGGATTTAGTAGTTGAAACGGGAATATCTGAAAAGAAATTCTCAAAGGCCTCGGCGACTTGTGAGTCTGATTTTATTATGTTGTCATTAATAGACAGGCTGTAGTCAGTATTTCGGTTAGTAGACCTTCCCGTTTCACTATTAATAATATTCCAAGTCGTTTTAATTACATTATTACTGTTTTTAATCTTCGAACTCAAATAACGAGACTTGGCCGTACAACAAACTTTTTTAAATAATTTTGAATAATTTTTAACGTATAAATTAAATTCAGCAGTGTTTACATAAGTCCTTTCACTGTACAGCTCATAAAGCCGTGTTCTACTTTTATGAATACCAATGGTAGCCCAATCACTGAAAGATGCGTTACTATTGACCGAGATAGTCTTGGGAGTAAAGGTGGAATTAAATTGTTTACAGTATAAATTAAAAAAATCATTATATAGATGATTAGGATCAGCATGATTTGACAAAACAACAGCTGTTTTGTGTTATCAACGCTATCATCCATGACGGACAATAGATGTAGCGCAGTTTTCAGATCAAATGTATCCGTAGCCATGATTTCTAATGAGAGGTCGTCCTCACTCGGTACACTAAAGAAGGAATTTACTTCTAAAAATAACCTATCGAACTCTGCACAAATCCTTGTAATTAAAGTAATTTCTGAGCTTGCAAGTGTTTTTATATTTTCTTTATATATACCTAAAAACTTATTGTACTTTAATAAAATAGTATCGGCCTCTTTTCTTTTTGTCTCTAAAATTTTCCCTTGCCGACGGCTAGGACCAATTTTTATTAAATAATTTCTTATGACTTTTAACTCATTTAATATTATACCTAACTCCTCAGCCATAACAGGTTTAGAAGATAATTAACGCAAACTGCGACCAATGAGAACTCGGAGAGGATGCACATAATAATATTACGTAATATAGTACTCTTAAAACAAATACATACTAACTTTATGTTACTCTTAACATAAAACGTTATTACCTCTATCTACTTACTAGTATGCCTCTGACATAGGACCGATCACATCACTACACTTAGATTTTCACACTAACTCTGCATACCACGATGAGTAACGCACCGCCGTGAAGATATTTGTGTTATACCTCCTCCGTAGCTATACGTCAAATTCCTTGGCCTTGTCAGCTTGCGGTGCAGCACCCAAATATGCCTGTTGTCTGCGCAAGACACTGGAGTATCGCTTCAATGTCATTTCATTTACACAACGCTGTATCTTCTTCTTATGGCAATGGTTGTACAGCTTGTACATCACCACCAGCAATCCAACTGTTAAAACGGTACATATAATCACGAGAATAACGTTCGTGGTCTCCTGAAGCTGCTGCGTACGAGCCGTATTGCTGCCGCCTCCAGCTGTCTGGGCTATCACCACTTCTTCTTTGGAACTAGTACCGCCCATTTTTCACCAACAACGATGTGCTTGAATAAGTAACGATAATACGTGTTATACGCGCCGGGTACTCCGACGTTCTTTTTTCCATTTTAAAGACCACTGATTGTTTTAAATATTTTGTCCGTATATGGAGCACATGCGCTCGGTCCCGTGTCGACTTACGTCTTTGGCAGGGTCGCCATGTAAGGTTGGGTGTTGTGGAGAGTAATGAAACGAGTGAGCTTCGAGAATACACTGCCTATATTCAACAATAGAACCCTATTATATAGCTTACAACTACTACATCACAGTGTCCGCAAGACCAAAAATTACGTTATTGTTAGTACAGAGACGAAACACGACGCTGATAAACTCAAGCACGCAATTCAGCTCTCTACATCCGGACTTACCGCCAACGAAGCCAACAAGCGCAAATCTCAACCTGACTCAACAAAACATCGCACTGCCCTACAAATCTTCGATTTTGATGATATCTAAGCACATTAGTCGCCCGCAGCATAAATCGATTATACACTTACCCCTTTATCCATAAACGTTGCTTAAAGTTAAGTAATGATTAGCGACTGATTAACCATACATTTTTGACGTTTAAACGTCACTTAACTTTAATCACTGTTTATGAATAAACCCCTTGGTCTCGAACGTGATTTGATTTTGTGCAACATTGACTTTAACCCACTTACAAATCTTGCTGACGGAAAATCATAATTATGTGTTTAGCCAGGTTATAAAATGAAAGAAACTATTTTATTACCGACTTCAAAAAAGGAGGAGGTACTATGTTCGGGATGATTGTGTTTTTTTTTTTTTTTTTTTTATTTATGTTCACCGTTTACTCCGCCCTTTGTGAACCGATTTAAAAAATTCTTTTTTTGTTCAAAAGCTTATACTTCTGAGGTGGTCCCATTGTCACCAAGTCAGGATCTGATGATGGGATCCTAGAGAAATCGAGGGGAACTTTCAAAAATCGTAAGGGCAACTAGTGCATTCCTTAATTTATTCATTAAGTATTTTACAGCACTACAATTTTATGAAGGCCTGGAGTCGATCTGATGATGGAGCCGAAAGACAGTCAAGGGAACTCCTCAATGGTTTACAGCAGATACCTCGTGTTTGGGCTTGATTAATTTGTATTGATAAAAACTTTACACTTTGATGGGTTGTGACTGTCGTTAGGGGTCTGATGATGAAGACGAAAGACAGTCGAGGGAACTCCTCGGTGGTTTACAGCAGATATCTTGTGTTTGGGCTTGATTAATTTGTATTGATAAGAACCTTACACTTGGATGGGTTGTGACTGTCGTTAAGGGTCTGATGATGAAGACGAAGGACGATTAACGGAACTCCTCAACGGTTCACAGTAATTACCTTGTGTTTGGACTTAATTCATTTATATTGATAAGAACTTTGCAACCATATAGGTTGTAAGTGACATTACAGATCTGATTATGGTCACCTTATAATATGATGATGAGGGGAACTATACAGTGTAAGCAAATGTATAGTGTTCACCCTTATATTCTTGAGAAGGCACGGGAGTCTCATTAGCCAGCCGGTTTCGTATAACATCTAAACGATACTTGCGCTGTTCAGACGACTCGCCACTTAATCGTTTTTGAATAAGATTGAGTCGGCAGATCTTATCATTTGGCGACTCCTGTGACAAATGAGAATGCATGTAATTTCTCATCTGAGATAACCTAGCATGACAAGCTAACGGTGATTCTTGGGAACCGGACATAGCACTCCGTTTGCGATTCTTAGATAGGCGTTCTTTTTCAGCAGTATTAGTCTCTTTAATTCTGTTTTTCTTCATGCGGGTGGCTCCTTTAGTTGGTCTACCCATGATTACAAAAATCAAATTACATAAAAAATGGAAAAATAATAAAACTTTAAAAAAAAAATTGACCGACTTCAAAAAAAACAAAACAAAAAAGGACTACTGTACTAAAAACCAAAAGTCAAAAGTACTTCTTTAATAATAAGAGAAAAATAAAAAAATAACTTTAATTTCGGAAGTCGGTGGCCAAAAACTAAAATTAAAAGCAAAGACACCGACTTCCGAAATTAAAGTTATTTTTTATTTTTTTATTTTTCTCTTATTATTAAAGAAGTACTTTTGACTTTTGGTTTTTAGTACAGTAGTCCTTTTTTGTTTTGTTTTTTTTGAAGTCGGTCAATTTTTTTTTTTTAAGTTTTTGCAAACTAAATAATAAATTACGTATTTAAGACTTTTTTTTATTCTTTTTATCTTTAAGGTAAATAGTATTTAAGGTAAACTAGGTATAAGATGATACGTCAGATAATTAAATTTTGGCATTATTTCAAGACTTGTAATGTTAAATATTGTTAAGAATTTTATTGTCCTACAATTACCATAAAGTGTGACCACATGCCGCCTGTGATACAGGTTTATCCTAGTATAGGCATCTAACATTGTAATACCTTTGTAAATTATTTCTAAGATTTTATGTTAATATTTTACCATTTTTTTAATACTGAATAAATATTCTATTCTAAAATATATTCTATTCTATAGGAACTCCTCAATCAAATTAAGATAGCACCACGTGTTTGGATTCATTGGTTATGTATTGATGAGTACTTTGACACTAAGGTGGTGTTCAGGGTCCGATGATGGAGCAGGAAGGTGGCCATGGGAAAACCTCAATCAAACAAGATAGCACCATTGTTATGTATTGACAAGTGCTATTACACACGGAGGTGTCGAAGGTCTGATGATGGAGCCGGAAGGTGGCTATAGGAACTTCTCAACAAAACAAGATAGCACCATCATGTTTGGACTCGTTGGCGTTGTCTTGACAAGACCCAAAGGTAGTATCCGAGGTCTGATAATGAAGCCAGAATGTTGCCATAGGAACTCCTCGACCTTACAAGATAGCCCCGTAGTGTTGAGCTCGTTAGATTTGTGAAGATGATAGAAAATATATTTAAACAAATTCTAATGCTAAAAAAGCACGAAATAAAATATACCTAAGTAAAAATCTTTTCAAGAACAAGCTTTTAATGAACTAAAAAGTTCTAATTAAAACTTACGTAAACATAGAACTTTAACATTTTTTTAAAACCTTGAGGCGTAAATGTCTTTCTTACACTGAAAGATATATAGCCTCAAGCTTTAAGAAACTATAAAAGTTCTATGTTTACGTAAGTTTTTTATAATTAAGTCGGCCCAAAACTTAGCTACAAGATTAGTGTTAGTTCAGTTATTTTTTACATGTATCATCATTTATGAGTCAGAATGACTTCTAAAGAACAATGGCAGGAACATTGTTGATGGAAATATTAAGCGTCACCGTGGTAAATACCGATGAAATAATTTACTAAGTTTTATCAAATTCTTCAAATTATTAAAAATATTGACTTTCCCATGCCTATACATATTTGAAGTAGCAGTGTTTGTCAAATGTAACCTGAACTTGTTTCCTGCGATAGTAGATACTAGAAAAAGAATCACTCAACTTAGATCCAAATACATAAAAAACTTTTTTACAAAAAATTAAACCGACGAAAGAAGAACTGAAAAGCGAAAAATAAATAACTTTAATTTCGGAAGTCGGTGGCAAAAAACGAATATTGAAAAGCGAAGACACCGACTTCCAAAATTAAAGTTATTTATTTTCGCTTTTCAGTTCTTTTTTCGTCGGTTTAATTGGTCTACGGCTGTTATTTACGTCGAATATAGTAGAAACAGTTTCTAAATTTTCATTAAATTCATTTAAATCACTAACCATGTTCGTTGCTTGAGAGATCACTTACGTATGTTTATGCCGGTTTATGGTCCCACATTTCGACCACCTAAATTTAGGGGACCTTTTATCGTTTAACTGACCCCTTGCTGTTGGTGAAACAGAAACCAACCCCTAACAGCCCCCTAACCATTCTTAGGGGATCCCATAAACTTAGGGGATGTCGGTGAAAACGGGCATCGTGCGTCACATAGCGATCGTGGCCAGATCTCGCCACTTGTCACTTGAGCAGTAATCCGTCGTCGACCGACGCGTGCCAGACCATCCATTACAATATTGGCGAGTTACTATCATTATCGATCGTCTGATATGAAAAAACTTTTTTACAAAAAATTAAACCGCCGAAAAAAGAACTGAAAAGCGAAAAATAAATAACTTTAATTTCGGAAGTCGGTGTCTTCGCTTTTCAATTTTCGTTTTTTGCCACCGACTTCCGAAATTAAAGTTATTTATTTTTCGCTTTTCAGTTCTTTTTTCGTCGGTTTAATTTTTTGTAAAAAAGTTTTTTATTTTTCGCTTTTGTGTTACCATCCACTCCAGGGTACTCCAGAGGGTTACTCCAGGTTAAAGACCTGGAGTTGATGATGAGTGGTTGTGTCATCAGAACTATGTATGTGTGCGAAATTTCAACAGAATCGGTTCACAGTTGAAAATTCAGTTAGTGAAAAATCAATCAACCCCATTTTTTCTACCTTTAGGGGTGGATTATAGTTTCCAATTTTAAATGGGACCAACTTCGAGGTATACCCTTCCCAATAAAAAAAGAATTTTTCAAATCGGACTACTCACTAAAAAGTTATGCGTGGTCATAAATAAAAAAAAAAAAAAAAAAATATACGTGTTGACTTGAGAACCTCCTCCTTTTTTTTTCGTCGGTTAAAAAATATAACATCATAATGGGTTGTAGATAGGCAGTCGCTCCATGTAAAATACTGTATTTAGCTCCATCCGGTTAGACTGGAAGTCGACCCCAATATATGTAGTTGGGAAAGGCTATGGATATGGACTTGTATTCCCGAAAAGGGTAGAGATATAATTTAATGTTTACATAGTACACCAACATTTCTATTTATATTTAAATCTCATTTACCTGCTCAGTAGGGGATGAGCATATTACCATCAGCCAGGCAAAACATCAGGCTAGACTGGAAGCCGACGTCAACATAGTTGGGAAAAGGCTAAGTAGATTGATTGAACTTTTGCCTTAGTAACATTAAATACGTCTACATCCTTAAACAACACAACGATCATTAATTGTGCTGGAACCGTTCGAACAGATTCCCTAAAATACGAAAAGCGAAGACACCGACTTCCGAAATTAAAGTTATTTATTTTTCGCTTTTCAGTTCTTTTTTCGTCGGTTTAATTTTTTGTAAAAAAGTTTTTTTATATATAATTCAATGATTTGGGTAAACATTTTCAAGATTTTTTACCTATCTTAGAAGCTCTACACAAACCAACTACGATTCACTAAAAAAAGCCATCAATAATGCAGCAAATTGAAATCTTCTTGAATTATCGAGAAAGATAGCACAGTATCGCTTTCATTGATACCAACTGATTACTATTTATAGGTACAACACCAACTTACGGTAATCTTTAGGTACAACACAAACTTACGGTAATCTATAGGTACAACACCAACTTACGGTAATCTATAGGTACAACACCAACTTACGGTAATCTATAGGTACAACACCAACTTACGGTAATCTTTAGGTACAACACAAACTTACGGTAATCTATAGGTACAACACAAACTTACGGTAATCTATAGGTACAACACAAACTTACGGTAATCTTAAATACTTACTAAGGAAGTCGATTTCCACAATTTGCTTTACGATCGCTTTGACTATGAATGCAGAAAAGTTAGCTAGTTGCTGTTTTGATTCAAGGATTATGTATTTCATCCGAGATAAGTAACAGGCCGTTGAGCTCAAAAAGGTAATTAAAACTACCAATTTTTTTTATCTAGGTACATACAAATCCTACTAATATTATAAATGTGAAAGTTTGTGTGTTTGTGTGTTTGGATGTTTGTTCCTCAATCACGCAAAAACGGCTGAACGGATTTGGATGAAATTTGACAAACAGATAGTTTATAACCTGGATTAACACATAGGATACTTTTTATCCCCGTAGTAAGTTCCCATGGGTTAATTTTACACATCTACACGGGCGAAGCAGTAATAATTCAGTAATATGAATTAGAACTTGAAACTAAACATACCTACATAAATACAAAATCGAGTCATTAGAATTGACATTGCAAAGTCAAAGTTTATTTTATTTTAATGATGAATCTATATACAAGGCAAGGGTGACTGAGATATCAACGCACAGCCTAAACCGCTGGTCCTAGAGACATAAAATTTGGAGAGTGTGTTCTTCATGAAGAGTAAGGTTCCACTAAGGAACGATTTTTCGAAATTCCACCGCTAAGAGGGTGAAACCGAGGGATTTCGTTAATATTAAAAATCTTATTCCTTGAGTTAATAGACTTGAAACTTGGCACGAATACTTATCTAAGTAAATTATAAAGTTTGTCATTTTTAGTTTTTATAAACTACCCCCTAAACGGGGATTGGGGGTTGTCAAATTTTGTATAGAAGAATTTTAACGTGATGTCCGATTAACTCGAAACTCAGTATTTATACTTAAAACGAATAATTAAGAATAATGTGTATCAGGGTTTTTCAAATCTACCCCTAACGGGGTGAAAATGGGTAGTCTACGTCACAGCTCAAACCACTAAATGGATTGGGCTGAAATTTGGCACACATATAGTTATTAGGACGTAGGAATCCACTAAAAAAGGGTTTTTGGAAAGTCGCCCTTATTCTTTTAGTTATTAAACTTGAAACTTGGCAATATTTGCCACAGTAAATAATAAAGATTGTCACTTTTAGTTTTTTAAGCAATCCTTCACATAGACGAATAACGGGGTGGCAAAGTAAGTAAGTAAATTTTTACGCGCTGTCGGATTAACTCAAAACTCGGTACGGTAGGTACTAATACTTAAAACAAAAAAAATTAAAGTACGTGTTTCAGGGTTTTGTAAGTTAACAACTGACTTAACTTGAATAATACCTTCATTATGTAATGATACAATAATATTTAAACCACCGACTACATAATTATAATCATTATGTTGTAGCAGCCCGCAGATATGTTTTTCATGAATAAAAAAACGGAAATATTGCCCGTGTTGCGGAAAATGGGATACATAATAAAATAGTAACTAAGTCAAAACTGTACATTAAATACTTTGAAAAAAAGTAATTAGTACGAGGTGTGGGAATGAGTCTGATGCCGAAAATATATTTTTATGTACTTTTGTCCGTTTGACTGTTTATTTGGATGTTTGTTCCGGATTGACGCAAAAACGGCCCAACGGATATGGATGAAAGGCACACAGATAGTTTATAACCTGTACCCTAATTGCGTAATACACGATCCACAATCTGAATCAGTTTGAAACAAATTTCTAATCAATTGCTTCATAAATTGAAAAAAAAATCTGCTCCACAACGTAAATAACGCTATGAATGTTGTTGAACTGTCAAAATGAAAGATTAGTCTTAATCGGTTACGAAAATAAGTTACGCAATTAGATAACTGGATTAACACATAGGGTGCTTTCAATCCCAGGCGGTAGTAAGTTCCCGTGGGATTTTTCCGACATCCACGCGGGCGAAGCCGCGGGCAAAAGCTAGTATTATAATATAGTAATAACGAAGTCAAAACTATACATTGAATATTTTTGAAATAAGTAATTGCTACGTGGTGTGGGAACGAGTCTAATACTGAAAATATAGATTTTCGGATTGACGCAAAAACGGCTGAACGGATTTGGTTGAAATTTGACACACAAATAGAATATAACTCGAATTATTAATACTTTACGCGAGCGAACTCGCTCGCTTAAAATATTTGCAGTTTTTCGTAATATTCTCAGATAACATCCCGCTCACAACAAAAAATTGAAAACGGTAAGGGTCAGTTCACACTGAGATGCGACGCAACGCCATCTCAACGTACCTTGCCACGTGTCAACCCTCGCACTGAAATTATAAATTTTCGTGAAGAAAATAAGTTCGATAATAGTTAAAAAGTGCGCGCAGAGTCCCGTCGCGCGTCGCCTCACGTCGCGGTCTGAACTGACCCTATCACGACTAAACTGAAAACGCTAGCTCAAAGATTTGTGCCAAATGTTTGGCCAATAACATTAGTGTTGAGTATAGACGTTGGTGCTAAATTATTGACCAATGGCGGTAGCTCAATCATTGTATTTTTAATTTAACCGACTTCAAAAAAGGAGGTGATCAATTCGACACGCACGTATGTACGTAATATCATTGAAACTGCAATGGAGTATGTTAACCAACGAAGGGCGTTCCCGTTAACCTACAATATAATAGCGTACATATATGCAAAAAAAAATACAATTAAAAAATAAAGTTTTTGTTTATAATAAAATATTCATAAAAATATAAAATTGATACGTAAAAGAAACACTCTGTACACGCTTACTTGTCGAACTTATCTTTCCATATTGAAAGACAAGTGCGCGTTTTTAGGGTTCCGTAGTCATCCAGGAACCCTTATAGTTTGGCCATACCGTCGTCCGTCTGTCTGTCTGTC
Source organism: Lithophane leautieri (assembly GCA_949152455.1). Taxonomy (NCBI): domain Eukaryota; kingdom Metazoa; phylum Arthropoda; class Insecta; order Lepidoptera; family Noctuidae; genus Lithophane; species Lithophane leautieri. The sequence goes on along the minus strand of OX424484.1, from coordinate 12,038,642 downwards.
TGCCCGTCTGTCCGCAGCTTAGCTCAGAGACTTTTAGTACTAGAAAGCTGTAATTTGGAATGGGTATACATATTAATCACGCCGACAAAGTGGCAAAATAAAATCATGTTTTATTTTTATGGTTATCTCCCCTACATAAACATACATTCATTCATCCATACATACATTCCGTATGGGAGAACAAGTTTTTTAACTACAATTTTAAGTTTGTTCTTGGGATAAATTCATCTCAAATACGGAACCCTTCATTGTGCGTTGTTCGACACGCACTTGGCCGGTTTTTTAACCGACGAAAAAAAAAGGAGGAGGTTCTCAAGTCGACACGAATATTTTTTTTATTTTTTTTTTATGTATGACTACGCCTAACTTTTTAGTGAGTAGTCCGATTTGAAAAATTCTTCTTTTATTGGGAAGGGTATACCTCGAAGTTGGTCCCATTTAAAATTGGAAACTATAATCCACCTCTAAAGGTAGAAAAAATGGGGTTGATTGATTTTTCACCAACTGAATTTTCAACTGTGAACCGATTCTGTTGAAATTTCGCACACGACACAACCACTCATCATCAACTCCAGGTCTTTTACCTGGAGTAACCCCCTGGAGTACCCTGGAGTGGATGGTAACTCAAAAGCGAAAAATAAAAAACTTTTTTACAAAAAATTAAACCGACGAAAAAAGAACTGAAAAGCGAAAAATAAATAACTTTAATTTCGGAAGTCGGTGTCTTCGCTTTTCAATTTTCGTTTTTTGCCACCGACTTCCGAAATTAAAGTTATTTATTTTTCGCTTTTCAGTTCTTTTTTCGTCGGTTTAATTTTTTGTAAAAAAGTTTTTTTATCTAATAATATATTAATTACTATATTCACAATAATTATCTAAAATTTTATAGGAGTATGTTTGTATGTTTGTCCACACATTTCTCCGAAACTAATAATCGGATCATGAACATTTTTTTATTGGCTTAAATTTACTTGAACTTAGGGAACAGTGCAAGTTTCATCAAAAAGTTACTTTGATAAAGAAAATAGAGACTAAAAATAGAAAAAAAAATGAAAAGGAAAAAGCGTTTATTCGCAGAAATAACTCCTTACCACCATATTTTTTTTTTTTTTGAGGGTGGGAAATCATCCAATGATTCTCTCGGCCGAACTACACAGCAGCTGTAAGAGCTACAGCAAACTATTTTATAGGCCTATTTGACCCAATGTTGGCAAGCTCCGTAGATCGGAGCAACAGCTACACCGCAAGTGCACTCCTACCGCAAGCCGCGATAAAGAACTTCAAAAAAAAAAGAAGAGTAAATGTTTATTTCGACCAACAGTGGCTCGTAATTCATAGGAAAGAACACATGAAATTAAAAACAGAAAAGAAAAAAAACATAATGTGCACTGCGCTAGTGTTAATCGCTTTCAAAGCGTTACGTATAATGGCCTTCAACAGACTTGATATAGTTTACGTGTCGATCTCTTGTGTCTACTTTTCACATTTTCTTCATCATAACCGGAATAATATTCTGAAGCGTGATCCTCTAGTAATGCGTGGTACGCCTGACGAGGTTCATGTCGCCTCGTTCGTAATACAGGATCAGCAGAGATGTGTCCGCCACGTGACCGGACTGTGACATGATGCTCCGTTTTGTTACCGACGAGAAAGGGGATTTAGTTTGAATATAGAGCTCGGGAAATATCGACTTATAAGAAAAATGGGAGAAAAAGTTTGGAGACTGTCTGGAGCGATATCGGGCATGAATCTCGATTCATACCCGATATTTTAAAGAATCGACTTGGGATTTGTATGGAAACTGTGTTTTTAATCGAGATGTTATAGGGAATTGGGCACAAATGTATGGAGCTTGGACCGAATTTAAAAATAAAAAATCAGAAAGATGCAAAAAGAAAAAGTCCACCCTATCGAGACCTCTGAATAGTCTATTAAATAAGGAGCAACTATGGTATAGATGTCTGAATAACAATACTCCTATTAACACACATTGACATTTGGGCAACTCTTGCCCATTGTCTTTTTGCATCTTTCACTTTCCTAGTTAAATATCCAGTAGAAGCTGTTCATTAATTAAACTTATATCTGCCTACTTGTTTGTAAAGAGAAAACTTTTATGTATAAGGAAGCGCTACTGATAAGTTTATGTATAAGGAGGCGCTACTAATAAGTTTATGTATAAGGAGGCGCTACTAATAAGTTTATGTATAAGGAGGCACTACTGATAAGTTTATGTATAAGGAGGCGCTACTAATAAGTTTATGTATAAGGCGGCGCTACTGATAAGTTTATGTATAAGGCGGCGCTACTGATAAGTTTATGTATAAGGAGGCGCTACTAATAAGTTTATGTATAAGGCGGCGCTACTGATAAGTTTATATATAAGGAGGCGCTACTAATAAGTTTATGTATAAGGAGGCGCTACTGATAAGTTTATATATAAGGAGGCGCTACTAATAAGTTTATGTATAAGGCGGCGCTACTGATAAGTTTATATATAAGGAGGCGCTACTAATAAGTTTATGTATAAGGAGGCGCTACTAATAAGTTTATGTATAAGGAGGCGCTACTAATAAGTTTATGTATAAGGCGGCGCTACTGATAAGTTTTTGGGGGATAAAGAGGAGTTATATTATATTATACTAGCTGATGCCCGCGATGTCGGTTATTATATATTAAAACCTTCCTCGAGAACCACTCTATCCATTGGTGCAATCAGTGCAGTAGTTTTTGAGTTTATCGCGAACAGATAGACTGACAGGCGCGGCGGAGGACTTTGTTTTATAATATGTAAGGAAGGCTGGAAAAATTGTGAGCTATATTTAGAGTTTTCCACGAGTATGTTAGACTACCGCTGTCTCTGACACGGTATTAAACTTACTTACGCTTACAAACATGAAGGCTGAATTTACCAATATGACCGCGATGAGCACATCTAAACCGCGTTTAAGTGCTGTAAGTGTCAATATTTATTACAACAATGATGACACAGATAGCTCTTAATCGAGGATTAGATGGCATGTGCCGATCGCGTTCGGTTTCGTTGATGAAATTCGCCCTAAATATCCGAAAATAAAGATTACCATCGATCTGGCTCATAACGACCTCTACGACTCCTTCTTATATTTATACAACATTGAATTAATTTCCCGGGCCCCTTTTCCTTCGCCCCGCTTTCCTCTCCTGCAAGTCCCGCTGAATGGCACGATTTGTGAAAGTTTGCACAAGTTTTTCAACGCCTCAGATATCACCGGCGGATGATTTATATTGCTGTGCGTGGGGCAAAAAGTTCCAAACGTCGCCCCCCTCCTGTCTCCCGCGCCGCACCGAGCCGAACCGCCCCCCTCGCTCGCCCGGACACTTGATGAATTCTATCCATACATTGGGGGTGTATAAGAGGTAAGTGCAGAAGTCAGACTTGGAACAGAAAAAGGTAATAAGGAAGGTTGGTAGCTAGCATGTCTGGCGAGATCCACCAAATTGTGGATGCTCTTTTCGGGCTTTGAATGTATGAAAAATGTGTACATTTTGATGGAAAGTCTAGTTGAATTTTTGGAAAGTCTTGTTGAATTCTTGGAAAGTCTTGTTGAATTCTATGTTGCGTTTTCAGTGAATCTTCTGCTCCATTTTATGTTACAGTGTGTGCCGGAAACTTTTGTAAGATATATGAAATTGTATGAAATATGAATCTGTGCGAACTCCCATGTAAGTCGGAGCGCGCCGGTCAGCACTATACTATATACATACACGTATATTTGTGTATGAAGGGGTCTGTATACAGAGTGAGTGCAGATGGGATTGCATTAAAGTTTGATCACGAACTTTAATTTATATTTAATTTTTATATTTAAAATTTATATTATTTTTATTATATTTAAAAATATACCCTCTTACTAAAGTAAAGTGCAAGCAAGTTCTCACCACGTATTTAATGAGCCTTGATTACGATAGCACTGAAAGCCTCCTTATTGTTTTAAGATAAATGTGTTCTCAATCTGTCCACCATACCACACTACACCACAATACACCTCGCCGCACCACACTACACCACACCACACTGCACCACACCACACCACATTACACTACACCACACTACACTACACTACACCACACTACACTACACCACACTACACCACACTACACCACACTGCACCACACTGCACCACACTGCACCACACTACACCATACCACACCACACCACTCGACACTACACTACACTATATAGCACACCTCACCACACTCACTAGTACATGCACTAGTACATGCACTATTCAATAATAACTTTGAAATTTTCTTCTTTTACTTTTATTTACTGTGTTTTACCAAAGGTAAAAATAATTTGCTAATCCTATCTGTAAGATTTAAATACTCAAACGCTGTTTTGGGGGGGGCCTGGTAATCTGTGTGACAGGTTCTCCTAGTGCAGATACCAGTCTCCCACAAAGGATTTATCAGATATTGTAATTTTTATTTTTAAGGCGCCTTTGTGGAAGAGAATTAAAATGTTGTTTTATTATTATTATTATTTAATCAACAGAAATTCAAACTGCAGCATCGAATTTAAAACCGCATTTAATAAACATTAAATTATTGATTCATAAGATTTTGTTTTATCTGCTAGACTACCAGTAGTTTCAACAATGGAAATTTCCTTTAAAATTATTTCATCTTTTTAGTTAATAGCTAAATCCTCCAGTCTGATTCTAGCTCATGAACCATTAATCAAGTTTCGCTCCCGTGTTGCAGTCCCATCTCGTAACCCACCCTATACATAAATACTTGTAGCGGCTAATGTATACTCCATACAGGAACATGTATACATAGATAAATATGTGTATACGTAACAAAAAGCGGAGAGATGTTATTAAACTGTATTCATGCGGACGTGCGTGTTGACTAGTTGTGCGGACTGGGAGGCGGGGGGTTACGATATACTCAGTACAGTATACAAGGAACTTATTATGATTGTTGGATGAGTCCATGAGTTCCTTGAAAGCGAGTTGCAAGTGCCTGTCTCGTTGGTCGAGTGGTTTCCAGTGCTATTGCTAAGCGTGCGGTCCTGGGTTCGATGCCCAGGTCGGGGAAAGTGCTATTGGGTTTCACTATCAGGAATTTCGACATAAGTCTGGATCCCCGAGTCTAGATTCGTGCACGGCTTGATAACATGTGGGTGTACTATAGGTACACTGTATATGTGTAGGTGTACTCACGGTGTACTTTAGGCGTGATGTTATGTGTGTAATTTTCAATTAGATATTCATTTAAATGAAAACATTTTTATTGGCACCTGAATCGTCAAAGAGGTCAGTTACTTAAAAAGTTATTCGTCCGTTTCGAAGTTTCCTTCGGAGATCTAGGAAAACACTTCACACTATATTTTCCTTCGCTTTATTTTGGACTAGCTACGCCCGCAGTTTTACCCGCATAAGTCTAGATTCCGTAGGAATATCGGGATAAAGTATTCTACGTCCTAACCCAGGTCATAGTCTACCCACGTGCCAAATTTCATCCAAATCCGTTCAGCCGTTTTAGCGTGAAAGCGGAACAAACAAACTCACTTTCGCATTTATAATATTAGAATAGTTTGGATTCTATAATGCCATATTGCACGTGTTAGAAAGGTGATGAAAACTATATCGGTAATGATATCCCGTTAATTAGCAAGATTTCAGTGTCAGAATGGTTTCTAGTTTTTTACTGTGTGTGAATATGGTGTGTAGGGAAAGGATTTTATGAAGAAAAGCACAGAAAGATATTTATTTCAACTAGGCTTGTCAGTAAAAACGTTTATGAGAAAACTTGTTGTCCGTTACAAAAGTAGGTCTTCATGGAGAAGAAGGACAAAGAAACTCCATGGCAGCTAGTTTTAAAGTATTTTAGCAACACATTTTTACATTATAATAAATTATTGATATCACCTTAATTTCTTGGACCATTTCTCAAAGTTGTGTAGCAACTTATCAACGGAAAGAATCAGAACACAATATGTCTTAACTCGTTTGATCATATAATAAGCAATGTTAGAGATATTATAAGACATAGAGAACAACATAGTTATCAGCAATAATCAAGAAATTATATCAATTAACATAAGTGAACATTGTAGGAAGTCAAGCATTCACAAGAAGTGATCTGGTGATAATATTTCAATCCATTTTATAATAAACGCAGAGCTTCCAATTCACAACACACTTACTATATTACCTTTATAAAAAGCACTAAGGCTCTTAGCAGCCACTGAGGCTCGGTCCTGTAACGTCAAACAGTTTTATCCAAAGTTCCCAAAATTAGCGTGTACAGGTATTTTTTTGTCTCCCAATATTACTCAAGAACATCCAACATTGCCGCCATTAACGATCTCAATTGTATATGTCGGCGCATCATCGCCTTCGTTGCCGGAGTCACACATATTTTCACCAATTTATCACGCAAATACACAGCAATAGGAAAATGGAGATAAGAGAGCACAAATAAAATAACTTACTTCAACTCAGTGTGTTTATTCCATGAGCAGCGCACAAAGAATGTGTCTCCATTAGCATTACAACAGTTTATATACACAAAATTACCGGGAAACTTTACCGCCAAAAATAATTTATATAAATCAAGCGGATATGCAAGTCAAACCTAAAGTGAATCACATTTTAAATAATTCAAGCGGATGTCAACATAGATCCTTATAATTCTAAAGGAAATAACATTTAAAGTAATTCAAGCGGATGTCAAGATAAATCCTTAATACCAGTATAGAAGCTTAAAATAAAATCAACCGGAAACACAATATTTTAAACAAATCGAAAGGAAGTTGTCATAATAGAAACTTATAATGAAGTCGGTAAAAATAAATCAAACCGGAAACCACTTTATTTTAAATAAATCAAAAGGAAGGTATTACAATATTAACTTTTTATAAATTCAACCGGAAACCACAATATTTTAAATAAATCGAAAGGAAGTTGTCATAATAGAAACTTATAATGAAGCCGGTAAAAATAAATCAAACCGGAAATACAAGTATTAATTCAATAAATAATATGGAAGTCAGATTAAGTACAAAATAATTAAAACAAGCTTAAAATTCAAATAACTGTTTGGCGCCCATACGGCCATTCTGATCCAGCGCGCTCTCTGCGCTGTCATTTTACATCAAAACGGCATCACCCACCTCGGGCTTAGCCAAAAACACACGGCATCACCCGCCTTGGATCTAGCCATACCATATGGCATCACCCGCCTAGGATATAGCCCCCTAACACGGCATCACCCGCCTTGGATCTAGCCATATCATATGACATCACCCGCCTGGGATATAGCCCCCTAACACGGCATCACCCGCCTTGGATCTAGCCATATTTGATGGCATCACCCGCCTGGGATATAGCCCTAAGACCAGGAAAAAGGATACACATGGTGGCCAGCCAGCGTAATAGGGAGGAAGGTGGAGTAGCTAATATAATTTACAAAGAATCATCCGCCCATACGGTCGGTTCATTATCATTTTCATCCATAAATGGATCATTTTGAGCCAGAGGTGCTGGTCTCAAAAAATCATGACTAGCGATCTTTTCGGAACAACCCTTTAAATTGACATGCTTTACTTTGTAGCGATTATTACCTTCATATTTAGGCCCAAGTTTAGTCGTATGTCTTTCATGCTTATGCATTAAGACAAAATCCCCCTTTTCAAAAGGCTTGATTTGAGCTTTGCCCTTGTCAAATCTTAATTTGTCCCGAAATGATCGCTCGTCCATCCTTAATTTACATAAAGATCTAACAGTATTAAGATCTTCAATTGGTTCATCATCATCGATTTGCAAGAGCTTAATACCCGGCGGTGAACATTTTTTCCCAAACAACAACTCCATAGGAGATTTTCCCGTACTTTTAGAAACGGTAGAATTAATAGCTAACTGTAAATCTCGAATAGCAGTGTGCCACTGTTTATTAAGCTCTACAACAGACATTATCTTTGATGATTTTCATAATACGTTCTACCTGACCATTTGCCCGACTAGCGCCTTTAGCTACAACGTGATGTTCAATACCGAAACGATGACTAAAATTCTTGAAATCAGATGATGTCATACTTTTGTCCTGATCTGTTATGAGTCTATTTGGGGTGCCAAAAATAGAAATTACTTCTTGCAAGCAAGATATGGCTGTATCAGATGTTCGATCATTCGTATAAATTAAATGAGTATATTTGGTAAAGGCATCAATAAATACAAACGCATATTCAGCGTTATTACGTTTACCGTTCATACGTCCAGTTATGTCAGCATGTAGAGTGTGAAAGGGAATTGCAATTTTATCTATAGGATGAAGGGCAACTTGTTTAGCACCCGACATGCCTTTGCGAATTCTACAACTAACACAATTTTCAGTAAACCTTCGAACTATTTTTGACATATTGGGAAACCAATATTGGTCTCTTAATTTAGCTAGAACCTTTTCCCAACTGAAGTGTTGAAGATTATCATGATAGTGGGATATCAGATTCCATCTATAATTACGTGGCACAATAATAAGTTTACGAGTTTTATTATTTATTTGAACTTTACGTCTAAGTAGTTTATCTTGCGATATGACATAAGTGTCAGCAATGTCTTTTGGGATTGTATCAGAATTAAGTTGTTCAACAATGTTTTTAAGAGTTGGATCACGTTTTTGTTCTATTAGGAGCCAGTTATGATCAAGTGTAGAAGAGTTAACTGAAAATTGCAACGAGATATTATCTGTAGGAATTTTACAGGGGCTCGCTACGGGATTTCGACTGAAAAAGTCGGCATGAGAAAGTCTGTCACCTTTCCTATACTCAATATCAAATTGAAAAGTTTGCAAAAATGCCCACCAGCGGTGTACTCTTGGCGTTAGTTCTTTTTTGGTTCTGGATGCTTTTAGTGAATTGCAATCTGTTACTACTTTAAAGCATCTACCATACAAGAAGTGGCGGAAATGTTTAATAGCTTTGACGACAGCCAATGTTTCGAGCTCATATGAATGGTATTTGCTCTCAGTATTGGTCGTTCGCATACTAAAATAACCAACAACATGAGGATTCTTATCATGTCGCTGAATCAAAACTGCACCATAACCTAGAGAACTAGCGTCTGTATGGAGTTCACATGGTAAATCAGGGTCAAAAATTGTCAAGAGTGGGGAAGAAGTTAATCGACTAATTATTTCCTTTCGGGCATTTTCCTGTTTCTCAGTCCATCTCCAAGGTACGCCAGATTTTGTTAATTCATATAAAGGCGCCATGATTTTAGAAAAATTTGGTACAAATTTCCTAAAATAACCAGCTAGGCCGTTAAATTGCCGTAATTCTTTAATATTTTTTGGTACAGCAGACTTAGAGAGGGCATCTAATTTTCTGGGACTAGGCTTAACGGTTCCGTTTTCTATTATATTCCCTAAATATTCAACCGATTTTTTTAGAAATGAGCACTTTTTTATGTTTAGTGAAAAACCTGCATTAGTTAATCTCTCCAAAACGAACTCCAAGTTAGTTAACCCTTCTTCTATAGTAGCAGAAATTACAAGGACATCGTCAATATAAACTAATGCAATCTTGTCCTTATAGTCACCCAAAGCTTTATTAATGGCACGCTGATAAACAGACGGCGCATTGCACAGCCCAAAAGGCATGCGTAAAAATTCGAATTGACCGTCAGGTGTAACGAACGCAGTTTTTTCTATAGAATCTTCAGAAATCGGTATTTGATAGAACCCTGCTGTCATATCTAAACAAGTGAAATAACGAGCTTTACCCAACCTATCAATCTGATCGGCAATCAATGGTAATGGAAAATTATCCCTTACTGTGTTTGCATTTAACTCCCGAAAGTCAACACATAATCGGTCAGTTCCATCTTTTTTTTTAACTAATAAAATAGGACTGCTAAAAGGGGATGAGCTGTCTCGGATTATACCGTTTTGTTTAAGATCGTTTAAAATATCTTTGACTTTCTCGCGTTCCATTGGCGACAATCTGTAGGGTCTACGTTGGACAATTTTATCTTTATTTTTTAATCTAATAGTCAATTGACCAGTCATTACCTCAGAAACTTTATTACCAGAAGTGAAATTATCTTTAAATTTGTTTAAAATTGAATTAAATTTTTCTAACATGGTAGGGTCAGCAAGGTCAGTTTTTAGATTTATTTCAGACTCTGCTAAAGAACATTCATTAATAATCATATTTCTCGAGACAGTCATTTTTTTATCTACTAATGTGATAGTAAGACCCGGGATTTGCACTAAATCATAGCCAATTAAAATATTAAACTGGGTTTGGTGATCTTCCACAACAAAAAGTTCTAATTCTACACTAACTTGATCGATCTCGGCAATAGCGGAGATACTCTGAGAACACGTGACATTCATGCCACCTATTCCCTTAAAAACTGTATTGACAGTCTTCCTTTTGCCCGGAATCGAACCAGAAATGCTTCTACGTACTAACGAACAATCTGCGCCGGAATCAAATAGGCAAGGATATGAATTAGGTCCAATTTTGACGGTAGTCGTGCAACGATTTATTGGGCCACAAAAATTAACGGATTTTTGATTGGTTGACTTTGATTTCTCATCATTTTGTTTACGGAAACAAGTTTTTTCTAAATGCCCCCTTTTATGGCAATAGCTGCATTCAATTAACTTACGGTTGTCTGGCGTATCTCGAGAGGCTGGCTTTCCGGAAATATTGGAGTCGGTATTTTGTGTCTGTTTTTCTTTACAGTCACGAGCTCGGTGACCAGGTTTTTTACATTTGAAACAAATTTGAGACTGACCTAATAATGAATCAGATATATCCGAAAGCCGGGGTTTTTTGTTGAGATGATTTTTGTCTGCACTGTCAGTTTTTGGTCGGTCACGTTTACGAAAAGTTTTCAAAACTGAGACTAGTTTGGGCAAAGAGTCAGGCGTATTACGTAACAATTCACATTTCACAAAATCAGGGTAGATACCAGTAATAAGAGCGTCAATTACCTCGGTGTCCGCGGCTTCAGGCCGCACTCTCTTGAACAGCGTCCATCCCGTGGTTGCGTAGTCCGCGTAGCTGCTCGCTTGCTCCGACGTGTAGTCGCGCCACCGCTGGACGTCGTCAGCATACCGGAACTCTTCGCCGAACGTCTGGATCAGGTCTTGCTTAACTTGCTCCCACGTGGTGGATTGTAGGGACCACGTATCAGCCCACGTCTTAGCTCTTCCTTTCAGCTGCAGTATTGCCTTCATGCGAGCTTCATGCGGCGATATGCCAATAGTTGCAATGGTTTGGTCAACATTGGCACACCAGTCCCTAATGTCGTGTGAGCGCACATCGGGATCGAATGGCGGTAGGTAGAAATTGCCACGATCACGTGAAGGCACTGGAGTAGCGGACAATGCTGCGGCCACGGCGCTCGATGTGGCTTGCTTCGTGATTGAAGTCACCAGACTCATCACTTGCTCCATAGAGAAAGTTGGGTCTGGCTGGGCGGTCGGCACTGGTTTGCGGAACCGGAATCCAGAAGTCCTCAGTAGGGGCGAGGTGGATCCCACCGCTGCTGTCGGCGCATCATCGCCTTCGTTGCCGGAGTCACACATATTTTCACCAATTTATCACGCAAATACACAGCAATAGGAAAATGGAGATAAGAGAGCACAAATAAAATAACTTACTTCAACTCAGTGTGTTTATTCCATGAGCAGCGCACAAAGAATGTGTCTCCATTAGCATTACAACAGTTTATATACACAAAATTACCGGGAAACTTTACCGCCAAAAATAATTTATATAAATCAAGCGGATATGCAAGTCAAACCTAAAGTGAATCACATTTTAAATAATTCAAGCGGATGTCAACATAGATCCTTATAATTCTAAAGGAAATAACATTTAAAGTAATTCAAGCGGATGTCAAGATAAATCCTTAATACCAGTATAGAAGCTTAAAATAAAATCAACCGGAAACACAATATTTTAAACAAATCGAAAGGAAGTTGTCATAATAGAAACTTATAATGAAGTCGGTAAAAATAAATCAAACCGGAAACCACTTTATTTTAAATAAATCAAAAGGAAGGTATTACAATATTAACTTTTTATAAATTCAACCGGAAACCACAATATTTTAAATAAATCGAAAGGAAGTTGTCATAATAGAAACTTATAATGAAGCCGGCAAAAATAAATCAAACCGGAAATACAAGTATTAATTCAATAAATAATATGGAAGTCAGATTAAGTACAAAATAATTAAAACAAGCTTAAAATTCAAATAACTGTTTGGCGCCCATATATATTATATTCTTACAATCAGGCCGTCAGTTGCGCCAGAACGCGTTCTCTCGAAGACCGGACTGTAGTTGACCACTTTCTCTAGAACTTAAATTAACTGCATAATACATATAAAAGTACTTCAGCCACAGTAAAACAAGTAATACTAACTGGATAACGCAATGAATCCGCCATCTGTCCACTCCACAGACGGTCTTCAGCAAATCCATGATAAAAATTTACCTAACATTGACAGCGCCCCTATTTTATAGCAACAAGAGCGATCTTCATAGTTAAGTGTTACTACTTGACCGTACCACAAGTCTTTCTCATAAGAGTGACCGCACAAGTTGCGTCGACACAGTTCTATTACATATGAGTGACCACACAGGTTGCGTCAACATAGTTCTATTACATAAGCGCGACCGCACAGGTTGCATCAACACAATTCTATTATATATGAGTGCCCGCACAAGTTGCGTTGACACAGTTCTATTACATAAGCGCGACCGCACAGGTTGCTTCGCCACAGTTCCTTCGGGAAAAATTCCCTTCTTATCAACAGTTTTATCTTTTTATGTCCACGCTGTTCAGTTGTTCAATGTAAGCTGATCTTAAATTGGCAATTAGCGTCTTCGAGTTTCCAAAGCATTTGTATTTATAAATTTTCTTCTTATTTTGTTCTGAACTTTGAGGAAGTCATTGCTCAAATGTTTCTTACTTCTGATAAGTTAAAATGGAAATATTTATTAAGTTACTTTAATCCTAAGAACGTGTTCATATGGGGCGCTTTATGCGAGGCTTTTTTGAAAAACTGAAGGATTTATGCCAAAAGAAGGGGAAGTATAGCCGAAAATACTTGCTTTCTTAAAAATACTAAAGAAATTATCTAGAATTGAGTGATAAGACTGAGTTATTATTTCACACGACTGATAAAGAATAACATTTGTGGTAATTTAAGATCATATTTCATTTGTAATAGGGAGCTCAGATAGGTAGTCGCCCCATGTAAAATACTGGTATTCAGCTGCATCCAGTTAGCTGCATGCAGTTAGAAGCCGACCCTAAAATAGTTGGGAAAAGGCTAGGCAGATTGGTTGATTTCATTTGCTAAACACTCTGTTTCCCTGTACATAAAGTATGAATAGTAACTTGACCTTTTAGGCATATTACAATAAGCTGTACATTTAAATGAATAGCAAAAAGCGATCTTAACAGCTAATTGGGAAAATGTGAATGCATCCTTAAGTACATTCATGTGAGATTAAAATACCTGCGAGTATGGAGTTATGGAGAGTTAGTAGAAACGTGTGAGTTTGTGAAGATTAGCTCGTCCTACATCTGAGTGGGTGGAGTGGTACTTTATATTTGTTTTACTGTGAATACTTTATGTACGGAGCTTAGTGGTTTACGTACTAGCATATATAAACCCGTTATTTACTTAGTACTGAAGGCTGTGGGAGTTGGATTGTACTTGTAATAATATGGTTTTTGAAAGATCGTCATTCAGCCTTTACCCATTTTTGTACTAAATCTAGACAAGGATTCCTACAGCTTTGTATTCATAGTAACAAATGAAGTTTTCCATTTTTAACCGACGAAAAAAAAAGGAGGAGGTTCTCAAGTCGACACGTATTTTTTTTTTTTTTTGTTTTTTTTTTTATGTATGACCACTCATAGCTTTTTTGTCAGTAGTCCGATTTGAAAAATTCTTTTTTTATTGGGAAGGGTATACCTCGGAGTTGGTCCCATTTAAAATTGGAAACTATAGTCCTCCCCTAAAGGTAGAAAAAATGGGATTGATTGATTTTTCACCAACTGAATTTTCAACTGTGAACCGATTCTTTTTGAAATTTCGCACACATACATAGTTCTGATGACACAACCACTCATCATCAACTCCAGGTCTTTAACCTGGAGTAACCCCCTGGAGTACCCTGGAGTGGATGGTAACACAAAAGCGAAAAATAAAAAAGTTTTTTACAAAAAATTAAACCGACGAAAAAAGAACTGAAATGCGAAAAATAAATAACTTTAATTTCGGAAGTTGGTGGCAAAAAACGAAAATTGAAAAGCGAAGACACCGACTTCCAAAATCAAAGTTATTTATTTTTCGCTTTTCAGTTCTTTTTTCGTCGGTTAAATTTTTTGTAAAAAAGTTTTTATTCTTAAATGCACGTTTATGAAAATGGTACTCTTTATTACCTCTTTGCTAAATTTCAATACATTCATACACAATGTAATTCGGACGAGTCAAAGACGTGTATTGTAGTAGTGTCGTAACAGTTGCGTAGTAGTATCGTAGCAGTAGCGTAGCGTGTCGTCATCAATGAATATTGTTACAATGTTAGAAGGGTCGAAATAATAGTGATTTTCTGCTAGGTATATCTTCTTCACATATAGTTTTCTTAAGGTAGGTAATTAAGAACGAGTACAGTAAGATGCAGACATGCAGCCCTTGCACCAAAATAACTATTGTTAGCGATGGTTCCGTAGAATAGGGACTAGACGGACCAGCCGGCGCGGGCAGCCAGCCAGCTTGTATAGGCGAACAAGCGGTTTGGTATACAGAGAGCTTACTTCCAACTGTTGTGAATATGCTGCGTAGTCAATACTTGTATGTACAAGGTTTTTTTGGCGCGTGGCGTGGTCAGAATCAAAACTAACGCCGTCATCTTGTGTTTTCAATACATTTCACAAATGTTCGTCATCCGAGCGCCAAAAAATCCTTGTAGCAGTGTACATGACTCTCAGTTAAGGTAAGTTTGCCAGAGGCTTAATGAGTTATACACACACAATAAAAATGACTAACGGCAGTGAAAGAAAAGATAAATGTATACCAAATAGTTTGTTCTGCTGTACACATACATACAGACAGTAGCTTCACAGTATCAAATGGTGTTTTAGATAAAAAGTCCCGACAGGTAATGTACTCGTAGCTTCAGTACTTGTGACAGTTTTACAACTTGCTGTTCTTGTGTCATGGCTGATCGATTATTGTTGTTTTATTTTCAAGCGAGTCTGTTATTATTATCTCTGTACTCTCTGTCTGATAATATTGCTTATGGTTGAGAATTTTATTGGGATGTCTATTTTGCTACTTTTGACGATAGGTAAATACTGACTGAGAATGAGCCTCATCTAAGGAGCTACAAAATACGAAATTAGTTAAAAACATATATAAAATTAGAACCCAGTTCACCTGTTGCCGAATGTCTAAGTTGAGGTCATATTTCATGTCAATTTATGTGATCGGCTGTTGTCAGCCACTCACGACAGCAACGGGAATTATAAAAATTCTAACCTTTTTTTATCAGGCGAGATGGAGGACAAGAGCGAGCCCATTTCACGTTCTTGCCTCCATCTCGCCTGATGCTTTGTAATTCCGCCCAACTCAATCTGTTATCAATAATTCTCATAATGATATTTATATTTATGGTTGTTATTACTTCGGTGAACCAATCATCTTGGACTAAGCGGGTAGTAGCACAAGTACAAACTACCAACGTGAGCTCAGAGTAGCAATGAATTTATACATATATACAATACACTGAATTTTACGTTATTTCAGGTAGTAAATTAAATTCTTCGAAGTATAACTCGTTTGGAAGGATTGTATCGATTCCGAGCAATCGTGATCGGACTCAGGGGGCTATGTAGGGCAGTTTCAGTAGTTAAGTAAGAACGTTATGTCAATGTTCAGGTGTTATTTTCCACTGTGTGTAATTTTCATAATAACAGTCCTTAAAGCCCTTTTACTTTTTGTTTATTTTTGCCTTTAATTCAGCCATCTTTCACTCGAAGTGAACGTCTGAACACAAAATGAATCAAAAGTGAAAAATTAAATAAATTAGTGACGATGTTGGATTTCGGTACTCGGCATCTTTCACTCGCCTACCGAATGATCGGAAAATGAAATGAAAGGAACAGATGAACGTTCATTCTGATATAGTTTTGGCAATGTCCTGTGAACGTGGAATGAAACAAAAATGAACCTTCACTCGAGTGAAACGTTTGATAGCAGCTGTAGCAAGTTATTCTTTGCGTTTTGAATGTATCAAATTCGCAACTGACATAACAATGAAGTATCTTGTTAATGAGTTTTAAAATCAGATGCACAATAACTGCCAAACCACATGAGTACAAACCACAGTTGGCACCATAACACTATGTGCTTTGGTCTGGCTGTTATGTTAGGCAGTTCTGGCTGGCAGAACAACGACTCCCAAACTTTATTGTGAAGTTTATTTTGGACGAAAGTAACTTAATGTACAATAATTAGCTAAATTGTCTACAGCCTGTTCGCTTTGCCGTAGTGAAGTTTAGTAAAAGGTTAATATAATTATTTTGTTTCCGTTTATTGCTCTATTCGGCTGCAATAAGAAAAGTGCACGCAACAGCTCGTTCGTGGTAGCACTTAAATTACGAATTATTGTCAAATTGTTAGGTAGCATGAACTTTATTTTTGTTACTTTTGTTATTTATTGTACAGAATTCAAATAAAATATAAGTAAGTAGGTAGATAAGTATTAGACGTTTTGCGTTTTACGGCAAAAACAAATGTATAGAAATGTACTAAGTATGCCACGCGCAGCGGCGGCAAGCGGGGCGATCGGCGAATTTGCCGAGCGGATCGCACAGGCGGCAAAAACAAATGCGAATCAGTACGGTGCCTGTAGGCCTGCCAACTTTTTGTACAAGAAATAAAGTACGAAAGAGACGGAAAATAAACAGTATTTTGAAAAAATAAAAAGTATTTATTTAATTTTTTTAATGTTTTAAACAAGTACATAATTTTTTGGTACTCCTCGCACATGTTATTAATTTATCATCATGAGGCTTCGTAAGCCTCATCACATTTCCATGTAAAATTAAAGTAAATGAGGAGCTCATTTTTTATTAGCTTTATAGTAGCTTTAATTCTCTCGTCCCGCCATTTTGTTTATGTTTAAGTATATTTTTGTTTCACCTTATATATTCGTTTTGTTCATCTCGTAGACTATTTTGATATTTCAAATGATTGTCGTTTGTTTTTCAATTTGGAGTTTGACATTTGCACCTGTCAAATTAGTCTACGGGATTAAAAAACGAACTTTAGACTTTGACAATTTGACTTTCTAGGCGTTTTTGTAAGAGAAGATGAAGGTGAATGTGAATCGTTTTCATTAAACTCAAACTCAAACTCAAAGCATTTATTTCAAATAAACCAATTACAGGCACTTTTGAATTGTCAAGGGGTCGGTCAGTCAGTAAGATGAAGCTAGTTGCCCATTCCAAAGCGTAGGTTCCTATGGAGATGAACGGGCAAGAAACTCCACGGACACTCTTTTGAATCAGAATATTGTTACAATATATTGGTTACATCATTCATGTTGAAATTATACATGTGAGTACAATGTCCGTCCGTAAAAAGATAAAAAAAGAAACAAAACAATTCAAAAATTAAAATAAATTAAAATAAGCCGTGGCAGCTAAGAGATGACCTGTCCCTACTGATGGCGCCCGTTCACGAACATGACGTATAGATCAGCACCATTTAGCTCAACCATTTTGAAGGGAACTTTATGATCCAACACACACGCCACCACCAGCGAGACATTAAAGTGAGCATGACATACTCTCAGTCGCCAGGGCACATTCAAGTCAATGAAAGACGTACCTAGTAAATGGTAGCTTTAAATACTTAGGTTAGTACATAGTGCTCACACACATGTGCTATGCAGTTATACAATACTAGGAGAATGTATTTATACAATGTAAATATAGTTTTTACAATCTTCAGCAGCTCCAACAATTATTTCGAATGCTAATCAATTAGTTTATGCGCTCTGTGGAGCTGGACCAGCGCTGAGCCATTTTTATCCGTAATGTAATCCTCTAATTTATAATATGCTTGGCGGCATAGTGTGCGTTTTATACAAGATTTAAAATTTGTTTCATTCAGTTGGAGTATGTGGGGAGGTATTTTATTATAACATTTTAAACAGTACCCCATGAAGGATGAGTCTACTTTAGCCAGTCTGAAGCCCGGTTGAACTAATTGGTCCCTACTTCTAGTCCTGTAATTGTGTCTTTCACCTCTTTTACTGAAAAGACTTAGATTTTTCCTTACGTACATGATGTTTTCATAAATATATTGACAAGGTACCGTCATGATGTTAATATCCTTAAACAGTTCCCTTAGAGAATCGCGCCTGCGGAGGCCATATATTGCTCTGATCGCTCTTTTCTGCAGAATAAAAATAGAATCGATATCAGCAGCCCGTCCCCATAGTAAAATACCGTAAGACATGATACTATGAAAGTAACTGAAATAGACTAGCCTCGCGGTATCTACATCAGTGAATTGACGGATTTTCCTCACAGCGTATGCTGCTGAACTTAGCCGTCCTGCAAGAGATGTTAAATGAGGACCCCATTGCAGCCTTGAGTCGAGTGTGATCCCCAGGAAAACAGTTTTATAGACGAATTCTAGTTTCTCCCCATTCAATACTATGTCACAATCACTACTTTTAACATTCGGTAAAGAAAATCTTATGCATTTCGTTTTTTTCCCATTTAATACTAAATTATTAGCAGTGAACCAATTTTGGACCTGCAGTAGGGCGTTATTTACGTCGTCAAGATTTAATGCACGTCTATTTATCTTAAAAATTAAAGAAGTATCGTCGGCAAATAACACCATTTGTGGTTGGTTTTTTAATAAATGGGGTAGATCATTAATATATACTAAAAAGAGGAAAGGACCCAATATCGAGCCTTGTGGAACATCCATTTTTACTTTTAAACCGAGTGAATTGACACCATTTATTCGAACTTGCTGTTGTCTATCATTTAAATAAGATTTTACTAAACTGAGCGTAAGTTTACGTAGTCCGTAATGCTCAAGTTTCAAGGGTAAGGTTTTGTGATTTACGCAGTCAAATGCCTTGGAGAGGTCACAAAAGATTCCTATGGCATCTTGGGCCCCCTCCCACGCTGTAAAAATGTGTTTAAGTAAGGTGACACCGGCGTCAGTCGTACAACTTCATTTGGTGAAACCATATTGCTGATCGTATAAGATTTGGTTGGTGTTAAAATGATTAAGCATTTGATTGAGCATTACCTTTTCGAAGACCTTGCTGAACACCGGCAACAAAGTAATCACAATTATGATAAGTAAAGTTTGAGTTGGAAAACTTGGAATCTAACAAAACGAAAGCAAATGCCCGAAAAAAGGTTAAGTTATCCGCGCGTATTCGAGTCAGTAGACGTCACTGTCATTTCGACAGTCTGCCGACGGTGCTTGACGGCAATTTGAAATTTGACAGTCCTTCTGAAATCCACCGCTCGCATAATTTTTTTTTAAACTGGTTTTATTAATGGCTCTGGATACACGCGAAAAAAATATTTTTGGATACTTCCTTTATTTTTATTGAACAGTAAAAAGTATTTTAAGTTGAAATAAAGTATAACACTGTTTTTAACCGACTTAAAAAAAAGGAGAAGGTTATCATTTCGTCTGTTTTTTTTTTGTTTGTTTGTTACCTCAGAACATTCGACTGGGTGAATCGATTTTGATGATTCTTTTTTTGTTTGAAAGCTGGTGCTTCCCGTGTGGTCCCATATAAATTTATTAACTTTGCTTGAGTAGTTTTTGAGTTACGTAGCTTCAATAATTACGTATTTTACTCACTTAATCTATTTAGACGACATCATATTTGATACAATCACTGTTATTTACATAGCAGCGTATAGCGTATTAGCATTTGTGTGGGGTGGGTACCGCAAAAACGAAAATTGAAAAGCAAAGACACCGACTTCCGAAATTAAAGTTATTTTTCACTTTTTAAGTGTTTTTTCGGAAGTCGGTTGTTTTTTTTTGTTAAAAGTTTTTTAACAGAATGGTTGGCAACCCTGGGCGCATGCCACGCCCACGGATAGTATAGAAGTCAGGGACTTGAAACTTTACTCAGAATAGTGGTATGAGGTATGATAACGCTACGTAATACGTTATGTATAGTTCCAGTAACCATTCACGAACTAATTTCTTGGCAATGTTACGAAAATCTATCGGAACGACATTAACTATTACTTTAGTTACGTTCCGGGTGGAACAGTAGAAATTATCTTTACTGGAATGGATCGTAACGGTATTTTAACGTTATTTCATAACGTTTCAAGTCCCTGATAGAAGCCCAACAAGTTCTTCTTTTGTAATACTCCGTTTACCTACACCCCGATTTTTCAGGGTTCCGTAGTCAGCAAAGAACCCTTCGTTGGAAAGGTCGGTTTAAAAATATTGTGAGTTTGTGAAAACCTTTTTTGGATTCAGGGATCCATTTGCGAAATATTACGCTTTAAAGTGCAAATTTTTGTTAGAGTCAAGTGTCTCCCCCCTGCCAGCGAAATGGTTGGTTTTAGATATGTGAAAAAATTCACGGCAGTCGTATATACATATAACGAAATTAAAAGGAAAACTATCACAGCTTAGTAGGCCAACAAGTTACGGAGTAATAATCGACCAACTTACATTTGCAGTTGCAAAAACATGTTCTTTAAGTTTCTCAACTATAATGTTAAGTTTGTTCTTGGAATAAATTCATCCCAACTACGAAATCCTTCATTGTGCGTGGTTCGAACGCAATTGGCCGGTTTTTATTAAAATAATGAACTCCACAATCTCTTCCAAATATTACCTACGTCTTGCACCAAAAAACTACCACCTACTCTCCAAGCAATATCGAGATAACTTAGATAAAGACATTTAGCTCTCGGTCTATATTAATCGCGGCGGCAAACGCTCTGCCCGTGGCTTGCATTCTGTGCCGCTTGTTTTGCCGCCTCGCTTGCCGCACCGCTTGCCGCACCGCAGTTCGCGCCGCAGTTCGCGCCGCCTAGCGCCTGTCCCGTGGCCAGGCGGTAAGAAAGTATTATTGAAAATCCGCTCCCAAAGGGTTAAATAGGGGATGAAAGTATGGAAGTTCTTCACTATAAACTATTTACACACCCAACTAGACTGACTGTTGACTGGTAGAAAATGCCTATGGCATTAAGTCCGCCTCTGTACATTTATGTGCTTAAAGTATTAAATAAATAAATAAATAAACTAGTAAAAACGCTGTTGTGTATAAAACAATCTAAGACTAACAATGTATAAACCACTCATCTCCTCATAAACTACTCAAACCGAGGGGGCCGTTCTGTTGGGGCCTGTGGGTCCCTGGGGGCCTGCTAGTTGATGGGGCCCAATCTCCGCTCACCCATTCACAGCCGCGTCTTATGGTGACGCGGTGAAGGACTCTTGGCAGTGATTTATAATGTACTACAGGATACTGATTGTTTTGTGAAGCTGAAGGAGTTGCAAAGCTAAATAGTTGAGTTGATTGGTTGACAGTTTTACAAGTTTGTGGTTGAGTTTATGTAGATATCTTTTCCTGAAAATGTTTATTTATATAGTCTTGTATATACATAAAGATAATTGTTTGAGTGAGAGCTTCCTCAACGCTCGATAGATGGCGTTGTACCATTTTCTAAATATCGCTGTTAAGATTTTCCGTAAATGTGATATAGGGAATCGTGTTTTAGGAAATCCTGATAGTTTCACTATATCCGCCTGTCTGTCTGTCCGTCTGTCCGTCTGTCCGCGGCTTAGCTCTAAGACCGTTGGTACTAGAAAGCTGTAATTTGGTATGGATATACATATAAGCCACGCCGACAAAGTGGATTTTTTTTTATAATTAATTTTTTTTAGGATACCTCCCCAACATTTTAAGTGGAGATTTTTTTTTTCTCGTCTATACCAAGGTGTGGGGGGTATCGTTGGAAAGGTCGTTTAAAAATAATGGAAGTTTGTGAAAACCATTTTTGTATTCAGGGATCCGTTTGCGGAATATTAAGCTTTAAAGTGCAAATTTTTGTTAGAGTCAGGTGTCCCCCCCCTGCCAGCTAAATGGTTGGGTTTGGAAATGTGAAAAAAATCACGGCAGTATATTACGAAATTAAAAGGAAAACTATCACCGCTACGAAGGCTCCACCAGTTACCGAGTAATAATCGACCAACTTTAATTTGCAGTTGCAAAAACATGTTCTCCCGTACATTCTGTATGGGAGAAGAAGTTTTTCAACTATAATGTTAAGTTTGTTGGATAAATTCATCCCAACTACGGAACCCTTCATTGTGTGTGGTTCGACATGCACTTGGCCGGTTTTTTTTAATACATATTGTACTCGCTTTGAAACTTCGTTTTATTTGGATTATTGGGCACTGTCGGGTGCACTAAAATTTTTGGTCCTTCGAGCCGGATAATGAAATTTCTTCCAGCTGACTTGCGAAAAGAGAGTTGTACGAGAGACGTAGACACAGTGTGTATTAGCCTTTTTAAATTACTTCTCCTATCATTTACCTATATCTACGTATTTAAATTTTTCAAACCTGTCAACTTTGTGATTAAGTTCTCGCAAATAAGTATCTATTTTTCTTATCAATTATCTAGGTTTTATAGTTTATTAGTTATAAAGTAGGTGCATTTTATTTACAAAAAAAAAGTAGTAGCTTCCCTTTGATGAAGAATCTTTGTGTTATATTTTGAGTGTCCTGTATAATAAGCCCTGTATTACTACTCATGAAATTCATGGTACCTACGCTAGTGAATATTATGTAGAAAGAAATAAGCTCAAATGAAAGTCGGACAGGAACAAAGTCGGTATTAAATTATATTGCCAGATGGAATATTATGTACATACATCAACATAATTTACGTACACGCCGTTATAACTCCATCTCACACAACAAATTAATTTGGGTAGATAACAGGTAAAAAATTGTTTTCTGTTAGGGATGTCGAACATTTGTACAACCACGAGCCATTTTATCCGAGTAAATATTTAATATGGCCATGACGTGCCAATAAACAATCTTGGGTTTCAGAATACTGGACTTAATATTTTCAGAATAAAATTCTTTATTCGCAAACATTACTAGACCTTTACTATTATTTAATCATCTTAACATTAATCGGTTTTTTGTACGTTTTTTCTATTATTTTCTTCTAGTGTGGTATGTATTGTGTGTGTGTGTGGTGTGTGTGTTTTTTTAAAATATTATTATTATTATTTATTTCAGAGAATTATAGGTTACATAATAACAAAAAAATAACATAAAATCATAAAATACTAGTGTGTTAGTAACAGAATTGTACCTGAAATTATGTTATTAATTGTGTTAGTACCTATACCTAACTGATATACCTATGGCTGTCCTTATCCACAGATTTTGGAAAGGACAGTCAAAACGGGCAACAATGGCATTTAGGATGCTGTTGCTGCTGCTTCGTAGACGGTACAGCAAGGAGTTCGCTTTCTTGCGCATGATGACTTGAAAGCCATCCGTACACGTTTCAGCAAACATACCAGGCGCGCTGCAGCGCCGCAGCAGCCCCAACAGCAACCTAAAAGCGTTTTTGTACCGGGTGCGCAGGGCTCTGTAGGTTCACTTGCGTATGTTTCACCCACAGGCCACTCGAGTAGAACGACTGGCAAAACGCCTTAAAAAGTGTTCTTTTGTTAAATAAATGAACAAATTAATGCGACTTCTGCTGTTACAAACTAGATGCCAAATAATTTATATCAGGAACACATTTTCCCTTGAATTTACGCACGCGACATTCAAAAATATATTGTCAAACGTTGTCGTGCCATTGGTTCGGCATCTTTGGCTTAGTTGATCTGGTGGTCCTGGGTTCGATCCCCAGTTCAGGCAAATTGTTTGGGTTTTCTGATAGGAAAACTACCCTGTTGAATACACACGTGATGTTATGTTACCTAACACAAAATAATATTTTTACAACCAGCTCATAATGATTATTTGATGGGGAAATGCAAACACACTTCGCTTCACCCCCTCGTCGAATTAATGAAGGGCTCGAGTGAGCAATCTCTTGAGCTCAACCCTTTAATCCGGGGGTGTACTCTGTGATAAAAAGTGCTCGTAAATGTTCGCGAGATTTATTATAGTATGTAAATTATTGTCTGTGGGGTAAGCACTGAGCAATCGATTAAAGTATTGATGTTCTTCGTGTAGTAGTTTACGTTAAGAATACAAATGTAGTATTTAAAGCGGTCATCTATTACTTGGTCTTGTCTTAAATTATTATTTTATTTATCTCGTACAAGAGGTGGCTTAAAGAGCTTAGCTTTTTTTTGGGAATATTAATTCTTCAAGGACATTCTAATTAACTACAATGGTTTTTGGTACGCGGGTGTACCGCGCGCGGTCATACAGGCCTGCATTCCAAAACCGAAAGATCCAGCTTACGACATGGACAGGAACATACAATTTTATTTTAGTTCCATATTTTCCCTGCCAGCTACTGTCTTAATGGTGTGTACCATTGATTTTAAATAATAGATTTAGGATGCTTAAAACTTTAGCAATAGTCACGAGCAAATTATATTAGACCTAAGAGGTACTTATATACCTAGGTAGGTACATTTGTATTCTATGTTGTCCCACTGCTGGGCAACGTTCTCCCCCATACTTTTCCACTTCCGTTTACCTTTTGACTTCTCTGGCGAAACGGTCAGAAACGACTCTATAAAATAGCTCAATTTTATATAAAACGTCAAAACCACAAACTATTTCTACTAGATGTAATTTACTATCAAACAAGTTCTATACAATAAACCCTCCATGTCTGTGTTCAACTCGCTGACTTCTTGCGCCGTTCGTCTTTTGTTTCCACACCATATAACGTGCTACAATGCTACTTCATGTTTTTATCCGCGTCGAGGTCTTCACACGTTGTATATGCCCACTGTCCTGAATGAGCGACGTGCTATGCGAAAATATTTCATTAAAAGTTGTTCCAAGGATTAAGTAAACAAGGATGATTAAAAGTGTCCTCTTGTCAATTTGTATATTTCTTTTTGCGAATATTTAGCAACACTACCTAATATAAGTGATATATAGACATCTGCAATACCAGAGAGACAGATAAGCCAACGGCTCGCTTAAGGTACCTTCTTACATGTAAAGAGTATCCTCCAGTTGATAGCAGTCAGAAAAATATAAATATTACGTGTTATCGCGTCGCTTTGATCACTCACGTAGGATGTAGTCGCACGTCTCAATATCGGTACACGAATGCTTCAGTTTTTGCTAACTGGGTCAAGTCGCTTCTTCAGCACACGCCGCCGAGTCAAACTTGGCACAAATGTGTGCCAAACTTCGCACAAATGTATAATGTATCAGGATCGTATAGCACGTCTGTAGTACAGAGCAGACGGGCTCTGTGAGGCGTTTTGTTTGCTTACCCAAGCTTTCCATTACGTACTGAAGCTTAGGTTCTATTCGGAATCTTGAATAGACTTAGTTCGCCACTGATTCCTAAGACATTTATAGCTGAAAGATATATTCTTAAGTAAGGATTTTGTTTACTAAGTATCTCAATAGTCTTTGTCCAATCAAAAAAGCGCTTTACCACTTCGAGGAAAACCCACTTACAGAGGTCAAAGGAAAAGGCAGTCCTGAAATCAAAACAGTCTTAAATCTACTGGAGAATTCAGCGGCATTTGTTTAAAAAGGCATTAGGTTTGGGTCGAACGGTACGGTACCCACTAATTGCGCTACCATCAGCGAAGGCACTTTTATCACAGAGGAGATAGTACAGAAGGCTGGCTCCATACAACGAGCGAAAACGCACGCATACATAGACTTGCTACTCGTACAACAAGTGCAGAGCACTCGCGACTGGCATTTATAGCCATAGCCTTCTTAACAATTATAAAACTACCAAAATGCTATACTACCGAGTTTCTAACAGAGTATTGATATAATTGTATTTAGATGTTAGCATTTTAAAAAAAACTTAGTTTCAGATTTTTTGGTTTATCATTCATGTATCATTCATGAATGATGTTATGTTAAGCACAAAATTTTAATTTTACAAAAAAATTAAGTATTGATAATTATTTGTATTTTTTTTGTTTTAAGACTTGTACACCAGATATCTGGAAGAATTTACCATGTATGTGTCAACTTATTGTTCCTTGTATTCTTGCAAATAGAAACTATTGTTATTGTATGTGTGCATGCGCCTGCTGTCTGTCGTTACATGGAGCGCCTTCTGTTATAGGTACCTATCTATTCTGTGTTTTTATGCTAATTTGATTGGGACATCGTCTGTCGGTGAATTACGAGTGTATCCCCCACTTTTTTCGTATTATACAGGGTGACTTGCGAATTAGAGATTTTAGGAGGTAGGTAGCTCTTAGGGCGTGATCGTAAATATGATGTGCAATTTTAACCCTCTAAGAGGTTTGATGAAATTTAAAATTAATTACTGTTACAATTAACATGCTATTACTGCATAGCATGACATATAGTTTTGTGATGAAATAATTTTGTTACAATCCTGTTATCATTGCGATTAGTTGTCATTTATGATAGTATCGCACGTAACTAAAACTACTATTCTTCGACTACATTAGAAGCTAATTTAAATTGTATAATATTGTAACTTTTGGTCATTTGTAAAACGGGTACCTAAATAAAACCACAAATAAACATTAAATAATAATGATTGACGTTACGTATTTAGTGCTTTATCTCCTACATTACTTCAAACTATACCATCCTGTATGTACATACCTACTTTACGATCTAAAACACCCGACCTTCATAAATTCGCACAATTTCAGTAAGAGCTCCTAATAATTATCCTAATGTAGAATCAAATGATAATAAAAATGTAATAACTTTGTCACTAATTCAATTTCCATTTAAGTGAAATGGAAACCAGTGAAAAGTTTCACTTATCTTGAGCAAATCGAGTAATTTAATTAAGAAAGCGGTTAACCAACTCGTTTTAGTTTAATATTCTTATATGAGACGGTTTTCGTGAGTTTCTCAAAAAGCTCATTATCTTAAAACCTCTTAGTAGAAGAAATATTTATCAAGATCCCCAGAACGTCACTATTCTTAGTAGAAGAAATATTTATCAAGATCCCCAGAACGTCACTGTTCTTAGTAGAAGAAATATTTATCAAGATCCCCAGAACGTCACTGTTCTTAGTAGAAGAAATATTTATCAAGATCCCCAGAACGTCACTCTCGTCTCGTTCTTGTGCTGCGATCATCAATTCGTTTTCCAAGCATTATAGTCAACATAAAAATAATAGCTAAATGAGGTAACTACTTATTTGTACCCGACTGCAGCTGAGCGCAAAAGTAGGGTAATGTTTTTGGTGGGTATGTATGTTTGATTTCGACTAATGGCCCATCGAAATAATGTACCTGTCTGAATTTTATCATAACTCGAATAAGTGTGGATTACACAGTGCCGAGTTGTATTCATATCGCGAGTCGTACAATTGGACCGCTTTTGGTTCAGCTTTACTTTTCCAAATTAAAGATGACTGACTAAGGAAAAGGCAACATGAAGTCCAAGATTGTCCAGATTAAGGAAGTAAACAGTGTGGGTTTAATTTGGCAAATCCTGCGGGCTAACCGGGATCCCAGGATCCGGGCACATGAGGTCTCTTCCAGTCCTAATCCCGGATTTGGGGCTTGCTTCAGTGCCGATTTTAGGCCCAACTAAATTAAACTTACGTCTTTACTTGTTTGACTGTGAAAGTTGTTATAAGATTTGGTCTTCCGCAAGGAATGTAAAAATTAGAACCTTGATGTTTCTTGTAATTATTGCTGTTTCAGCCTAGTCTAATAAAGCGTTGGTTTCTAGAAGGTTATTCATTTTTAATCTCAGTATATCTTGGAATTAGAAAAAAATATAAAACGGTAGACTAATTAGTCTTTAATACTGAATGTGAAAGGTTTGAAGCAGAATGTAAAATTCACCTATGGAAAATGAATACTGTTAGCGACACTAAAAATAATATAAAAATTCATAAATTATGGCGAAAGCTTCAGGGTAACCCGCGAAATTCGAATTTTCTTACGTTTTTTGCAATTTGCAGGTCAATATCAGTTTGTATGTTGATTTAAATATGATTCACAGCCGTAACAAATATGGATTTACAAAATTATAAACATAGAAATCAGTAGATAATACAACTCTCTAAGTTTATGTAAGTGCATTAAATGACTATTTCATGAAATCATGACATTTATCACTTATAAGAACATAAATAAGGAGTTGTATTGCTGATTCTAATGATTTTAATTCTGTAAATCCGTATTTGTTACGGCCGATACTGACCTGCAAATTGCAAAAAACGTAAGAAAATTTGAACTTCGCGGGTTACTTTAGCGCATGAACATACAGAACTAATATCACTCAGTATTGTATTACCTGAAGGTGTAGGCCGAGGTATAGGTCACCCACATCTCGCCAGTTATGTTCAAGTCCTATGTAATAGGGCCTACTGTCACTAGCAGAGCAAAAATGTAAAAGGGGGCCTATTGTCACTAGCAGAGCGAAAATGTAACAGGGGGCCTATTGTCACTAGCAGAGCGAAAATGTAACAGGGGGCCTATTGTCACTAGCAGAGCGAAAATCGAGACTACGAACTGCAACTGAAAAATCCCTAATGAAAACACCCATTATAACTTTGCCTAAACTGAGACTGCCCCGACGTACCCAGCAACCTCCGCTCAGCAGTCGAAATTACTGGTTATTCCACTAATCCCCATTGACAATCCCTCAATCAATCAATGGGGATTTGTAAAGTTTCTGGCCCCACAAATCCCCATCGGTTTAATACGACCATTAGACCAACAAAGCTAATCATTTAAGGATGTCTTACGATAACATACTGCCTAACCAATCTATCAGAATTTGAACACATCAATTTCAAAAACCAATAAGTTGTATGTAGGTACTAATTCATACTAATGACATTATAAAGGTAAGAAGAAAGAACCATTATTGTTGACGGTGAGTCAAAAACAATGGCCTACGCCGTGATAGCGCCTCTAACTCGGAAAGTATTAGAACAACTGCCTACTATCACAGACTCGCCGGAGGAGGAGTGCTCACGGAAGTCATCAAACTCTCGTAATTCTACCTCCTGAACTCAGAGTAGCAAGAACATGAAACACTCTATAAGTATCGGTAACATCAAGACTTACTGCTTCGATTTTTGAGATGCATGGCAGAACAAAAAAACTCCTTTCATAGGATGCTAATCCATAAAAAACAACCGACTTCCAAAAAAAACACAAAAAAGTGAATATTAACTCTAATGTCGGAAATCGGTGTCTTTGCTTTTCAATTTTCGTTTTTTGCCACCGACTTCCGAAATTAAAGTAATTTTTCACTTTGTTTGTGTTTTTTTTGGAAGTCGGTTGTTTTTTTTTTTGTAAAAAGTTTTTATTTTTCACTTTTTATTTGTGGTTTCCCACACAAATTCCTGAAACCTGCTATGTAAATAATAGTGACGGAGTCAAATAAGATACCGTCTACATAGACTAAGTGGGAAAAATACGTAATTATTGAAGCTAATTCAAAAACTACGAAAGCAAAATTAATAAAATTTATATGGGACCACCTCGGAAGTACACCCTTTCGAACAAAAAAAGAAATTTGTAAATCGGTTCACAATTGGCGAAAATATCAAGGAACATAAACAAAAATAAAAAAAATACGTACAGGCGAACATAGAACCTCCTCCTTTTTGAAGAAGTCGTTTAAAAATAAAAGACCTGCCTCTGTAGGAAACGCCGCAATACGACCTTATGTGCTGAATACGCCGAAATAAGTTCATATAAAATGTGACACGATGCCGCACTAGGACACCCTGCACACCCTGTGTCGCAAAATAAACCTTTGTATCATACACCGCATTTGCAGTTCGCACCTGCATTATCAGCAACTAACTTTGTCTACGATCCAAGATGAAAAGTAACGTATGTCCTTCTCCAGATCAAGATCGAAATTTTTGCAAATTTCATCCAAATCCGTTAAGCCGTTTTAGCGTGAAACCGCAACAAACAAACTCACTTTCGCATTTATATATTAGTTAGGATACACAAATCAGTAACTAATACATAATAGCGATAAACGAATTTAAATCTGTAACTGAGTGTACATTATGCAATAAATAAATAAATAAATCACCATTTTATTTCTGCCAATTGTTTGAAGGTGAATTGTGGTGGAAGAAGGCCTAAATGTTTATGCACCACTGCACAGCACATGGTCACTCCATTTGCTTACTCATCCGTGCTTGTGAGGTCTGCCTCGACCTCTTTATTCGTTCGTCGGGCGAGCTCAATGGCGGACACTTGAGCTCACCCGATTTACTGCGTGCCCGAGAACCGGCCATGAAAAGAATCGAAATAATATAATGGGGAATTAATTGTTTGTTTTGATTATACGTACGGAGGAAAAGGCTTTTTGTAATGTACATATCAGGCCATACATAGCTGTGTGGATGTTCAATGTTTCAGGCAGGGACAATATGAAGAAACAGGTTGTCAGCAACAACATTCTGCTATCACCAACCGGTTAACTAAGCTGGCCAATAACGGTATCGAAGATGCCAAAGGTTGATTAATCTTTGTAATGAGTTAAGGCTCGTCACGCGACAAGTCGCGCCGCAAAACGAGTTGAAAAAAGTTATTATTATAATTCTATGACCTTTTATAATTTGACTTTGATATTAAATAATAATAATAATAGCCCCACCGCCGTATCTCTACGTTGACGTCGTGGCGGGGCTTGCGTGCTCCGAACTCTAGGTCTGTACCGGTAGAGTTTTCTTTGCCGGAACGGGTCTAGGATGAGGAGCCAGACCAAGAGAGAGACAAAAACCCGCAGGGCAGCATGTGGCGAGCAGTTGGGCAGTAGCGACCCCACGGACCCTACCTCCCGGGAGAAGTCTTGTTCCTCACCTCTGGCTTGCCTTTATTGGATGGCTAGAGTGAACACTGACGAGGAACAAAGCTCCCATCTCATTCTTGCCTTTATTGGTCGGCTTGAGTGGAGATTCGCAAGGGCAAACGTGCTCGGAGGAAGGAAGTATTCCAGTAAGATGCTGGTAGGGATCTTGACCGTACTTCCGGGATTGTCCTGATAGCCGTGGAATACCTCTCCACTCCTCTCAAGCACCTCAGGACATGTTGCCCCCTTGTCGCTGCGACACTGTGCTAGCGACCATTTTTGGGGGGCCCATTATTGAGTGTGCAAGTCACCCCCTGCCATTTTATCTATGTATTTTATATAAAACATTGGTCAGGCAGGGGCCATAGTCTTTCCATAGTTCAAAATAACCAGTCCACCAACCCACCCAAAGCCAAAGTCCAATATCTTTGTTTCCATGTTCTGCAATAGTCCTACACCAACCGGGGCTTGTCCTTGGCTGCACTTGCATAGTGCGAACAGGGATAATCGTCGGTTGGTGCCCCATTTCATTATGGATTTCTAACGGGCCTCTACCAGTTGGCTTCGGCCCCTCGTACGCCTTCCAAAGGTCCGGGACCCCATGATCCCGAGATATGTAAACATATATATAAATAATAATAATACCATGAATTTCAGGCGACCGAGGCCCATAGAAAATTACCTTAACCTAGACATACATAATTTTTATGATCAAAAAACTTGTGTTAATAATTAAGGCATAAGACTTTGTTACTAGCACTTCACTTTGCACTAGCCTGACTTTGTGTTGTCTTGTGGTACTTGTCCGCGGAAGCGACGGAACACCACGTCCTGCGGCCAAAAGTCCCTTACATGACGAGGGGCAGATAACAGTTCGGTACACGCACCACGAATGCCTTGAAGTTGACGTTCCGTTGCGGTTCCAGCAACGGCACTCTCGGCGTGTATCTGATCTTCTGGCAAAAAACCTAAAAAATCTATCTTATAATCTATGTTATTAGGTTGTAGGTACCTACTCATTCTCTTTCAATACTGTGAATTTTTATTTGATGTTTTGATGGGTTTCACCATAATCTAATGTTGTTTTTTGTAACAGAAACTTATAGCAAGCTGTTTGTTGTGAAAATATGGGGAATGACAAAGCATAATAATTGTTAGGCCGTTTTGCCTCTCTTTACCCGCATCGGAGTTTCCTGAGCCACTTTACGCAAGCTTACATACTTAAACACAAAGAAAAATATATTGCGGCTGTATCTTGTAAAAGTGACATTAAAAACACAATAGAAAAACCTTTTTAGACGATAAATGATTTTATTTCTATATGTAACACTTTTAATGTCAATCATAATTAAAAATACTAGATGAGGTCGATTATTTTGCTTGAAACTATGTCTCACATACTCTGCTGCTACGCTAATTAAGGGTTTAAAATACCTATGCAAAGCATAGTAAAACAAAACTTAGTACCACACTTCTAAAATTGCAATAACTTTAAAATTACACAAGATAATAATATATTTTCGAAATAAAAAGGATTACAATTTTTTTTTTTTTAAATAAAAACGTTCTGCCTATAACCGTCTTATAAGAAATGGCAAAAAAAACATTAAAAACAAAAACACTCCTTTTCAAATTGTTGCAACGTTTGACTCTGTTTAGGGTTTCGTAGTCAACAAGGAACCCTTATAGTTTCGCCATATCCGTCTGTCTGTCTGCGGCCTAGCACAGAGACTCTTGGTCGTAAAAAGCTGTAATTTGGTATGGGCATACATATACATCACGCCGATAATGTGGTAATAAAATCTTTTTTTAAGATACCTCCCCTAGCCGTAAGGCGGGTATGATTTTTTTCTCTCGCCTGTCCCTTATTGAGGTTTTTCGTTGGAAAGATCGTTCAAAAATATTGAGGTTAGATTCAGAGATCCGTTTGTTAAATATTAAGCTTTAACGTGCAATTTTTTATTAGAGTCAGGTGTGTCCCCCCCTGCCAGATAAATGTTTGGTTTTGCATAAGTGAAAAAATTAACGTGAGTTGTATATATAACGAAATTAAAAGGAAAACTATCACAGCTAAGTAGGCTCTACAAGTTACCGAGTAATAATCGACCAACTTACATTTGCAGTTGCAAAAACTTGCTCTCCCATACATTCCGTATGGGAGAAAAAGTATTTCAACTACAATGTTAAGTTTGTGCTTGGGATAAATTCATCCCAACTACGGAACCCTTCAATGTGCGTGATTGGACACGAACTTGGCCGGTTTTGTTTCTGTTTTTGTTTTCACATTTATTTCTTGATCGATGAATTTATTCAAAAGCCAAGTATTGCTATTCTGTAACCATCTCACCGTGAAAAGTTAGTTGAAGTAAGCGTGGAGTGGGCTATCATTGTCATCGATACCTACAGATACTAAGGCAATGACAGTTCAGTCCAAGCTCACTTCACCTAAGTTTTTACGGTGTGATTTTTACAGAATAGCACAAAAGGTGTCCAAAAGGTGTCCAAAAAAAAATTTAAATAAGGCGTAAAACTGTAGTTATAAATGTTGTTTGAGTTTTTTACCAGTAAGTTAAAAATGGCTATTTTTTGGTTTATGTTAAAAACGTTACTTATGAATAATAAACTAAAATTTCCAAGAAAGCTTATGTTTACTACAAAACGTTTTTTATTTCAAAACTTTGGCTTCTACACTTTGGAGAAAATGCAATTTTAAAAGTGTGGTACTTAGTTTTGAAGGCCAGTGTATCACAATACCTAGGTATAACCTACTAACTATTCTCAAGCACACAATGGCGTACATACATATACTCACTTTCAAAACTTTAAAAAGTTTCAAAATTGAAAACCCGAACGAGACTGAAAAAGTATCAAACTAGGACATAAGGACCAAAACAGTTAATTTTTATCCTGTACCGCCACTGTCCCCGAGAGATGGCTCTGATTTTACGAGCAACCCTTCACAATGACTCCATTTAGATTGTTTTCTGTACTCATTAACTTGACGTCGCCGCGGCTCGGAGATTTTAAAAATAAAATGGTCCTCGGGGGCTCGTGGAGTGCCGGCGCCGGCGCCGTACCGACCAAGAATAAAATCTTACTAAACAAAGAATTATATTACTGTGGAACAAAGTGCTTGTAATGTTTGTTAATATTATGACAATGTTGTGTTTTCAAGAGTTTTACAATGTTGTTTTGGGATTTTATTTTATTTATGATAACGTCGTTTTAGTTTTAATTGGTTTAATTTATGTTTAGTTTGTTTATGATAATAATAATTCAATTATTCCAAAGATTCATTGTATCTTTTCCTAATGATAACTCTGTAGTGTTATTTTCAATCCCCTAGTTGAGTAAAAGTGTGATTGGAAATTCGATCTAAGGCTTTCCGAACAGCATTCAAAAAATAAAATAGAGAGATCACAGATTTACCGTTATCGCATGGGAATAATAAAAATCATTGTCAAAGTTATAGGGGTGTGCTGTGCAACCCTTTTTTAATTAAATTCGTCATAGTAAGTACTTACTTCTTAAATAAAGGATAGCTTATTTATCATGTATTTCAATAACGTTTATCTTTTCGTATTAAAATGTAAGAAAGCTCTAACACAAATAAGATTATGATAATGCTTCGTGTGGATGTAAAGTAGCGTTCTCGTTTTATTTGTAAAGCGCGGGAACTTGGCACTGGGAATGCATGTAAGCGGCTCTGCTCCGACTAGAGATGGGACATCGTGCCTGCATTTTAAAACGACGTGACGGTGCGTTCATTAGGTTGGGTTCACGATCTCGACTGTACTTTCAAGTTTCAATTGTTTAGAACCTGTTGAGTAAGTAGGTAAACGTAAGGCGATTTTTCATTCTGTAATGAACATTTTGCATATAATTTCTGAAATTGCACACTTGACAAATTGAACCAAGTACGAAATATAAAAATAATACCCCTCCGAGGGCCAATGGTTCTTTGCCGGGCCTTTTCCTTAAGAAGAAACTATAAAAAATTACAGCACTATTTACTGACCATTGATCTCATTGTTGTTTAGCATAGTATATGCAAAAACTACAGCCGAATCATATATGTACTGTGAAATCTCACCACATAATCATTAGATCAGTTTAAACAATCTTTCTGCAATATTTTCTTTCGGATTTTAGTCTACTAATCACAAGAAGATTTATCAGCACATTTCCTAAACAAAGATTTGACGACATTTTCAGAAAGCGTGAGCTAATCAATTAATCAATCCGCCAACTATCAAACTTTTTCCCGACAAAACTATAATAGTACATCCCTACGAGATGCTGGCAGCTATGAAAGTCCCGGATCAAGATAGAACATTTATTATAGGTTTAATGTGCCACTGCGCTGGCTGGTTCGAATACCTGCTGCTTCTTTTTGTGCAGAATAGATACGTTACGGTGACAACTAGTTTATAAAAAAATGCTACTATTTTTGCCCACAAGCAGCGCTTCTGGATTCTGATTTGAAGGGTATTAGAACCGGTGTAATTACAGGCACATGCGACATCCAAACTTTGCCTCTGTGATGGTAAGGTCATCTTCGATGTCTCTGGTATTGTAGATGTCCTTAGGATGCGTTGACAACTTAAGTAGGTACCATTAGATGAGCCGTCAGTTTGATCGCCTTGCAATAGCACGGTCGGTTCGGATTTATGTCGAGAAAAATGATGAAGTCGACTGTGCCTTCGATCCATATACAAAGGAGATAAAGACAATTAAAACTTCATCAGGTTTGGATGAAGCATTGAATTCTTAAATAGGACTTACGGAAAATCTTTACCTTTTAAATTTTTTATAGTTGCAGCTGAACGGTTTGTATTTTAACTTTCATAGATAGTTTTAGTAAAAACAACCCAGTTTTCAGCCGACATAGTATCGTTGTTCAGGACTTGGGTGAAGCAATAAACGCATTCCTCAAGTTTAGGAGGTGGAATAAATCAGACGCACGCCTGAGCCAGCGGAATGCTCTCCATGCTCTCATTTGTATTAGGCTTTTGTGGATTTAAGTTGTTTTACATACAAGAAAACATGTATTTATGATAATGGAATAATAACAATTATTAGCGTCATGCAGATACTCTCCGAAAGGGGAGAACAGAGATGAGTAGGATTTCGTCAGTTTAAGTCCCCTTAAAATAGGGGTGAGCCTTTTGCCAATAAATATATTCCCCCTAAAATATCTTTTAAATATAAAACCTAACTCCAGGCTGTTTTTCAGTTTATAACACTTTGCCATACCTGGGGATCGAACAAAATACCCCACGCTCAACAATCACTCTTACAACCACTAGACACACGAGTTAGTCAGTTAAATCAACAATTTTATCCTTACCTTTGTTGCCTCCTACGACACTCAAGGGCACAGCGAGGACGGTCCATTATTTTCCAAAAAAAACAACGTACAAAGTAACTGTGAAGTGATGACAGATAGTTACTTACCCCCTGGTACCTACAGAGGGTAAGTTTTACACTCTAAGCGATTTTTGCTGGAGGGCGTGACGATAATTTAATGAATATTTTCAAAACCACTGCTGGAGTAACGGACCCTCTGCTTTTACAACTTTTAAAATAAGGGAAAGGTCCCTTTCAGTGTATTTTGCAGTTATGATTTTCCGTTCATTATTATTATAATTTATCAAACATATTTCATGTTTTTTTTTTAATATTGAATCGTCAACAAAAAGAATACAAAATGTCGCCCAATAACCACTGAATAGAACATAATGATACTTTTTATCTCGGTAGTAAGTTCCCGAGGGAATCCTTCCTACCTCCCGTGGGCTACAGCTAGTTGTTAATTAATACAATATCTATAATCAACACCAGTTTCAAACGATGCAGTTCAGTAGTAACAATTAATGTTTGGGTACACACCAGAACTAAGACCCCTTCAAAAATCATTATTCAAGCCAGGCATGTATCCTCGCCAAACAAAACTTCCATTATTATTAAACTATTGGTCCTTCCATCCTTCAGCACGAACGTACCTATTTACATCTCCACTAAAGGGACGGTTACACTAAACAAATATATCGCTTCACACTCAAAGCTCGCGATCCTACCGCATGTGTTCGTCAGTACTTTATAAGTGGGAACCAAATAAACAGCCGTTAGTTCGGTCCTTCGAGACAGGAGCGCTTAAACTCGCGTTAAACTGACAAACTGTTATATGAGTATTGTCTGTTGAGTTGCTCGGCAGTACGCACGCTGTACTGTTACTATGACATGTTTATTGTGGAAATATAATTATAATTATTTAATAAGAAGACAACTTCATCTTTATCTAATCTTATTTTAAAGTTACATCGAATCTTCAGGACGTGTACCGTTATTGTAATACTGGCTACAATTAGAAGTGTACTAAATAATGAATGAGCCATTTAATTATAATGCTTTTAATAAAACAAATAAATGAATGGCCACAAATTTGTTATTTTATCAGGAGTCGTCCCGCATTATTGTTTTATGTCAACCATGTCTCCTCATCGGACATTTATTGCTGACTGGAATGGCAAACTGCCAACTTATATCACCCCATGTTATTGACATTTGTGACACCAATCATATCAGATCTCCTTTGACTAATTCGAAATTCGTTGAAAAATTCTGGATCGACTCTATTTAGATTGCCTTCAGCACGCCATATAGAATCTCACTAGCGAATGTTAAAACACTCAAACAGTTATTATAATACCGCACCCAACTCAAAGTTATTTGGCAAATCGTACATACATTAGTGATTCCAATTCAGTGATAAATTGTGGCCAGTTCCAGTATTTCGAGAGAAACATTATAATATTCGGACCGCAGCACACAACGGTCCTAAATCCCGTCAACCGCGGCCTTCGCACCTGGATTATGAATATATCCAGTGAGTGGAGCGAACAGTAAATATTAAAAACCGTTTATTTGCAAGTGCTCCTTTAGTCCGCAATTGTAGCGGGGTTAAAAAAGAAAAATAATAATTATATTTCTGCAAATGGTGAAGACTGCATTATTTGTTGGAATTGTTTAGTAAATTAATTAAAATAATATGATTAATCACAAAACATCTCGCTAGTGTTCCCCAAGGGGCTAGGCAGAGGTATATAGTAGTAAATCCGAACTCCAAACTGTTTGAGCAATTCCTAATGGAATGATACAATAACACTGCGCGACCGGGGAGTCAAATCCAAGATCCTATGTTTAGACGTTGCGCTTACGAACACAAAGTCAACATTACAGACCTGTATTAAGTCGTGAATGTCGTGATCAACAGTGGTCGAGGCAGTCACGAAAATGTTTGTTAGAGAATAATCTAGTTAGCTTTAACCAAATGTCTTATTTATGGCTATTTTCTGCAACTTAAAACCGAAAGCAAAAGGTTAATATTTCACTTGTACTTTTTACTCCAAAATCACGTGTGAAATGTTACTGCTGTCGTAAAACGTTGTATACGATTAATATTAACGTACAGCCATCTCACTCTTATCTGTACAGCCTTAAGGTTAAAATCCCAATGGCACTTTGATCCAAGCGACTGGAATGTATGTCTCTTAACGACAAAGACATAAGGTTCATTTTCCAACAGATAGTGATTTACGGTCGCCGGTCGTGGAAAAGGTGTCCACTTTTCTTTTGTTATTGCAACAATGGCTGTTCGCAGTTGTGACGTTCATTACATCTACTTTACCTTTGACTCTGTTAACTGTTGGCGGTAAAGAAGTGGTGACAGTGTTTTTATTATTTTGGCAGAGATAAAAGTTATTCTCAAGTTATTGTCAAATAATGTAGCTAATTATGAATAAGTATACCTTCTCACAGCATTTAGAGACTGAAAGGCTATCTACCGGTTTCTGAATTGAGAAACTCTTTACGTTGGCATTCATTATCTTCTTAAGGCGAAACCCGCCAAATTCAATATTACTTTGCAAATAAAAGCTTTGAAAAACGTTTGTCGCGGGCTATATTGAAGGAATCCTCTTAAGTGATGTTAAAGTTTGGTGTGACTATTTTTCAACTAAAATTCTTAATTCGGAAAGCGGTGTATGAGCGTGTTCTACAATGTTAAGTTCAGGTTGACTTAAACGGCGCAATTTTGTTTAATTTTTATATTAATTGGTATCTGGTACCATTCCCCAGGGAGAGGGAGGCTATTGCTCAGTAGCGGGGCATTATGGGCTAACTAGATACATCGATAGATCTGGCATTTAGTAGAAATGCCTATGTGGTCGTTATGAAAAGTGAAACAAAGCAAGTCCAAGGACTATCCGTCCACAAACACACTCTAAAATCGAGGAGATTTAACAAAACTTTTGCCATTGTGGGATTACCAAAGAAAACATGGACGGAATGTATAAATGTAACGATGGCTAGATGATTATGGCTAGAAAGAGGAAGACTACAGAGATGGCGGCTGATAGAGATGTATGGAAGAAGACGATAATCAGCCCCGACCGCCCGGTGATCAATTAATAATAATAATATCCCCACCGCCGTATCTCTACGTTGACGTCGTGGTGGGGCTTGCGCGCTCCGAACTCTAGGCCTGTGCCGGTAGAGTTTAGGTGATTTGCCGGAACAGGTCTGGGATCAGGAGCCAGACCAAGAGAGATACAGAAACCAGCAGGGCAGCATGTGGCGAGCTGTTGGGCAGTAGCGACCCCACGGACCCTATCTAGACCCTATATAGATGTCTTATTCCTCACCTCTGGCTTGCCTTTATTGGCCGGCTACAGTGAACACTGACGAAAAACAGAGCTCCCACCTCATTCTTGCCTTGATTGGCCGGCTTGAGTGGAGATTCGCAAGGGCAAGCGTGCTCGGAGGAAGGAAGTATTCCAGTAAGTGCTGGTAGGGATCTTGACCATCTTCCGGGCTCTGGGATTGTTCTGAAAGCCGTGGAATACCTCTCCACTCTTCAAGCACGTCAGGAAGTGTTGCCCCCTTGTCGCTACGTCACTATGTGCTAGCGACTGTTTTCGGGGGCCCATTATTGAGTGTGCAAGTCATCCCCTGCCATTTTATCCATGTATACCTTAACATGGATCAGGCAGGTGACATAGCTTTTCCATAGTTCTAGATAACCAGTCCACTATAGCCACCCAAACCCATAGTCCAATATGTTTTGTTTCCGTGTTCTGCAATAGTCTTACACCAACCGGGGGTTGTCCTTGGGTGCACTTGCATAAGGCATACAGGGATAACCGTCGGTTGGTGCCTCATTCCTTTTGAAATTGTCTAAAGGGCCTCTGCGAGTTGGCTTCGGCCCCTCGTACGCCTTCCAAAAGACCGGGACCCCATGGTCCCGAGATATGTAAACACATAAAAATATAATAATAATCGTTTATTTATAAAAAGGGGCACATTTACATTAAGTAACTTAAAAAATAACATAGAGCACAGTTGCCTATTTGCCTTAACTAGGTTGAACCTGTGCTTCAGGCTAGGAAGTGCATCTTATATACTTAATATAATAAATTAGCAATTGGTAAAAAGTAAAAACTAAATTAAAATTTGGTAAATAAATAAAAAGTAAAAAGTAAAATAGCGTGTTAGCGGTTCTATTTGCAGACAACAAGTAGATCTTCTGACTGTGCGTAATCTATTGTTAGTAAATACTTAAGTTTAATTTTTTTACAGCTATAGTAATTTAATTTATAAATACTAAGCTTTTTATTTAATCTATTATACAGACATGGGCCTAAGAATGTAAAAAACCTTTCTACAAAGACTCGTCTTGAGATTGCATTAGATGTGCATACTATATCATTCCGTCTCTTGTTAGTATTGTCAGCAGTATAGGTTAGCAAAGTGTGCTGTTTTAATACTAAGTGCATAATGAAAAGTTGGCGAACAGTCAGCACGTTGCAGGATTTATATAGTAGATCTGTAGGAAAGTAAAAGGGATGGAAGTTTGCTACCTTTAAGATTGCTCTCAGAGCTCTTTCAAGAGGAAGTAGATTGGTTTTTGGAGTGCCACCCCATGAAGAGATGCAGTATTGAATTATAGATTGACATAGGGCTAAATAAACTTGTGTGATTAATTATGAATCTGCAATGTTCGCAATTTTTTTTAAAACATACATAATACATAATTGGGATGAGAGCAGGAGCATGATGATAACCAGTTTTGAATCAAAATGAATGAAATGCATAATTTGAGGAAGCTCCGAATATAATCTATCTATGAATATTATAATTATAGTCGTTCTTCGTGCCCGTCCGTGTGCCCCGTGGTTCTTCTAAAATACGGAACGCATTTTGATGCGGGTTTACACCATCATTTAAAAAGTTTATTCCGGACGGTTTGTCTCTATTATATTATTATTAAACTTACATATTATATACCTACTTACAGAAATCTCGATGGTTTGTGAAGTTGAAACGGTGTGGAAGAGGGGCTACAATAATATTCTAAATTACGAATACCGTTTAATATTAGTCATCCTCAACGAGACGCGTAGTAAGCAAATAATAATCCCGTATAAGGCATGGCCTACATCTGATCGATCACTCATCGCTATAAAGGGCTTTCGCTGTAGTGTTCAAGTTCAGATCGATCCATCAATCACATGGCTGTGCGCCCTAGGGCCTATATTATGTAATAACGAGGTAAAGGTTATCAGGGTAACAGGTGGTCATGGATATCAGAGGAATAGTAATTAAGATTCGGAAGAAGTGTGTCTGCTATTTCTAAAAATATCAGTAAAAACGTATTCATAATCTTCTTATCTTAAGGTACTGTATTAATTTCCCTCTATACTAATTTTCATAGGTAGTTCTACAGAAGTTGTAAGGTTACAAAGCACAGAAGATTAAACTGGTAAGAAAGAAGTCTTAAATAACGTCTACCAGCTTACAAATGTTCTACCAGCAGTAAACTTAAGTCAAGGTCCTGCCTTCTCTTGATTAACATCAAATTAAAATATACTTATGATGTTTCTATATAGGTTTCAGGACCAAAAACCATGTATTATTTATTAAACAGTTACTTGTTAAAAGTTTTAGTCAACTGCTGGCAAGCTGGAAAATGGAATGAAAAAAGGTACTATTATTTCTAAAGTTTTATGAAATACGTCGGTACTTAGTCGGTGAGACTTTACTAATATAAATTATATTGTAAATTTAATACTTATGAGTAGGTATCCTTAGAACCAGAAATAAAGATTATTATGTAAGTAGCTCTTGATAAGTCTTTGTTATTTACCGAGCCTCGAACAATAAGTGGGTGTTCCACGAATAGGAGACGTAAGATCCGTGGGATTGAGTTGTTTGTAAGTTTGTTGTTTCTTTTTCAATGTTATTCAATGGTGGGCAGTTTGACCTACACCTGGAAAAATCAATCAATCTACCCAGCCTTTTCCCAACTATGTTGGGGTCGGCTTCCAGTCTAACCAGATGCAGCTGAATACTAGTATTTTACATGAAGTTGGGTAACACGATACCCCTTGGTAAGACTGGTTGTCAGACTTTCGGGCTTCCAACTACAGTAACAACTGAGCTGATCTGTAATTCGTAGATCTTTGACAGTTGTTACGGGGCCAACAGCTTAACCTCCGCGGCACGGAGGATCTCGATAAGTTATGAATGGTCACTCATCCACGGACCGACCGCGGTAAGCGTAGGATTACCTTCGCTCACCCGTGCGGCTAATTATTTAGCCACGAGCCCTTCTTGCTTCAATACCATAAAAATATATTAAATTAAAACCGGCTAAGTGCATGTCGGACCACGCACAATGAAGGGTTCCGTAGTTGGGATGAATTTATCCAACAAACTTAACATTGTAGTTGAAAAACTTGTTCTCCCATACAAAATGTATGGGAGAACATGTTTTTTGCAACTGCAAATTAAAGTTGGTCGATTATTACTCGGTAACTGGTGGAGCCTTTGTAGCGGTGATAGTTTTCCTTTTAATTTCGTTATATCTACTGCCGTGAATTTTTTCACATTTCCAAACCCAACCATTTAGCTGGCGGGGGGGGGACACTTGACTCTAACAAAAATTTGCACTTTAAAGCTTAATATTCCG
This sequence comes from Lithophane leautieri, assembly GCA_949152455.1. Lineage (NCBI taxonomy): Eukaryota > Metazoa > Arthropoda > Insecta > Lepidoptera > Noctuidae > Lithophane > Lithophane leautieri. Next base: position 11,995,528 of record OX424484.1, on the reverse strand, counting down.
CAAACGGATCCCTCAGTCCAAAAATGGTTTAAACAAACTCCCATTATTTTTAAACAACCTTTCCAACGATATCCCACACCATGGGATTGACGAGAAACAAAAAACAATCCCCAATTTAAAAGTAGGGGTGAAAGCAAAAAAAAAAAATTTTTTAAATTTTTCTTTCACCACTTTGTCAGCGTGGTTTTTATGTATATCCATACTAAATTACAGCTTTCTAGTTCCAACGTTCTTAGAGCTAAGCCGCGGACAGACGGACAGACGGACGGACAGACAGACGGACATGGCGAAACTATAAGGGTTCCTTGTTGACTACGGAACCCTAAAAAGCCTTTCTATTTTTGTCCATAAAAACATCACATAATTCTCAAAACGAAATAATCCATTTTCGTATATTGCTTCATCTATTTAAATATTATCGTTTCTTCTACAGTTGTTGTTGGTGCTTGTTGACACGCAACGTTTACTGTTTGTAAACGTTTCGTGTCAACAAACACATGTCACATTTGCTCAAGTGACGCTATTTAATCTCATGTCCTTAGGACGTTGACGCGACATGTCGTGTGTCAATATTTACTGTATTACTGTTATACATAGGTAGGTACTGTTGGCAACAGGAAATTGTTCATCATGGTTGTTCTGCCCGTATCCTAATTTACTTGTGGTCGGCGCAGCATGTCTTTTTCCTCCATTCTTCTGTATAGTTATCTGTCATCTCGGTAGTCCCCCTGTTTCTAGCCATATCACCTCTTTCACAGCAGTCCATCTAACGTTTGTTTGGTCTTCCCCTAAGTACTGTTATAACCATCCACGTGCATATTCCAAACTCTTCTCACGACATTTTTCTCATTCCTCTGCATCACATGCCCATAACATGGAAAGCGATTTCTACACCAGAAGATGTTCAGTACATCCTTAATAGGCATAAGCCCAACTAGAGGTGTTCGACTGCTGAGAGTGAAGTCCTATTTTCGGTTCCAAGATCGGACAAAGTGTTATTGAAATTTTCCTTTAAGAAATTAGCACGGTTCCTGGATTTTGGCCAATTAGGGGCAACAGAGTCCCTCCATTACTTGGGCTACAGAACAGGCATTTGATTGTAATGTATTAATCTCAACTCAAACTCGACGCAATGAAACACAGGCACTTTTGAATTGCCAAAGAGTCGGTCAGTTAGTCATTAAGATGAAGCTAGTTACCCATTCCGAAGCGTAGTAGGTTCCTATGGAGAAGAAAGCTTTGCTAAAGAAATTTTTTGGACACTTGTGTACTGAAGAGATTGTTGTTGCTGAACTTGTTTGGTTTTTGCCATGCTACCTATTCGAGAAATTATAAGATAATGGCATATGATTATGAGATAAACGCTGTTACGAATTTAGAAGGCAGAAAAAACAATTAAGAGTTAGCTGAACAGCTGACAGGAAGAATGTAACATTATTGTAGACTGAAAAAGGAATAATTAATCTTTAAATTCCAAATAACCTTTTACTCATTAACGACTAGGTAATAATATAAGGACGAGGAGTCCATACAGTACTTATGTATTGTGAAAGATTAAGGATGTGTCTCAACGTACAATACAGGCGCTATGTTACTATACCCAGTGTGATTTTATGAACGAATACGGCGAATACTTATAACTAAGTAGGTAAAACTTCATATTTTTAGGCACGTCATATTCTGTCTTTATCGGCCCACTATTCGGCAAACTTACTAATGAATGGTTTATTTTTAAACCATAATATAGGTGTACATAATAATTGAAATGGTGTGGCAACTTTTCAGTTGTAGAAATATTTGAGTGCATAAAACAATTGAATTCATTGTAGAATTACATGACTTAACAGGCAAACACAAGCCACATTATTTGAAACAAAAGACTTCTGACTTTTCATTACATGAACCAAAAAGCAATTACCACGTCTTTTAAAGAAAATGGAAACGAAATTAAATAAATGAATGAACGTAATTTTAATTGTTACAATAAAACACGTGCACTTTTGTAATTTGATTTACTCTTACACAAATAATTACAGCTGTATTAAAATGTCATAGTAAAATGTTCGTTTTATATTAATTATGCCATTTGTAATTAATTGTGGCTGCAGGCAATACAGTTTATCTGCTGGAACTTTGCAGCATACTTTTGGAGTCTTGTCTTTAGTAGATTTTTAATAGTCGTTAAGGGTAGTCAGATGCTCGAAGTTTGACAACCAGTCTTACCAAGGGTTCTCGTCTTATCAAGCTACTGGGTTGTGAAAGTCAGAAGAAATATAAGCGGGCACGACCTTTATGCCTGAACGCTTTTATTTAAGTATTAAGGTCTATTTAAGTGTTTCTGTTTTTAATTTTGCTTGTTTCAATGTTTTGTTCGCATATTCGCGTGTGCTAGCTGACATAATGGCAAATAATTTAATTTAATGTTTTGTGTCTCTCAGTTTTGTAATGATAATTACTTTGCAGAAGTACTATTGTATCGAATCAAGTTCTTCTAACTAAACAGACAGCTGCGCTACTGGGGAGTTTGTTGCGCCACTTTTAATTCTTCCCAACTAAAGCGGGCGTTTTGGAGGACCGTCTAATTTTAACATTAATAACCGGACAAGTGCATGTCGGACCACACACAATCAAGGGTTCCGTAGTTAGGATGAATTTATCCCAAGAACAAACTTAACATTGTAGTTGAAAACCATGTTCCTCCTTACATACTACCATGTTATTTTAAGACCATAGATTTCTTATAGGTTTTCCTGTAATCTATAAGTAAATAACTATTTTCAGTAATTTTTTCAACATTTTAGGCTCAGTAGTTTCGGAGATGAGAAGGGGGTCATGATCAATTTTTATCTATTTAATTTATTAAATATCTTTAAAAGTATTTATTTTAAAATAATTAAAAAAAATAATTGAGATCCTCACAACAAGTCCTTTCATTTTTATATTTCACACGGTACAGTTTGCAAAACTTTTTTTTAATTGTTCTGTTTGGCCCTGAAAAGTGACTGCCATATCCAAAATTCATCTATTTTCGTTACAAGTCCGTGTTTGAGTTACAGATATTGATATATGTGTACCAAATTTTATATTTATTGGTATAGTTAGTTAGTCGTTTTAGTATTCGTTTTTTAGTTAATTTAGTATAATAAGCTACCCAATGTAAATGTATATATTTCAACTAATAAAGATAGATTACCCAATTTAATCGGTCCATTAGATTCGGAGCAAACTGGTTGTGACAAACAGATAGACAGACACACGAGTGATCCTATAAGGGTTCTATTTTTTACTTTTGAGGTACGGAACCATTGAAAATTGCTGATGAGCCTAGTTTGAAGATTATGATTTTTGATTTGATTTGTTTTGATGAAATAGTCAAGCGCTCCAGGTAAAGTACTGATATGCAGCTCTCGGTTAGACTGGAAGCTGACCCCAACATAGTTGGGAAAAGGCTAGGCTGATCATGATTCAATGGAGTGTTATTATTTATTAATTAATAGTTTTAATGAAACTCTTGTAAAAAGAATAGTTACAATTTGGTTAATGCAAGACTTTTTGTAATGTACGTGATATAATAATTGTGTAGCCCATAGCCAGTAGCCACGGTTCCAATCCGGATTATAGTTTTTCTAGTATTCTGTGGCCCCGGGCCACAGAAAATAAAACAAACCAGAAGGCCATTATTAAGCCGTGGAATGTGTCAAAAAAATAAACAAACAATCTATCCTGCGGCTCGTCCCTCCTCGTAATAGTATACTTACCATTGACTTGGGAAGATTTTACCATTTTTGGAGAAAACTGTATTCCCTTTCTGTCAGACGGAGAAATTAATGTAAAACCCTTTTGAACAAAAAACAGATCGAAGAAATAATTATCAAACTAACTAACTATTTAACAAACCACTCTTGTCTCTTACTCACTTTAGTTTATATCTGCGTCAGCAGAAACTATGACATTTATGTTGTTCCGTGCGCATTCGTGCATTCTGGTCTGTTATGCATTCTGGGTTCGGAGCTAAGGACCAAAAAGTGTTCGCGCCAGGAGGCAAGCTTGTTACTACAAACCAATAAGGTTGTACTCTATAAAATGAAAACGGACTTGTGCTGCTGTTATGAGTATTGGAAAGAAGTCTGATTGTAGCGGAGACACTGGCCAGCTGAGATTGTAGCGGAGACACTGGCCAGCTGAGATTGTAGCGGAGACACTGGCCAGCTGAGATTGTAGCGGAGACACTGGCCAGCTGAGATTGTAGCGGAGACACTGGCCAGCTGAGATTGTAGCGGAAACACTGGCCAGCTGAGATTGTAGCGGAGACACTGGCCAGCTGAGATTGTAGCGGAAACACTGGCCAGCTGAGATTGTAGCGGAGACACTGGCCAGCTGAGATTGTAGCGGAGACACTGGCCAGCTGAGATTGTAGCGGAGACACTGGCCAGCTGAGATTGTAGCGGAGACACTGGCCAGCTGAGATTGTAGCGGAGACACTGGCCAGCTGAGATTGTAGCGGAAACACTGGCCAGCTGAGATTGTAGCGGAGACACTGGCCAGCTGAGATTGTAGCGGAGACACTGGCCAGCTGAGATTGTAGCGGAGACACTGGCCAGCTGAGATTGTAGCGGAAACACTGGCCAGCTGAGATTGTAGCGGAGACACTGGCCAGCTGAGATTGTAGCGGAGACACTGGCCAGCTGAGATTGTAGCGGAAACACTGGCCAGCTGAGATTGTAGCGGAGACACTGGCCAGCTGAGATTGTAGCGGAGACACTGGCCAGCTGAGATTGTAGCGGAGACACTGGCCAGCTGAGATTGTAGCGGAGACACTGGCCAGCTGAGATTGTAGCGGAGACACTGGCCAGCTGAGATTGTAGCGGAGACACTGGCCAGCTGAGATTGTAGCGGAGAGACTGGCCAGCTGAGATTGTAGCGGAGACACTGGCCAGCTGAGATTGTAGCGGAGACACTGGCCAGCTGAGATTGTAGCGGAGACACTGGCCAGCTGAGATTGTAGCGGAGACACTGGCCAGCTGAGATTGTAGCGGAGACACTGGCCAGCTGAGATTGTAGCGGAGACACTGGCCAGCTGAGATTGTAGCGGAGACACTGGCCAGCTGAGATTGTAGCGGAAACACTGGCCAGCTGAGATTGTAGCGGAGACACTGGCCAGCTGAGATTGTAGCGGAGACACTGGCCAGCTGAGATTGTAGCGGAGACACTGGCCAGCTGAGATTGTAGCGGAGACACTGGCCAGCTGAGATTGTAGCGGAGACACTGGCCAGCTGAGATTGTAGCGGAGACACTGGCCAGCTGAGATTGTAGCGGAGACACTGGCCAGCTGAGATTGTAGCGGAGACACTGGCCAGCTGAGATTGTAGCGGAGACACTGGCCAGCTGAGATTGTAGCGGAGACACTGGCCAGCTGAGATTGTAGCGGAAACACTGGCCAGCTGAGATTGGATCAATTATTTTGCAGAATTCCAACGTAGAATGGAAATCTAGGAACTACGATTATACATCAAATAGCATTGTTATCTTAGTATTACTTATTGAAGATTTAACTAATCTGGAAATAAGGACCAAAACACGAAGTAAATGTTAGTTGTGCTTGTTAGCACTACACGAATAGTACTGTGTAGTGCCTATATGTAAAGTTTGAGATAAAATTTCTTAATTTTATCTTAAACTCAGCTCTCTCTTTTCTTATTTTATTTTATTTAAAGGTTTCCCTTCTCCTTCCAAACTAAGAGGTATGGAAGGAGAAAAGGGAGACCTTTGCCTCAAACTGAACTGTTCCAGAATAGGGTTGAACGTTATTTAAACAGGAAAATGAAAATAATTCTAATAGCATGTGATACCAAATATATCGATAAGTGATGTAACACCTCTGTTATTACAAATCGATACTCCAACACTAACAGTGTCGAGATTGGCTCAGTTATTATTTGGGCAGCTGTTGGGAGCTCGTTACGTCATGTTATTGGACGCTGTAACTTGCTGAATGGCTTGTTTTCAGCCAGTTCCGTTAAAACTAGCGAAACTGCTGACGTTCATGAAATAACGCAGGAATATTGGATTTATCGGCGGAAATAGTATAAGAATTCATGTTTTATTTATTTGTTTTATAATGTTCAAAAATATTCTATGTTATTAGGGGTCCACCATAACCATAGGCAGAGCAACACGAATTTATGGACACAACGGATGGCACCAAACTCGTAGCCAAGTTCAGGGCCGACTCAATATACATTGACACGCTAGGAAGAAGAACAGCTAATGTGCTGAGATGGTCGAAGTGACATTAATAGTTTTAAGAGCAGCTAATGTGCTGAGCTGGTCGAGGTGACACCAGTAGTTTGAAGAGCAGCTAATGTGCTGAGATGGTCGAGGTGACATTAATAGTTTGAAGAGCAGCTAAAGTGCTGAGCTGGTCGAGGTGACACCAGTAGTTTGAAGAGCAGCTAATGTGCTGATATGGTCGAGGTGACATTAATAGTTTGAAGAGCAGCTAATGTGCTGAGCTGGTCGAGGTGACATTAATAGTTTGAAGAGCAGCTAATGTGCTGAGCTGGTCGAGGTGACACCAGTAGTTTGAAGAGCAGCTAATGTGCTGAGCTGGTCGAGGTGACATTAATAGTTTGAAGAGCAGCTAAAGTGCTGAGCTGGTCGAGGTGACATTAATAGTTTGAAGAGCAGCTAATGTGCTGAGCTGGTCGAGGTGACACCAGTAGTTTGAAGAGCAGCTAATGTGCTGAGCTGGTCGAGGTGACATTAATAGTTTGAAGAGCAGCTAATGTGCTGAGCTGGTCGAGGTGACACTAGTAGTTTGAAGAACAGCTAATGTGCTGAGCTGGTCGAGGTGACATTAATAGTTTGAAGAGCAGCTAATGTGCTGAGCTGGTTGTGGTGACATTAATAATTTGAAGAGCAGCTAATGTCCTGAGCTGGTCGAGGTGACACTAGTAGTTTGCATGACACTTCACTTCACGTCTGAACGATAAGGGTGTAAGATCATAACCTTGTTGAAACCTACCGACTGCTCCAAGTTACTTCTAAATTCTTAATTTTGAGCATTTTTTTCAGTTTTTCTTGCAAAATACAGGAATCGATCTACAAATCTTATTTTCTCCAACCACACTTGAAACCACTAACCTATGAGCCACTTACACGATTAAATTAACCCGTAAGTACAATATCCATAACATGCGGTTATCGAATCCCCTCCAATCTTCCCTCGAGTATCGTCATGAGAATTCGATATAATTCGTGTACATACAAGTACATATAAATGTACATAGGTAATATATTATTCACCTACACATTAACATCATGGTATTATCTCACAAATCGGTTCGTAATATCGGTCCGCAGGGGAATGCCCATTTTATAGGCCCACAGTCTGATAATTTATTGTGTGTCTATAGCAGGTACAATACAATTCGGACTTTAATGTCTGTAAGTAGGTAGATACTTGAAATACTGCTACGTTTTAATTGGATTGTATTGGTCAATCGATGCAAATACAAAATTAAAAGTATTTTGGAAAAAGTTTATAGTTATGTTAAGGATTCACACAGGATTTATAAAGGCTAGAAAGGGTGTAGTAGAATGAAACTTGCCAGGTTACCTTATGGATCGAGTTATGAACTACTTTTGCTCGTAATGTTACTCGCTTACTAAAGAAACTTGTACCCGGATAAAAACTATCCTGAATTTTAACAAAGACCATAGTTCACCTGTATGCTAAATTACATCTAAAATCGTTCAGTCGTCAAGGTGTGATTGAGTAACAACTAACAAACATGCAAAGTCAATAACAAACATTCAACATTTTTCACATCAATTATATTAAGTATGTTATAACTTGTGATAATAATATGTTCATGTGATATATGTAACAACCACGCACACATAGTCGCGGGCACGGCCAGCATTTGACTGGACTGTGTAGTTAATTTAGCAAATTACATAATAGTTCGGGAGCTCAATTGTTGGTCATTTATAACAACAGCGAGCCCGCGGGTCGTTCACCTCGTAAGACCGAATGTATTATATCTTCATAATTTATTATTCTGGGTTTGTTGTTGTGTAATGTAGACTGAGGGACGAAATATTATTAAGAAGGAAGTTGCAAAACATTTTAGAACACAAAAAGAGTTTGTTTTTGTTCTTAAGAAAAACATGTATATTCAGATTAACGTTCGTATTGTTTCAAACCAATTCTGTTCGCCAAGCATGGTGTTTTCGGCAAAGTCACCTCGTGTCTTGAAATCGTCAAAGACAAAATGAAAGTTACTGATTTTAGGGTTCAGTAGTCAACCAGGAACCCCTATAGTTATCGCCATGCCCGTTTGTCTGCCTGTCCGCGGCTTAGCTCAGAGACTTCAGTACTATATAAATCATATTAAAAACGCCTGAGCTTGTGAAAACCATTTTTGGATTCAGGGATCCGTTTGCGAAATGCGTCAAAGTTCTAATTTTTGTTAAAGTCAAGTGTCCCCCCCCTGCTAGCTAAATGGTTAGTTCTGGATATGAGAAGAAATTCACAGCAACAGTATAACTAAATTAAAAGGAAAACTATCACAGGTAACACTCGGCTCTACAAGTTAACGAGTAATAATCGACCAACTTCCATTTGCAGTTGCAAAAACATGTTCTCCTATACATTCCGAGGAGAATATGTTTTACAACTACAATAATTATTAAGTTTGTGGTTGGGATAAATTCGTCCCAACTACGGAACCCTTCATTTGCGTGGTTTTGGTACAACTCATTAATTGCTCTATCGTTCTAACAAAGGCTAGTTTAGTTTTGAAAAGACAAATGGATAAATGTACGTACTTTTACCCAAAATAAGTTCCATTAAAATATTTCAATTGTACCCATCTTTGTAATACCAGAGAGTTTGTAATAAATTTTATTAGTCTAGTCTGCTGAAAGCGTCGCGACGGTCAAAAAGATTCCATCCCTTTCTGATTCAATTGAAATTCTCTCGATTCCGTCATTAGTACGATATGAAAGCGAGATATAATATATTACGACAAAGGATGGACAGAATTCTCCAATAAAAACTTTTACGAACAAAAAGACTAATAAAAAGTTGGTCCTTTTGGATTGAATATTTACACGTACTGCATGGTCGGATAAATATTTAAATTCAGTAGTCTTACTATCAACGCAGAACAGCTAGCTAACCTGAACAATTCAGTCTATTTGTTGTTCTGAATATCGAAGCACGACATTTTACCAATAGGTTTGTTTATTTTATTCACTACCTGTTGCCCGTGACTTCGTCTACATGTATTTTGTACTATATCCAGGACGAAAAGCAGTCTTTGTCCTTCTCTAGGTCTCCGGCTTTTTGCTGTCTGTCAAATTTCATAACGATAGGTTCAGTGGTTTAGGCGTGAAAAGGTAAAAGACAGAGAGAGATAACTGTCGGATTTATAATATAACTAGCTTCCGCACCCGGCTTCGCCCACGTGGTTTGTCGATAAAAAGTAGACTATGTATTTTCCCAGCGTTCAAAGTATCCTAACTATCATACATCCTATACTAATCATAAAAATCCGAAAGATTACGTTTTTCTCGTCATTTTTTATTACTAAAAGCTAACTTTAGATTACCTACTATTCATTATTATAACTAAAACGCACTGAAAAAAGTATTTTTCAAAATCGTATAACAGCGCAGGAAATTGCCCTACAGATTTGGTCCAATAGTGAAAAGTGAAGAGAATAAATAACATTTTCTCAAACATGTTTGGAAATTTTGACAACCTTCTTCGAGATAAATCGAAATTGCTGTACTAGTCAAAAACATGTGACGATGCAGCCAGCAAAGTTACTATGTAAATCCATATCTGGCGTGTTTAGCGGCCAAATAAATTACTATTAAAACTCATATCTATCGTGTTATTTAAAAGTGGAACTAACTTTTTACTTCAACAAATGACAACCAAGGAGTTAACTTATCAAAGATTTTATTTAAATTTCGATATTGCTTGCAAATATAACTGTTTAAAGTAAAGAAGAAACAAATCCAAACATTAAATCGATTAAGTCGCTTAGCCGTGAAAGCATCAAACAAACAAACTTACATTCGCATTTTATAATATTAGTTAGGATTAAGTATGGCATGATTACTACCCCTTAGATATTTTCCATAGTAAATGTGAAACCAACTCATTTTAATCCTTTTGAGTCTCTCTACTCTGCGGCACCACGCTACGCTCTACCACCGACGTATGAAATTAATCAAATTCCATTTCCGCGCACGCCAGTTTAATGATAGTAATCGCGTGGCGGTAATCAGCGCAGGCGGCAATGTATGCTGAACAATTAAACATTGACATGCATGTTAGGCAATTGTTGAGGAGCTCATGGTTAAATGGTGATTTTGTTTTTTTGACGTGAACCTTCTTTCATTTCGGTCCGGGAGCAGAGTAGGGGATCATTTGCAAAACCCATACGTACCGAAATATGTTAAGGCAAGATTGCTTATTACTTTGGAAGTATAGTACCTACCTGCATCATTAACAAAACAGATTTTTAAACACAAACCTAGACCGACTAGAATCCAACTACAATATTTTTTTAAAGGTTTAAAAGTCCAAATCAATTGTATCACCATTACTTCTGCCAGCACGTAATGCACTCGGAACAATTAAACATGTCCGCTCACGTAAGCCAATTACCGCCAACTTGACACGTAATTATCGTGTCATAGAACGGTATTATTTCAAACGATAATTATCAAATTTTGGGCCTTTACGTGAACATTCTCGTGGATAATTTTAACTAGAGGTGTTCCTGAGCTATTCAGATGGTCGATTTGGGGAAAATTTAAGTTAATAGAGGTGGGATTATGCCTTCTGTGTTTACACTTAAGGACTGTTTATTTAAATCAGACGATGTTATTAGAATAGTGGTTCAATATTGTCATTGTGACCAAAAGATACTTCAGTACTAGGTCAGGAGTTCAAAAGTTGCCTAGTTCAATTATGTAGATACAAGTCAATGTGACTTTTTCAATAAAACATTATGAGGACACTAGACTTTCTAATCATAACGCCTGTATTTCACGAAGGGACAGTCAGAGGTGTATCTGTATAGTATAGCTAGCTATGTTCAAGTACCATGTTATAAGAAGCGACCGTTTTGTTTTTAAATGGAGTGTCTGTGCTAAATTAATGTTTCTGTTTGTTTGCCTTTTTTTCTATTGCAAAGTTAACCGGGTAGAAATAGACTCCGGGCTCCTGCTGAGAAATTCCTGATGGAAAACTCAGTAACACCTTGCCCGACTTGCAACTCGAGCCGCATGTTCAGGAGTCACTGACTCAACGAGACGACAACAATAATGAGTAATTCCTAGAATATTGCCGAGTTTGTCAGTTAAAGTAATAAACTCGTGTCAGGACTAGCTCTGTAATGTTCCGGACGTCGGTTAGAGTCCCAAGACGGACAAGTTAAATTGAGTTTGTTTGTTAGAAAATTGACAATTAGAGCACAGGAGCGGCCCTGTAACACGGCAGACAATAACATTGTACTAGTTTAGAAACCAGTATTTATATCTATACATTAATATTAAAGTCATTTTTCGTGTCTGTCTGTGTGACCGCGCTGTTCTTCTAAATTACGAAACAGAATTCGATGCGGTTTTCACCATCATTCAGAGTATTTATTTAGGATGGTTTTTGTGTATAATATTTTAATATTAAACTTACTTATATTCGTAAAGAAAAGACAAGAAAAGAAACCCTGTACTTAAAAATTTTAGTAAAAACCTTTTTAAAAACAAGCTTTTAATGAACTAAAACGTACAAAATAAAACTTACGTAAACATCGAACTTTAACATTTTCTTAAAAGCTTGAGGCGTAAACGTCCTTCTTACACTGATAAGCCTCAAGCTTTTAAGAAAATGTTAGTTTGATGTTTACGTAAGTTTTATTTTTAAATTTTATTTTGTACTTTTTTGCATTAGAATTTGTTAAACTATCTGTTCTATCACCTTCACTTGAAAGGTACTAGTAAAGACAAATCCAATGAACCCAGACACGCATTAACATAAATCATGGCGTGAAGTCAACCAAGTTGCATTATCTAAGTCATGTGCAAGATTGTTCTGCATCCATACATCTATCGCCCCAACAACCAACAGCGAAGGATAATTATTTTGCGTGTTCTAAATTACAAGTATAAGCTCGTGAAGACAAAGTTTAATGACGGACAACACGTAGGAAGCATTTATTTAATTCTTCAAGGACATTCTAATTAACTACAATGGTTTTTGGTACGCGGGAGTACCGCGAGCGGTCATACAGGTTTAAAAAAAAAAAAGATTTTGAGGTTATATTTAGTATGAAACAATCCTTTGAATAGGTAGTAGTAAGTAGGTCTAGTAAATACCTTTCAGCTGTCACTAGGTTATTTCTATTGCCTACAAAGCAAGGAACATATACTCACCAAGTGGCTAGGTAAGCTAAGAGATCTTGTTTGATGTTTTCAATAAAGTAAAAGTAGCATTTTACTTATTTGGTAAATCTTCTAGTTTTTATATTAAAATAGGTAGGTAGGTAAACAAATATGTACATAATATGAACATATTTATTTAACTTCAATGCACACGACTTTGTTCGAATGTTTTTTTAGATGTCATTTATTTTTACTTTGGTAGGAATTCATATTACCTAGATCGCATAGCATTTTGAAGACATCGCCCTAGAGTTTAAGATTGAATTCAAATAAAACACACATTTTTCTCGTTATAGATTTTATTATTGATCATCATCTCCTACATTGGTAATTAAAATATTATCTAAAATGAGTGCAGACGGGACGACGTTATGTTGATGTCTTGCGAAACTCAAGTACCTAATAATGATATAACATAACATCACGCTTGTATTCCCCGAAGGGTTAGGCAGAGGCGCTAGTACATACTACATAGTACACCAACATTTCCCCTGTTATGTTTAAGGCCCATGTAATGGGGACGAGCCTATTGCCATCAACCGAGCACAAATCCAACCTCCAGGCTGCTACTGAGAAATTCCTGATGGAAAAACCCAATAACATGATTAGCAATAGCACTAGACCAACGAGGCAGTCACTCAGGTTATATGTGGCATTGTTTTAGGAACTGGTTTAAAATAAAAGAAGACCTGTGGTGAAACCTCTTGCAGACGAATGGCAGCATCGCTGACAATATGTCTTCTCCGTCTTATCAAATTAATGCCACAATTGGCACATCCCAACTGATTACTCCCTGTTTGAGTGATTCTTGATGAAGATGGTGCAGAATAATGTCTGGCAGCATGATCTGCTCTTTGCCAGCAAGGATGGCAAATATGGTGAGATGCACGAACCTAAATTTTAAAAAAAAGGCCATTTATTTGATTATGTTAACAGCAAGCAGTTTGGCAGCAGCTATATATTTAAAAAATAGTGTACTTCCAATGGTATAAGTCGATCTATGATTATATTTCTGATATTCTGATATATAATGAGTAGAAGTATGCGTTTGCCAAAGTTTTGTACTTACCAAAGGAGGTGCAGTCAATTGTTGTATACAGTGAAGAATCTGGTCATCTTCCAACACCATGGAACCACCAGCAGAGCCACAATTAATACAATATCCACTTTCCATTTCGTATGCAAAGTCCGTTGCGAAATCTGTTATCAATGCCAGGTCGTATTTGAGCAGATCACAAAGTCCACTTATCATAGTCAGGTAACACGTTGTTGAAAGCAATCAGAGTCCGTAAAAAATAGCAAGGTCGTCGAATGTGTTCCGAAAATAAGTAAAAATAGGTAACTTCAAATATCTTGACAGTTGAGTTGATTGACATGACATGACAACGATTAAGGATGCCCTTATATTAGATCTGTATCGATACATTTTAATAAAAATCGATACCGTTTAGTATCCAGCGTGTTATTAATTCTATTTGAAATACTACAATGCATCTCACTTAGAGTGTTTGTGCACTACCTCGTAATCAGTTCGTATTCGTGATTCGTGAAAATATGATTCGAAATAGCCTTCATAATATACTTCATAATTGAATGCGTAATAAAATTTTGTGTCTATATGCTGTTGACTTCTAAGAGGAGCTCGTTACTGAGTAATAACAGCCGCACGGGCCGATCCATAAGGTTAAGCTACGTTTTTCGGGGTTGGTCCGTGGATGGGTGATTATCTTTACTTAACGAGTCTCTTCCGTGCCTCGGAAAGCACGTTAAGCCGTTGGTCTTGGCTGTCATTAGTGGATCTTAGACAGTCGTTACGGGTCTTCAGAAGCCCGAAAGTCTGACCACCAGTCTTGCCAAGGGGTATCGTATTACCCGGTTGGAGAGGTCAGATAGGCAGTCGCTTCATGTAAAATACTGTTATTCAGCTGCATCCGGTTAGACTGGAAGCCAACCCCAACATAGTTGGGAAAAGGCTAGGCAGATTTTGATGCTGTTGACTTCTGACGAATTCCCTCTTCTGGATTTAATCCTGCGTGCAGCAACCAGATTATGGTAAAGATAAGAACGGGCTATCATAATTGAATGCGTATATAAAATTTTATGTCTCTGCTGTCGTTTGCTGAGCAGTTTCCTCGTTTGGAGCCAATCTTGCTTGCAGCAGCAAGGTCATGGTGGACTTTAGAAAGGACTATCATTATTAAACTCGTTTAAAATGTCTCGTTTGTACTGTTGACCGTTGAGGAGTTCCCTCGTCTGGAGCGAATCCTATGTACAGCAGCAATGTCATGATAGACTATAGAACGGACTATCATAATTAATTGGTATATAAAACGGAGTGTCTCTGCTGGTGATCGCTAAAGAGTTTTCTCGTTTGGAGCCAACCCTGTGTGCAGCAGCCAGATCATGGTGGACTGTAGAATGGACTATTATAATTAAACGCGAATATAACATTTCTTGCTTGTACTGCTAACCATTGAGGAGTTCCCTCGTCTGGAGCTAATCCTGGGTGCAGCAGCAATGTCATGGTGGATTTTAGAAAGGACTATAATAATTAAATGCGTATATAAATTTCTAGTCTGTGCTTTTGATCGCTGAGGAGTTCTCTCGCATGGAGCCAATCCCGGGTTAGCAGACAGGTCATGGTGTTTGAATGCGTCTGTTATATTTTGTCTACGCTGTTGTCTGTTTAGGAGTTCCCTCGTCTGGAGCTGATCCTGGATGCAGCACTTATGTCATGGTGGACTTGAGAACGGGCTATCATAATTGAATGCGTATATAAAATTTTGTATCTGAGCTGTTGACCGCTGAGAATTTCCCTCTTCTGGAACCAACCCTGGGTAAAGCAGCCAGATCATGGTAAACTTTATAAGGAGCTATCATAATTGAATGCCTATATATAACGTAATGTCTCTGCTGTTGACGGCTGAGGAGTTCCCTCGTCTGGAGCTAATCCTGGGTGCAGCAGCAATGTCATGGTGGACTTTAGAAAGGACTATCATAATTAAATGCGTATATAAAATTTCTAGTCTGTGCTCTTGACCCCTGAGGAATTCTCTCGCATGGAGCCAATCCTGGGTGCAGCTGCTAGATCACGGTGAACTTAATAACTGGCTATAAAAATTGAATGAGTATATTAAAAAAAAAAAATTACTGTTAACCGTTGAGGAGTTCCCTCGTCTGAAGCCAATTCTGGGTGTAGCAGGCAGATCATGGTGAACTTTAGAACAAAATATTATAATTAAAGCTTATATAAAATTTCGTGTCTGTATTGTTGATCGTCAAGGAGTTCCCACGTCTAGAGCCAATCCTGGGTGGCCAATTAGGTTATGCTTATCATAAAAATTCATTGTCTGCAAAACTGAACCAATTTGTAAAATTTCAACTCCGTAGTATAAGAGGAAATGGTTTTAATTCAGCTTGCAAGATTTGACTCAAACATACATACTAACTAACACACAAGGCAAGTTAAATAAAAGCTTGTAAAACGAAATCCTAATGTTTTGTCAATTCGTAAAAACTATCCAGTTGTAGAAATTAAACTTTATATTTAATTGGCTCGTTGCGTTGGTATAGTGGTCGTAAGCGCTTACTGATGAGCATTGGGTTCTAGGTTCTATTCCGAAGTCGTGCAAAGTGTTACTGGGTTTATTTTTCAGAATAAAAAGAAGTGTCGTATAGGAAAGAAAGGATTACGTGTAGCGCTACGAAAGCGTAGCTCGTAGCAATCGCAGCGCGTAGCAGTCGTAGCGCGTAGCAGGCGTAGCCGAGCGGAGCAAATTACGTGTGTTTAGCCCACCTTTGCTGCTTTTGTTGGCATTTGTAAAAACGGTAGAAAAAGGAGAAAGAAAGGAGGTGAGAGGCTGAGCGTTGTTTTGTTAATTGTGTGTACAGAAACATACTCGAAGTCCACTGTTTTAAACCAGAGTATTTTTTTTTTACCGTGTTGTTACTTTAAATAAAATATGCCTACTATGGAACTATGTATAAAACAAAGTGTCCGAACATCATCGTGAACTTACGAATGCCTAGACTATAGTGTTCTATTGCATTTAAAACCTACTTCGAAAATTGAGGAGGAATATTTGACACTATCTATATACCCATCAATTCCTCAGATTTACGTGATTTTTGCATTCGTTCTTCGTTATTGATATCCTTAAAAGCAAGTGGATTATTCCCGTAAAGATGTTACCACACTACATTTTATAAACGACCTATCTTCATGATCTGCCTAACGTTTTCCCAACTATGTCGGGGTCGGCTTCCAGTCTAACCAGATGCAGCTGAATACCAGTATTTTAACGACCTACCAACACCACATTAAACCTGCATAGTTTTAACCACCAACTAATAGTAATAACATGAAACATTTAACCGTTAATACATAAACTGCACGGTTTGCTCCTCACAGCCGCTAAGCCGCATTAGAACCGCGTCGACTTCACTCACTAATTATATCTCTATTACGTCGTCGTAACTATTTGTTTGTTAGTGTCTTATGTCGGTAGTTTAATTGAGAATATTATTTATTGTTACATACAGCAGGTGGTTAACAAATCAAGTTGTTTAAAATTAAAAAGTATCTCTACACATTGCTCTAGTGTGTACAATAATAAGAAAATAAATACAAATAATTAGTAATTTGATTTAGCTTTAGCTGCTGCTACAGTCTGACCAGAGTAGGCCTCCGTCAAACTGAACAGTTACGGCGTGGTGTCACACACACATTGTAGGTTAAGTTTACTAACATAGTTGATAAGAAAGATTGTTACTAACTTTTCGAGTCCTGTTACTTGTTAATAAAATATAAATAAATAAAATAAATTACTTTATCAAATATTTTGCAAGCTTTGGTTCGCGTGTACTTGTAAAATACGTTTGAATTGTGAACTTAGAGCTCCTTTCACAAAATTATTTTAGCTAGTTTTTGGCCGTGACTTTTGTCTTTTAGAATTTTGTAACTACAGTTTATTTCGATTGTCCGATTAGGAGAAAATTATAATTTAGTCGTTCAATTTCAGAGATGACCCGTGAGTCAGAGACAATAATTACAAGAATATTAATCTCATTTCAAATCCCCAACACGTGTTCATACGAAAGTCGTCAGTCATATCACACAGTTGAGCATCACAAATAATATAAAGCTGAGCACAGACTGGCGGTCTGCGCGGTCTGCGGTCCCAACAACTACCAACTAACTTCACGGCTGACTCACTGGCATACTAGCGAGTACTGACTAATAGCATCCTACTTACAACTATATTCATTTCACGAATGTGGACCAAATAAACAACTACAGCTAACGACGGAACACCGGAATACTATCGAAGGACAAAATACGGATCACATAAATCTACTTAACGTAACATTACGCCTCTAGTTCCCGAAGGCGTAGCAGAGGCGTATTGTACACCCACATTTTGCCATTTCATATCATATCATAAGTCTCATAGTAATAGAGGGCGAGCGCGAGCCTAAAGCTATCAACCGGACACAAATCCAGAGGCCAAGCTGCCATTGAGAAATTCCTAGTGGTTAAACTGAACAGTTAACACTTTGCCAGCCAGCAGCAGATTGGACCGACGACCTCATGCCTACCCATAAGCTAAGATACACAGATATCTGCACCCCTACATAAAAATATTTTTTACCGAAAACAGCGTATTCGCACAATAGTTGTGAAACAAAATTAATGAAAGCCAATGTGTGTAAATTGTTCCACCTTTTGATATGACTGATTGAGCACCGACAAAGCCATCGTTGATTGGCACTTCCCCGCCCCTCTTACACGCTTCATCACAGAGTAAATATTTCAGTAGATCAATAGAAATGGTCGATTCTTTCATTAACTTTATTCGGAACTAAAATTAAATGTAGTAAGAATCGAGGGGTCATTAGCTTGATAGACAGCACACATTTTCACAACAAGGCCCGTTACATGAATCTTTATCATGTCAAAAGAAATAATTACAAAAAATATTGCCTTCACAGTAGGAAGTAAATATAAAAAACTTGCCCCGTTTCAGCCGAGTCGTAGCGCGCTGTAGGAGCTTGCTGCTCATCAGCTGAAAAGAAGAATCTATTTCTAGAAGAATTTCTAATCTAATCAATTCATTTTTTTCTTGAGGAAAATAAGCGAGGGCTGCTATAAGCGTTAATGAACCTACATGTGTCTACAAATACAAGTAATTTGTCTACTCAAGTTCAAGACGATGCCAATCAATCGTTGGGGTCGGCTTCCAGTCTAACCGGATGCAGCTGAATACCAGTATTTTATATGGAGCCACTGCCTATCTGATCTACACAATCGTTACTGGGTAACACGATACCCCTTGCTAACACTGGTTGTCAGAATTTTTGGGCTTCTGACCACCCGTAACCACAATATTATACGTTCTGTCAAAGATATATAAATGACACGTATATATATAATGGATGGTCACCCATCCACGAACCGACAGCGGCAAGCGTAGCTTAACCTTAGATCGACTTGTATGGCTGGTTTTTTTTGTTGTTTAAGTCTATGTACCTAGGTTACTATGTTATCGCACGGAGTGGTCCTGCTACCTGACGTACGCTGTGTCTCCGGTACGGACCCACAGAGGGGAATATAAAAACCGCAGCGAGTTTGATTGCACAAAGCGTTGTTAGAAGTACATGCACGACACACACACGAATCAACGACGCTTTTACAATGCTTCGCTAAAACTTTGTATTATTTGCCTGAAAATATGGACTTACAAAAAAAAATGTCGAAACATTTTGTAAGCAAGCATTAGATAAATTGCAAAAAGGATTCCATAATTTAAAACCTTTTTTCCAAAAAATTTACTACAATGTAAAAAAATTACTTTTGTTTCGGAAGTTGGTGTCTTTAGTTTTGTATTTTAATTTTTTGCCCCTATAAAGTTATTTTCCACTGTGTAGAGTTTTTTCGAAGGCGGTTATTTTTAGAGGAAAATAGTTTTTGTACCACAATTAAAAGGTGAAAAATCACATAAATCGGTCCAGTAATCACGGATAATTTGGTGTACATAATATACTATACATGATAGAAAAAAACCTGCAGAAAGCATAATCTCCTCCTTTTTTTAATTCGGTTAAAAATAACTACAGAATCCTTTGCGTAAACTGCCACTCTTACAACAATCAACGTCAAATTCTTACTACCCACGATATAAACCACTTTTTGACTTACATTACATCGCTAAGCGGCTTATAGCGCTGTATTTCTTCTAGCAGATCATCACAGATATTAATAATAGCTTTTCTGAATTACAACTGACAAATATAATATTACTTGCAACATTTTATGCCAAGGGACTTCCAACCTTACTCTTTTACGATAGCGGCGTATGATTTTCTAAATTACATTGACAAGAATATCTCAACAATGCCAAGGGATTATCAACTTTATTATTTTAAGCTATGGTTGATATCCTTTTGGCATTAACTATCAATGTGGGATACGACTTGCTATAAAAACGTGCGACAATACACCAGAGTCGTGGTTTTAACTGAGACGCGGAGTGTTGTATCGAAGTGATGCCTAGTGCAAGGCAGAGCAGTAAGCCAACATGAACAGGACACATAATCAGCATAAGAATAATATTTTTCCCACTGCTGGGACTCAGGCCTCCTCTATGTGAGAGGGAATGGGACACAGTGCTTGGACAACTGAGACTAATGGGTGTGGGGGTAATGTGAAGGAAAAACCACCTCTTAGGACCCCAAACAATACGGGTGTGCGAAAAGCTGTCTTATCTAGTATCGTCATTATTCAGTCAAGACAGAGGCGTCTCCCAAGCGTTGCCACAACGACTGGTAATGAGCCTCTCGCATCGGATTCTCGCGACCGTCACAGGTTTTGGACCTTAATCAAGAGATTCGCGACGTAGTACGGTGGACAATCAATTAACAATAATGAGTTTAATGTGGCAGACCTAAAGTGATCAACTTTCGTAAGGTGATCGTACCTGAAGTTCATTTAATAGCATTACTTAACTGTTATACCTTCGCAGGCACAATAGCAATACTTGATAACTTTTATTCCTTTGTAGGCACAATTGAGTTCAACGTAGCTTGAGGCAACTACGAATAACGGGTGTGGGCCCATATACATCATTGGTGTGGGCACGCTCTACACTCGTTCGAACGAGAAATTCGAGACCAATTAAATCCTGCCACTCTTAACACAACAACCCGTTGTCCTACTGCGCTCTCCACTAGACGCGATAAATCGAGAACAATAGCCCATTGTCTCGTCCTGGCCTCTCGTCCCGTTGTCCGGGGTTTATCGCGCCGATCCCGGGATTACCCCCCCTTGCATAGCGACACTTTATGAGCGAAATGGCCGCGTTCAGAAGAACAGTTTTATAGCACCCGTGTGAGATAACAAGTGGTACACACATTGACACGAAGGAAATAATAAAGTACTTCTACACTTCCTTCATACCTCATGCCTGTGGTGTGGTAACGCGCATGTCTGTACGGTTGAATAGGATGAGGACGTTAAATGACCAAGTGATACGGCAAAACAGATGACAGTGGAGCCATAACAAAACATAGCACAACATCACGTCTGTAGTCTCGAAAGGGCAACAGGGCAGGGAGTGGTATACAGTAGTCGCACACATTCTTCGACAGGTATGTTTAAATATCAGCATTGCTATTTTGTAACTATCTCACCGTGAAAATTTAGGTGAAGTGAGCGTGGAGTGAGCTGTCATTGTCATCGATACCTATTACCTACTGATGATAAGGCAGTGACAGTTCACTCCAAGCTCACTTCACCTAAATTATCACGGTGAGATTTTTACAGAATAGCACATCTGGTAATAATAATAATATATATTTATTAAGACAACAAAAGCACGTATAAGTTAGTAATGCTTAAAAACTATGTTAGTCCATCTAAAATTACCTTAAAAATGTAATAAGTGGCCGCACCTATTACTACCAACCGAGAACAGACCCAAACTCTGGCTGCTACAAAAAAAATCCCAATTGAAAAACTCAATAAAACTGCCTCACTTGGCAATCGAAATCCCATGTTGAGCAGTCACACTAGACCAAGAAGGTAGTGTCAAGCTGAGCCGTTTTCCAAGGCCTGATAATAAGAGAAACGAATGAAGTTAAAAGCGATCCTTCTGTCGTGAAATTATTCAATGTCAACTGCATGCGAGTGAATTAGAATTTCCCACGTCTCTATTTTATGCATTTTAATTTGCAAAATGTTGTAACAACATTAAAACGCAGTCCATTATATGGCGGATTAATTATTTTTTTCCTACAAATGAAGTAAAAGAGAAAAATCATTGTGGTGTTCTCTGCATGCTGGTTGAGCTCTAGAAAACAGAAAATGTTTCAATCTGCAGAGAAAATATAAAATGGTTTTGTATTTTGCAGCTTTACTTTTATAGTCCTTCGAGTACAAAAAGACCATGTTTTAAAATACGAATTTTAAAATATATTGTACTCATAGGGAAACATAGTTATTGGCTTCTTCTTTTTGTCGTACATGGTTTAAAGTGATCTATACAAGGAAGTGTCAAAATGAATTCTTATCTAGTAGGATGCTTTCCTGGGCTTTGCCGAATGGCTGATCATTTCATTCGATTTTTATTTTATTGAAGGGCAAATAAGCCAACGATTCACCTAATGGTAAGTGGACACCTGCTATAATTGCATTGCATATGCAAAGCCTAGAGAAATCTGCTTGGTAGAATGTAGCTATTTACTTAAGCTCGTTCCAGCATACATTAGTTACATGTTCGACCAAGAAATACGTACAAAGCGACTACAATAATATTAATGTGTATTACCCTGTATTCAACAGAGTGCATCGCTAGTTTACCACTCGGCCGCGTGTCGTCGAGTCGGCCTTGTTTCAATCTCGCCCGACCGACTCCTTGTGTGCACCCTTATGGGAAGATATAGACTCATCAGATTTGATTTAATTGAACATCAATTAAGTATTAATAACTGCCTGTTGCTCTAGTGGTCGCAAGTGCTACTGCTGTACATAAGGTCCTGGGTTCGATTCTCAGGTCGGTGAAGTGTGGGTTTTTCTATCAGAAATCTTTCAGGAGCAGCCGGGAGTCTGGACTTGTGCCCGATTGATGGCTATAGGGTCGCCCCATATTACATGGCACTTAAACATAATTGGCTAAATGTGGGTGTACTATGCTGAGGTACACCTCTGCCGAACCCTTTGGGAAATTGCAAGTTTGATTTATGTTACCTATAATAAAATCTTGAGTAAAGTCGTACTACTGCAGGTTTACATCAATGGTTTTCATTTCATAGTTCTCAGGGCAGTTTTCGGAATCCCAAATAATTATTTCTCTAATTAATACAGAACACAGTATATACATTCAAAATTGGCTTACAACAGTAATTAGGATGGTATTACGGCTGAAGCCTATACAAATTAATAACCTTTTGATAGTTTGACTGTTCAGACTGACGTGCGGTTGACGTTAGATACGTCAACCGCACATTAGCCGATAGCTGACTGAACTAGTTTCTCTAGAACAACTCATTTTCTAACTTCATACATTTTCCAATTCCCTGAAGGTGCATCCATGCAATACGCTATAATTTAATTAGCATAGGGCAGCTAATTTCGTGAATTCGTGATAGCTAAGGCCTCGCCTGTCATGCACAAGGCTGTGGGTTCTGATCCGGGAAAGTACCAATTTGACTTTATCAATACATAAATGTTCTTTCTTAGTTTATCTTGTACATCACTGATGGCGGAGAAGGACAACATCGTGAGGAAACCTGGACTTATAGTTAATATAAGGCTGAGCCTTGAGCAAGCATGCGTGCTTGGTGATCAATGCTTATGTCTTCTTTGTACGGGAAGAGACCGTATTTGCAGTGGGATAATAAAAGGCTGTTATTATTATTTATGCCAGCCTTTTATTGTCAGAACAATTAACTAGGTGTTTTAGAACGGCATAATGCTTGTCAAGTGGTACCTTAGGAACCGGTATTAACCATTTGACTAGATGATAGGAACCGAATGCGATACAAATTGGCCACTACTAGGTTATGCGGCTATGCCGAGTGGCCGACTGCAGTGAAAGATAAATGATGGTGATAGATTCAGTAATAATAATAGTCTACTATGACGATGGAAATAGACTTGTAGAGAGGTATTCAGTACGAAACTATTTACCTATTATACATACCTACGTCATCTGATAATCATGACATCGTCAAATTATAAGATTAAGACTGAAGAATAAACTGTGGGTAAGATATACTCGGTATTTATTGACAAACTGAATGAAGAAAATTATGAGTCATATAACAAGCTTTTGAAGATGACTGAAACAGAATGACATTTTAAATACTATTAGCGCTAAACTTATTTAGTGATGTATGGTGCAAGCCGGACCTCGATAGTGACATCTTATTTAGTGATGTATGGTGCAACCGGGCCTCGATAGTGACATCTTTTTTAGTGATGTATGGTGCAAGCGGGCCTCGATAATGACATCTTATTTAGGGATGTATGGTGCAAGCGGGCCTTGACAGTAACATCTTGCAATATGTGTGACATCACTTTCATTATTTATTTATTTATTTATTTAAATTCCTTAAAACTACCATCACAGGTCTTAGTCTAATGATATAGCCAAGAAATATATACAAAATTAAAACTAAGATCATTGTTCATAACATAATATAAATATTAGTACTTTTGAAAATTCACCCAGGGGACATACAAATATATCAATTTCAATCTGAATATCATTGATGGTGCGAATTGCTCGAGTCAGAGGGGTTTTGGCCAGCGAGTTGGTCCTGACTGATGGTACGACCAGCAGTGGCGGGGACCGTCACCTTCACATGTGTGCAGCACACACACATCACATAGCGGTCGGGTACGTACAAGTGCAACCACTGCAGCACTCTCAGGCTGTGCTCAATGCCTCGGAGCAGTTTCTCCATGTACGACACCAGCGTAAATTCCCGTCGCCCCCCCAGTTGATTGTACCCCACCATACCCAGTACGAATACAGTGGGGTACATCAAAGGGTAAAATGGCAATACCCCATACAGTTTCTTGTACAGGTGGCGCACGAATTTGTTCTGGACTCGTTCCAACATCACTGAGTACTTACTTAGCCTTATGTGGAGCCCATATGACAGTACTATGTTTCAGAGGACTCCTGACTAATGCGTCATACAGGACTCTGATAGCTGTGATGCTGGTAAAGTCTCGCGTCTGCCTCAGAACAAAACCTAAGTTTCTAAATACCTTTTTGCAGATCCTAGTTACGAGTATATGCTCACGAAATGACAGTTCAGGAGTGAGAACAACCCGTAGATCACGTACCTGCGTGACTCGTCCTGCAACACTGTGAACACAGTAACGATCTTTGTTATCTAACTGAACAAGGTTACATTTTAACCCATTTAATAAAATCTCTATATTTTATTTAGAAACATAATCATCATCATCCTTGCTTTTTCCCATCTATGTTGGGGTCGGCTTCCAGTATAACCGGATGCAGCTGAATACCCGTATTTTACATGGAGCAACTGTAGCCTATCTGAACTCCACAACCCAGTTACTGGGTAAATCAATGCCCCTTGGTGAGACAGGTTGTTAGACTTTCGGGCTTTTGATTTACCCGTAACGAGTTAACCTTAGCCGGGAGCAACAGCTTAAAGTGCTTTCCGAGGCACGAAGGGGTCCCGATATTCTAATGGACGGACACCCAGCGTAGCTTAACCTTCGATTGACCGTATTGCTATAAAGCCACGGCTGTTATTAAGCCACGGCTTTAAGCCACGA
Organism: Lithophane leautieri; assembly: GCA_949152455.1. Classification (NCBI taxonomy): domain Eukaryota; kingdom Metazoa; phylum Arthropoda; class Insecta; order Lepidoptera; family Noctuidae; genus Lithophane; species Lithophane leautieri. The sequence continues at coordinate 11,970,249 of OX424484.1, read as the reverse complement.
GATCTCTTAGAAATAAAACATAACAGAAGATACAATTTTTAGTCGCTTCACTTTAACCCCTCTCACAACAGATATTAGTACCAGGGTATAAGCATCCCCCGGAGGCTTGCAGGCAAAGGAAGGATTTTCCTTTTAAGCGAAAGAAAAGGGGTGAATAAGCCGCCATTCTAAATTACATGTCTAAATTATTTCCGTGCGAATAAAGCTCGGGGCAACAGCTTTCTTTCAAAAGATAAAGATATTTTTACTTTTTTCTTTTTATTATTTTTGTGGTTCATCATGAAAATTAGCTACCCGTAAAAGGTGACTAATAAATTATGTTACTAGAGTTAGCAGTAGCCTAACTAATAATTACAACAAACTAAAATTATTTCTTAATACGTCGTTTAGGGCGATTCATTATTAATTTGATATAAAGCTGCGCTTACATGTGCAATTTTACTGCCGGTAATTAACGCTAGAATTAGTGCGTGGAGCAATTAGTGGAGCATTATAGAAACTTATTAAATTGCCACAAACTTATGTGTCGAATGACATGAAGTGATGTTGCTCCATATTGCTCCACTTATTGTTGCGATGTATTGCGGTGACAAGCAATCTTTGCTGGTATAAGAGCTGTTACTTCTGGACCTTTATAAACCTTTCTGGTATACAATACCTATTCGGTCGCGACTTCGCCCGCGTGGATTGCGGAATAGATCCCACAGGAACGTACTACCAAGCTAAAAGTACCCTTTGTCCTAACCCAGGTCATGGTTTACCTGTGTACCAAATTTCATCGAAATTCGTTCAGCCGTTAAGGCGTGAAAAGGTAGCAGACAAAAAGACAGACAGACAGTTACTTTCGCATTTATAATATTAGTCATAATCATAATTATTGAAGTGTGGATTCAACGAAATATTCGTACAACGTCCTAGATCCTGTCAACCATCCCTCCTACATCTACTTATCTAGATTCCATTCATATCATGTAAACTACGCTTTACAAAAGCATTTGTCGAGATTGAATGATTGCCGACGGAGCCGTCAGCACTTTGCAGGTATCCCAGTCAATAAGCTTCGGATCAAACGACCAGATACCTTGACCCACAGACTTTAACCAAAATGTAGAACGAAAGGTCCATGTTAAACTGGTTTATGTATCGAAGACCAGGATATCTTGACCCCTAAGAAAGAACTGTTGTAAGGTGTTGAGAGGTCTCTTTAAAATAGTATTCTCGAAACAACAAAAGATCTTGTCTAAGGGTCATAATAATCTGGTTAGCGTTCAAATACTCTAGTGTAACTTGAATTCTAGTTCAAAGCTATGGGTTATGTTTAAAAGGTCAGTGTTGAGTGGCCGTTCAAAAGGATCGCTCGCAGCGTGCTGGTTATTTCCTGGAAATATTTTATTATTTGCGGACGATACCCAGGCCCCTGCCCCTGGGCCTCGGGCCCCCGGCGGACGCACTGGGACGGAAAACCGTTGAAAACGTACAAATCGGGTTTTAAATAGGAAAAGAGGACTTATCATTTTGCTATTGGGCGCTTTTTTATTTGACACTGTTTTATTAGAGGTTTTGAGGGTAGCATGGGAGGACTTTACGACCGCGCGCGGTACACCCGCGTACCAAAAACCATTGTAGTTAATTAGAATGTCCTTGAAGAATTAACCATACATTTTTGACGTTTGAACGTCACTTAACTTTAATCATCGTTTAGGAATAATCCCATAGTAGCTAGGAACAAAGAAATTCAATTTCAATGAATAATTCCGCTATGTAGTCACGTCAATTCATTGTTAAGCCAATTGACACCCTACTTCCATTTGCCGTGATATAGCCATTTCATAATTAATGTAACAATGACTGCAGTTGTTGTTTGAATATACGTATAATTTCAGTTGGGAGTGAAATTGCTAAAAACAATCATTTCCCTGAAATGACTTGATAACATTGTTAATTTAAAATCACACAGCTCAGTAGGAATCTCGTAATACACATCCGTTTATTTCTGCATGACTTTTCATTAAGTAACAAAGAAATTCCATAATGAAAATACAATTCTCTTTGACTGCAAAATACAGGGTCACAATAAATTTGCTAGCGGAACTCTGTACCCGTGTTGGGTATCGACATCAAAACACGAGTAAATAAAAAGTACCTTTTTGTGAGTCAACGACCCTGGTAGTGTTGTTACTGGAAATATTCGTTGAGAAAATATATTTTCTTTGGTTTTATTGTGTTTAGATAATTATGGATGGCGGCTGTGAATTTTACACAGAAAAAAAAAAACAGATTTTTTTGACAGAAATTTCAAGTGAGTACACGAACTGCGGACGATGAACCTACAATTTTTTTTTTTTGTGATTTTATTATTTTTATATACACCGACACGTCTGTGATGTTTCGCTAGCTAATTTAACTTCTTCCTGTAGAGAGCATTATTTAAAAGGAAGATCTAAAGGTATATTGTTCGTAATAAAATCCTTGCGCCACTGTATGTACGAGCATTTGGCATTAGCATTTATATAAAGTTTTTCACATATCTTTTATTATTTTATTTGCTACAACGGCAGCGTACAGAAATTCGCTTATTTAATCCGCATAATAAAATGATTCTATGTCATAAATAGATGAAGTTTTATTTTGCACCATCACGTGGTGCCCCTCCTAGAACAAGCATAGGTACGTAACGGTCAACAGCACATCCGTAGTAACAATAGAACTACAAACACCATCCTTACTGGTATGAAATACAGACGCTGTCAATGTCAAATACTTACCTTGTACAGTCAGGGAAATTCAATGTTTGTTTATAGCCATTATTATACAACTGTCAAAGAATTTGAATGTACGGAAAGTTGGTAGTTAATTTGCTAAACAATTAATTTCCCTCACTTTACATGGTAACAATTTGAATAAAAGAATAGATTACTTGGTAACAGTAATAGTGCATCCACATACGAACAAGCAAGAAAATAACTAGTAAGTAGATTTTTCTATTTGTAAGTATTGAAATGATTGGCAAAACTTTAGGATTATGAGGAACAGGGTGTACAGTTAACTCATCCACCATAGAAAAGGGAGTATCCTCCGCCCAGACGGGTGTTATGTCTGGCGGGCAGCTGCCCAACGATCTATGTCGGGGTTCTTGTCCATTGCACGGTAAACTTTAATTCCGCGATGCAGGATTTATGTGACGTCAGGATTTTTGTGTGACGTCAGGTCTATGATGCGTAGTTCGCATGTGGCGATGTAGATACCGCCAGAACCAAATGTAACTAAACAATCATAGATGCATGCGTCCACGAGCAGCCGCGCGGGTGAGTGCGACACCTAAATCACGGCTGCGCGATTTATGCGCGTCTATATTGAAGCGATCGACGCGACAACTGACACTCCATACGTCAGCCGCTTTATTACCGTCTACCCTCCCATTTGTAAGACAATTCACGACGCGTGGAGTCTACGCACAGTGATCTATTGAGCAATTTAGCTAGCTCAGGTTTGGCAGTGACGCGTTTTTTTGGTGATATTGTAATCGGATGTGTTAAGGGCAGAATACGAGCGAAGTATTTTATATTGAAACCGATGACAAAGGAGGTTATTTTGAAGAAAAATAGGGATTCTTACCACCCTCTACCTAATTGTGCTTTTCGAAAAATAAAATAAAAAAAATGACCTAATTGTCATAGGATAAGATTATTTTAGATTCAAAAATCGTTCGAATTTACGTTATGTTTACGTCACGCATTCGTACTAGGACCACTGCAGTTTAGCTATTAAAAATCCAGAAGCGATAAAATATTTCATAACCTTTCTCATAAGAAAGTCAGTAGCTCAAGAACAAATAAAACACACACATTCCCCCGACATAATCTAACGCCACCATTTTCACAAATGCATTATCCCTTCATAACGCGACTGAATTTAAAGGCGCACGTCCAAACCCGTGCGTCACGTGTGGCCAATGGCACTTATAACCGCGCGAACCCATAAATATTGACGCGTATGGACAAATATCTATCTCTATGGTTATCGTATGGGTATGGGATGCATTTTTTATCGTTATTACTGATTTGGCAAATGTGTTTGTAGTGTTATTAGTTTTGAAATGATCTGGCTATTGTTTTTTATTGCGAATGAGAGAGGCTTGTTGTTGTGAAGTTTATGTGATTTAATTTTGTTTGCAGTAGTTTGTTTTTAATTTATCTTGGATTTGTGGGTTGTTTGTGTTTGTCAACTTCAGTGATTTTGCGCGTCGAGTACTGAAGGACCTACTCATCACAGTATGATTGATCCTATTCTGAATTAATCGAAAAGTTTATTCATCACTCGAGCCCACGAATGTAATAATGAAAGCTTGACATTATAAATTATTACTTTATTATACACTCAAAGTTTCTCAACGCTCGTTCTTTAAACTTCTCAAATTAAATCTCAGACACAACTATAAAGCTAACAACTGAACTTCTCAACTTATTTTAACGACGCCATCTTACTAATCAAGGCTCGTATGACGCATGCACACTTATAACGAATAGTTCGCGCGAGCTGACGATATGTGCTGAGCTCGCGCGTCTTGTCGCTCGTCGCTTATAAATCAGCATATTTATCTGACGCGCGACTTGCCTAGACGCGGCATCGCGCGAGCTGCGCGTGGCCTAATCTAATACGTGAGACACATAACAACCTACCCAGCACTAACACATTTGAAAGTCAACTTTGTGTCAAGTAAAATAGTGATTATTTTACAGCGTGTCAGATGTAATGTTGTACTTTCTTCTTTAGTTTTAAAATGAAACTTTGTTGGGTTAAAAATAAGGTTGCTTTTTGATTGTGGTGTTTTTAAAAACGAATGCAGAAATATTTGAAAATTGTAACACGGGGGAAATGAAAAACGTTTCAAATGTAGGACAGAATGTTATCTTGTGGGTTATTAATCTCCATGTAGTTATGGGACACATATTAAACAATATAAATAGTAATGAACCATGTTGTTTTATTTATACTTACTCTGTTTACGGGACAACTGTCACACGTTTGTACCTACTGTTGCATCACTTCCACAAACGATATTTAAACAGTTAATTAGTTTATTTCACGTCAAGTACCTACCTGGCTGCCTGTCCACCGGAGCGGAGCGAGGCTGCGGAGGAAGAAACGGAGAAATATTAACCAATAGGATTGCACAAAATCTTATTGGTTAATATTTCTCCGTTTAATATAAATATCAACAGTTTGAAATAATATTAATTAACAGTTTTTTTTGGAACTAACTAGCATAAATGGATCATTGTTGTCTGTGAAAATAAACAATTTAAATTTAATAATTTTTAATATAAATTAATTACGAACTATGAAATATATTTTAATACCTATAAATTAATGAATAATTATGAATTATAAAAAAGTGGTAGTAATTACGGGGTCGACTATTCATATTTGCTCCTATTTGGCATCGTTTTTTGTTCCTATATTTCTAAATGTCATCAAATTCGACTTGATGACCGGTCCACATAGCCTATCGATTCAGGCTATAACTCTTAGTTTAGTCCCAATAGTTAGCAGCATGAGTTACCTAACTCCAGCACAAACATACGTGCCAATCGACATCAAATAAATCCTAAAACTATTTGCACAAACTTTTCTGACTATTTCAGTTTCATAACAATTGTGTCAAACTTTTTCGGCTGGGAAGCTATTTTAATAACTAGAATTGACGGCCCGACGATAAAAACGCTTTAGATTCTGCAAGTTAATGTAAATGTGAAAGCTATGTGGCGGTCACCGCTCTTCTAGAAAATTGTTGTTTTCGAGAACAGCGGTATCCGCTATTTACCGGTGACTGACGTCACTGAAACGTTATTTATGAATGTAAGGCGGTGTGTTTTCTAGAGAGCGGAGCGTGTTAAAAAGATTCCGTAAATTCAAAGTTCGGTGCCATCATTCGTGACGGCGGCGGCGTCACTGCTGCCGTGTTATTACGGCTTCACTGCTGCCGGGTTATGGAGGCCACCTCTCTTCTAGGAAACCGTAGCTTAAGCGATTGACTTTCTGCCTAGTTTACACGAGCTTAAAGTGTGTAACTTGGCTCGGCTTGTTGCTAAGTAAATAATAGGATCGGCTTCACTTTCAGTAGTACTATGCACTGGTTCAGTGTGTACACGCAACGTAAAGTTTATGTGACAATTGCAAAGCATTAATTATTACTAATTGTTTCCATAACGCACGTCACAATATAAGTCTGTCCAGGTTACAAATTTTTGAGGGACGGTGTGCAAGCAGATACTCCCAAGAGTAATCAAAGATTCAATAACACATTTTTAATTAGTGGGCAAAAATGCGGGGCTAAGTTTAATCATTTAATTTATCGTGATTTCAATGAATGCCATAGAATTAGGGTTAAAGGGCGTTCAACATATATATTAAACTAACAGATGCTCGCGACTTCGCCCGCGTCGATGTCGGTTATTATACACTAAAACCTTACTCGAGAACCACTCTATCCAATGGTGAAAACGTACAGGAACGTGCGTTATCACGTACAGGACGACAGACAGACGCGGTGGACGACTTTGTTTTATAATATGTAAGGATGTAGCTATAAGCCAATTGGAACATCTCTTTTATTTATTTGTACAGGAAGTTTAACTGAGCCCCCAGAGTGGCGAGGCGACGGGGTGAATTTATGAATACTTGAGATATAACGCCATTACATACTCATAAACACGTGTTATTGCAACAGCAGTTTTCAAAAAGCAAAAACAACGCATTATAATCTCGACAACTATTGTTTTGCAGACTGTGGTAAATTGTTCCGACTGTTTGATGCAACTATTGTTTGTTCCGAATTTTGTAATATTACAACCGGCAGCACACAGTGACACCTAGTTAAAATGTTGTAACACCTTATATCCTGTGGGCATAAATCAAAATATTAGATTTGGTCAATGTATTAGGAAATGTTGAACCCTATTTAACGCCGCCTTGGATGTCAGCTATTTAGTAGTCTAGCCAATTGGTATTTTTCTATATGCACGTGTTTCTGTGATATAAAAACTTTCGGAAGTCGTTTTTTTTTTTTAAATGTTTTTTATTTTTCACTTTTTAGTTGTGGTATCTACCCCACACAAATTCAAATATTACTACCTGCTATGTAAATAAAAGTGACGGAGTCAAATAAAATATCGTCTACATAGACTAAGTGGGAAAAATACGTAATTATTGAAGCTAACTCAAAAACTACGCAAGCAAAGTAAATAAAATTTATATGGGACCACCTCTGAAGCATGATCTACCATATCATGTAATTGTAAATAGATTCATAATTGGCGGAGTAATCGCGTAACATACATACAAAAAACAAAAACAAAACATACAGACGAATTGAGAACCTCCTTCTTTTTGAAGAAGTCGATTAAAAATAGAAATGTTTTCTTTCTTTCTTTGTGTATTTTGTGCTTTTGAGTAAAAGTTTTATGTTTCTTTCTAATAATTTCCATCAAAATTGATTCTAGGTGTCATTTCCGAAACTGAATTATGTTCAACCCTCAACCCTCCACTTCATTACGTTTTTTCAAAAACCCTTCATCACGTGTTCACTTCAACTGACCGAGTCATCACCGTGACACCGAGTGGACGTGACACTCGCACCCTCGTCAGTCAGCTGTCTCTGGTTGCCTTGACGTTATAGACAGCTGAGCTAGTCTCTGATCTGAAAATCTGTCTGTATGTCATGTTGGCTGATATGATTAGTTGAACAAAACACATTGCTTCAAGGAATTTTTGCCATTATAATGAGGTTGACACGGGGCGCTGTTGGTAAACATTTAAGGTACCTAATCGTTTTGTAAAATGTATTACAAAACAAGATTGCGGCATAAGTAGACAGCCGCGCTACAAGAACCTTGTAACGCTGTAGTAACGAACACATCAAAATAAACACAACATCAACATTCATGCCTATATATTTATATTCCCCAAAAGGGTGGGCAGGGGTATTTTAGTAGACCCACATTTCGCCAGTAATATTGCAAGTCTCATGTAACCGGATACAAATCCAGACACCGAGCTGCTACTGAGGAATTCCTTCCGGAAAACCCAAAAACATTTACGCGACGCGGGGATCGAACCCAAGACCCCACGCTCAGTAGTTGCGTAAGCATCCATATGACTAAACCAACGAGGCAGTCACCAGCTAGGTACTACAGCTACAACCATTCGTACAACTAATTATGAATATTGACATGAGATTAAATGAAATCAGATTTAGAAACAGGTGTAACCGGTTAATGGTCACATAAACGGGTGGTTTTGGGTTCAATTAATTAATGGGGTTTTGTGATAAAGAAAGAAATAATGTGAAAGACTATCTCTGTCAGAAGTTTTAATGATAAATAATTTATTTCTGTGAAAAGGTTCTTAAAAATCACTTTTACTTACACGTAAAAAATAAATTATGTTTTAAAAGTAGATGAGGTCGAGTGTCTCTAGAGGAGGTCGAGTGTCTCTCAGTGAGTTTCGTAAAATATATTAGTCAAATTATGTTATACTAAGTGCACTTATAAAGTTCAATGATACTGCAATCATCAATTAGTAACATCATGAATCGATAATAGGTTTCAAAGTCAAAGTCAAAGTAAAATAATTTATTTCAAATAGGCACATAAAAGGCACTTTTGTACGTCCATGAAAAACAAAGAAATAAAATTGATTCTAGTTGCCCATTCCAAAAGGTAGCTTTCATATGGAGAAAAATGAACAAGAAACTCCACCGATACTCTTCAAAAAAAAAAAAAAATTATAATATTTTGTATACATGAATTATATAATTATATGTGAAGACGATGCTCCTACAATAAGATTACTTTACCACAAAAGGTAAAAAGAATTATAAATGGAGCAATGACAAATAAATTAGTTATGTGATAGGTACATGGTGCTCACATATTTACAAACATCGTAAAAGTATACGATATTACAATATTCCTAACATTTTTACAAGTAATACTAATAAGTCAGTGCGTGAGTTTAAGCAATTACAGAGTGTAAAAATCTATGACATACAAATAATAAAATATACAACTAAATTAGCAACCAGTTTGATTTTGTCCAAACTCTAAATTGTCCTATGGAGCAAGACCAGCATGTTTCCGAGCATTCTTATCTTGGATATAATCCTCTAATTTGTAATAAGCTTGTTTACAAAGTGTACTTTTTATATGAGTTTTAAATTTTCTTTCATGTAATTGCAATATATCACAAGGTATTTTGTTATAGCATTTAATGCAGTACCCCATAAAAGATGTTTATACTTTAGCTAATCTGAAAAATGGTTGATCTATTTCATCTTTATTTTTAGTATTAAAATTATGTCTGTCACTTATTTTCTTAAAAACATTTAAAAAAAAATCTTACAAACATAAATGAATTGGCAAGGTACCGTCATAATATTAATCCTTTTAAATAGTTCCCTGAGAGATTCGCGGCGACACAGATTATAAATGGCTCTGACAGCTCTCTTTTGCAAAATAAAGATGGATTCAATGTCAGCAGCCCGACCCCACAGTAAAATGCCATACGACATAATGCTGTGGAAGTAACTGAAATAGACCAAACGCACGGTTTCTACATCTGTTAACTATCTTATCTTTCTGACAGCATAAGCGGCCGAGCTTAGCCGCCCCGCAAGATTTTATATGACGTCCCCACTGTAATTTCTCGTCTAGCATGATTCCCAGGAAAACTGTTTCATTAATAAACTCCAGTTTTTCTCCATTCAATATGATGTCACATTCGCTACTGCTAACATTAGGTAATGTAAATCGATTGCATTTGTTTTTTTTTTTCATTGAGTACCAAATTATTTACCGTAAACCACGTTTCTACTACGGAATATAATAGTATCACATTTAAATAGGTTTGGGTTCTAGAGAATACCTCAGATTCTGTTGGACACCGGAGACGGGGGTCTGTCGCATCAGTTAGTTCGCAAACCGTTTGTCCGACGCTCTGTGTAGTCTATACCAGGATTACAACCTGAAAAAAAGCAGTACTCCACCGAGATTCAAACCCAACACTCTCCCATTCACTCCGAGATCTCTAAAACTCCGTAACATTCTGTGTAGGAATTCAATTTGCGTGTTATATATAGAAGCAATTACGTCTGTGGGATGTTCTGTCTGTCGCACAAAGAGAAAATCATCGCGCGGGCCGCAGGCGAGTCCGGGGGGGGGCGGGGAGGAGGCAGGTGGGGGGAACAGCTTTCATTGACGAAAAATCAGACGGAAAATTGAAACCGATAGAATTTTGTGGTGCGAAGGGTTAGGGGCCATGGAAGTGTTAAGGATGAATTGTTTGTGGTGTGTATTTTGGTGTGTAGTGAGCCGAGAGTTTGTTGATACGGGCTACTTATTTATTGTTATAGCTGTTGTAGGCCTTTTTTAAGGTTTTTGCTTCCATTATGTGTGTAAGAGTATTTTAAGCTCCTCACCTTCGTATTTTGTGCCCGATATAACATCGTAAAGACAAGAGTTTAATAAAACTAAAAATAATGTTGCACCGTTTTAATGAAATCAACGACACATTTTTAACAAAAAAATATTTTATTATAACTATTACTGCTCCTGTTTCGCACGGTTTTTACGACAAAACACCGAGATTTCTTTATTAAAATTAAGTAAGTTTTACACATTATAAATGGTGGTTAAAACCGCATCCGTTCCCGCAAACATCCAAAATCCGTTGCACAGTTTGAAGAAGAACGCGGTCACACAGACCGACATGAAAAGCGTCTTTAATTTAAAATATGTACTATATAGATTATGATTATCTCTATTCATAAGGAATAGTGAGAGGGTTTTAATTCAACCTCCAAAACGCATACACGATTGACTATTGAATGCCACATCCAGTCAAGCCATAACCAATGTGCTCCCAAACAGCTGATGTACGCTTAGAATCGCTCTGACGAGAGTACCATTACTCAGTAATTTGTTTACTCACCGCACTCAACTCTACTCAACTCAACATCGGATAACCGACGACTTGTACCGCACTTACTGTGTTACGTAGACGACATGTCATTTGCTTTTGCCCGTGTACACCGGCAATGCTCAAACAATCGATGGATGGACTGTTGGAAAGATAAGGTGGCTAAAAAGGGGATGACTACTTAGACGACGACTAATAGAGAAGTGAAAAAGAAATGTTGCGCCGACCACAAAAAAAATTGGGGTAAGGGCAGGAGAATGATGATGATACTGGGACACAGCTTGGGGTTCTTCTCTGTGAGATGCCCATCATGCACCGGCCGGGCCCAGTGTGGGTTGAAGGGGCTCCTTTCTGTGAGATGCCCATCATGCACCGGCCGGGCCCAGTGTGGGTTGAAGAATGTCACGTCTTCGAATTGTTAGTTCTCGGAGAGTTTTGTCACGATTTTTTTTTTCCACCGTTTGGGAAACAGTGGTGATGAAATAAATATAATTTTCTTCAAGTCAATGGTTTTGCAAATCACAGCAGTGTCCTCCAGTTTGTTTGTTAATAATAATAAACTTACTGCGGCCAATTAAAGTGTTTACTATGGTGATTTGTACCTTTATTTATCTTACAAAAGATTCACGATCATATATTTATTTATTTACAAGCACAGAAATGTACAGAGGCGGACTTTATGTCATGCATCATTCTGTTGGTAGGTAAATTATAAAATATTATTACTTTCAGATTTCGAAGATTACCCAACTGTGAAATTGAAAATGGTTTATAAACCTAATCCGACAGGTAGATAATTAATCTGTAAACTTGAGGTTTATCGGAAACTTCGGTTTGTCGAGAAATTCTGTCCGATTTTACTAAATTAATTATTCTGATTGCAACGAAATACAGATTGGATTTGAGGATATTGTTCTAAAAACAATTAATTTTAGATCTGTACGTAAATAGACGCCGTTATAACTACTACAGTCCTTTTACAGTTACTTAACCTCTGATTGTCAAAATCACATTGATCTGTATTGTCGTTACAATAAGGTTGCCGGTGGGTTGCTCCCACAGGTACACTAACTGTGAACAACTGTGGGTATATTTCAGGGAATGATAACTTTGGGCATTCATCGACTAAGTTCAACTGCAGAGATGTTATGTTTATAATCACCACCCCGTGTTTCACCCTAAATCAATTTCTGAAGTGAAGCCAACTTTACCGACGACTGATTTTTAAATCAGTCATTTTTATTCTTTTTTCTATTCGATAAGAAAGAGCGACCATAATCCTGAGGTGGCTCCATTCCACGCCACTCCACGCCATTTAGCGCCATCCCGCGCCACTCGCAGTCAAAACCGTAAAGCACTTTTTTTTGGACCAACAAACGGCAAATAATTCTTGTTTGGCGTCTTAACAATCTGAATGAAAAGACTGCTCTGAATGTACTCGAGCTAAATTGGAACGACTTGAGATATTTCATTGTTTCTTTCTTGGGTATATGATTATAGTAATTTTTATCTTTGTTCTTATTTTAGATCCCGCTTCTGAAGTAGTAACAACGATAAATATATCTCTTTTGATGGCAAGAGGTCCACAATAGGTAAATATTTCAAAAACGATTTTCTCATTGGAGAACCGGGGAATATAGATTTGTGCCCGGTTGACGGCAATTGGCTCGTTCTCTTTATCATTGGAACTTAAACGTGTTTTTTTTTTTTTTAAGGCTTTGACGTTGTCAAATGACTTCTCCCGCTCTGGGCGGAGCGGAAGGGCGTGTCAGACTTTTACTGACTAAAACCCACCCGTGTTCCTTCAGTTGCCTGTTGCCAAGGTCCCGGTATCCCTTTCGGACTTTCCCGCAACTTAAACATGACTGGCGAAATATGGAGGATGGTGAATATACACATACACCACTGCTAGCTAACACATACACCACTGCCAGCTAACACATACACCACTGCTAGCTAACACATACACCACTGCTAGCTAACACATACACCACTGCTAGCTAACACATACACAACTGCTAGCTAACACATAAACCACTGCTAGCTAACACATACACCACTGCTAGCTAACACATACACAACTGCTAGCTAACACATACACCACTGCTAGCTAACACATACACCACTGCTAGCTAACACATACACAACTGCTAGCTAACACATACACCACTGCTAGCTAACACATACACCACTGCTAGCTAACACATACACCACTGCTAGCTAACACATACACAACTGCTAGCTAACACATACACCACTGCTAGCTAACACATACACCACTGCTAGCTAACACATACACAACTGCTAGCTAACACATACACAACTGCTAGCTAACACATACACCACTGCTAGCTAACACATACACCACTGCTAGCTAACACATACACAACTGCTAGCTAACACATACACCACTGCTAGCTAACACATACACCACTGCTAGCTAACACATACACCACTGCTAGCTAACACATACACAACTGCTAGCTAACACATACACCACTGCTAGCTAACACATACACCACTGCTAGCTAACACATACACCACTGCTAGCTAACACATACACCACTGCTAGCTAACACATACACCACTGCTAGCTATCACATACACCACTGCTAGCTAACACATACACTACTGCTAGCTAACCCTTCGAGTAATACAAGCGTGAAGTTTGATTGTACCTACCCCACAACCTAGTCTAGAACAAAATTAATCATTTTTTTAGTAAAAGGAAACAACCTTGTCGTGACATTTTGTTTCAACTTTCAACTTTCTGCGAATTTTGTATACTTTTAAATAATTTAATTGAGCTATTTATAAAATTGCTTTGTCATTCAAACACAAGTCATAAAAAGATTAAAAGATCTTAGTCCTAAAATTGACTGTATATTTATGGTTTTAAATTTTGAATTTCCATTTGAAATCAGTCGACGGCCACACTATGTTGCTTTGATTTCGTGTGCGGGGTATTGATTGCGACTCCTTTATGGGGTGGAAGGCGCAATCAATACTTACAATTCAACAATGTTATTCTGTACAGGGGGTCTGTCAGAAGACCCTGTAACTGTCTATCTGCTGGCTTTCTCTGTAACCCCTTTATAATTGTATTAACTTGAAAATAGGGGATTACTAGTAAACTTTAGGGTATGAATATGACAAGCTTGAAAGTGTGCAAGTGACAGTGAGTTAACAGTTCTACATATACCTAAGTACTGTGACACAGCTTTACTATATGTAAGTTAAAAAAATATTATTATGGTCGGTAAAAAAAACCTAAACAAACATTGACAAATACCTGTAGGTACGACGATTGTGTATGTAAAATTCAACAACAACTCGCATCTCACATCGCTATTCACTCTAACTTCGCGTAACGTTCAAAATGTATTTGGGTTCGAGTGCGAAGCGGGCGTCGAAGTGACGCCCCGAATTACCTTACTGAATGCCACTTCTTACGTCATCTCATACTTTATCTGCCAAAATCTCACGGTCAATTTAGTTCAACTCGCTGACACGCTCGCAGGGGTAGCGCTAGTGTATCAACCGAGTTTTTAGAATTCCAATCAAGAAACTCACAGCGGATTCAGATTGGAAGTTTAGAATGAAGTCTTACAGAATCACACCCTTATACCTAAGAAAAAATCTATCTTTCCTGGACGCAATAAACTAACAAGAGAAATTACCTACGTAGACATGCATTGATGAAATTGAAAACCTGAAAAAACAAGTGCGTGTCGGACCACGCACAATGAAGGGTTCCGTATTTGGTTAGTCCCTAAAAATGAAATTAAAGTACTAGCAGAGCTTTCAAAAGATAATATAGCGTACAAATAATACGACTTTATTACTATTTACTACAAAGGCAGCAAACACATACACACAAAAAAAACATACAAAAAATCAAATATTTTCTCTTTATTATTAGTTTACAATAATGTACTATAAACATCGATCACTAATAAATAACATTAGTGATCGATGACTCTAAACCTTTAAATCACCAAATAATTGGGACTACGAGTAGGTCAACGGAGACTACCAAAAACTTTTGAGATCTTGAAGGTAGTTTCGACCGACAAGAAATAGAAAAAAAAACCGGTCAAACAAAACGTCGACCGTTTTTTTTCTTCCCCAGAAATGTACACAAGACACTACGAAGAACCAAACCAACCAACAAAAACAAGAAAAAAAAAACCGGTCGACAAAACTTTCGACCGTTTTTTTCCCGAGAATTGTAATTCACTAGACAGTCACAACGAAAACCCAAGAATCAAAACCAACTAAACCAAGCAATCAATTATTTTAACCAACCTACGAACAACGAAATTTGGAAATTATTAGACTTGACAGACAAAGACAAACTGCGCCTACGGAACCGTTGTTTGGATGAGGGTCACTACCTAGTAGAAAATCTTAACACCGCGATTCACAAAATCGCGTCACTTGCATAACGCCATCTATCGAGCAAACTGGTAAACTAAAGCATAGTTGTAATCCTAACTTCCTAACTAATTTTATAAATGCGAAAGTGAGTCTGTTTGTTTGCTTGTTACGCTTTCACGCTAAAATGGAAGAACGGACTTATATGAAATTGGGCACATGGGTAGACCATGACCTGGAATAGGACACAGGATACTTTTTATCCCGAAGATCGCACGGGATCGAGACTTATGCGTGTGAAACCGCGGGCGCAGCTTGTAACTTAATAAAGACTACATGACATGTACGATGTACCTCAAGATACGGACTATGACTATTATTTCCAATCCCTTAAATCTCTTGAAAAGAGTCACACAACATTTATTTCAAGAACGAACTTAACATTGTAGTTGAAAAACTGGTTCTCCGATACAGAATGTATGGGAGAACATGTTTTTGCAACTGCAAATTAAAGTTGGTCGATTATTACTCGGTAACTGGTGGAGCCTTCATAGCGGTGATAGTTTTGCTTTTAATTTCGTTATATTATACTACTGCCGTGAATTATTTCACATTTCCAAACCCAACCATTTAGCTGGCAGGGGGGGGACACACACTTTGACTCTAACAAAAATTTGCACATTAAAGCTTAATATTCCGCAAACGGATCCCTGAATCCAAAAATGGTTTTTACAAACTCACATTATTTTTAAACGACCTTTCTAACGATACCCCACACCTTGGGATTGATGAGAAAAAAAAAAACAATCCCCACTCCAAATGTAGGGGAGGTACCCGATTTTTTTTTTATTTTTATAAAATATTATTTTTTACCACTTTTTCGGCGTGGTTTATATTATGTTTATCCATACCAAATTACAGCTTTCTAGTACCAATGAGCTAAACCGCGGACAGACGGACAGACAGACGGACATAGCGAAACTATAAGGGTTCCTTGTTGACTACGGAACCCTAAAAAGGGCATAGTAACTTCCCGCTTAAAAGTTTTTAGTTATTTTTTATTAAAATTGCACCGCAGCCGCTAGCCGGTGTGAAAGACCCAAGCACAAACATGTCCTTCCAGAGTCTAATTGGAACATCTTAAATATTTTGTTTAGTATCATAAAAATAAAATGATACATCATGACAGCTTGTCTAGTGTATACTCACGCGGTGCACACTGCACGCACCATCGACATCGTAATTCTCGTTCATATTAGCTACGTATAGCTTCGTGTCAGCGCCCCCCGCATGTGCGGCTGCGGCTGCCAGCAAATTAACTCGTTGATGTAATACATTGCTTCAAATTACGCGGTTTTGTATGTATTGTTATTAACTTTCATGTCGATAATGTATGAGAATACCTCATACTGTTGTAAAATGAGCGAAACTAGTTAGGAAATAGTTGCCCGGGGTATTTAAGTTCAGATTGTAAGATAACACAAAGAACCACACATTGAATTCTATCAAAATTGTGGTAGCGTTTTTATGAGGTGCTACAAATAGGCCTTCTTATGACCTTAACCTAAATCGATGGCGTTTAGTTTTATCATATTATTAGTTCGATGCATTAAATCCCTAACAAGGGAAAACACTGACCATAGTGACCCATGTACCATTATACCCCACACCCGAACTTGAACTTATATAAGTATTCACACATAAAGAGAAAAATAAAAAATTACCTTAATTTCGGAAGTCGGTGTCTTTGCTTTTAATTGTAGTTTTTGGCCACCGACTTCCGAAATTAAAGTAATTTTTTTATTTTTCTCTTATTATTAAAGATGTAAGTACTTTTTTCGTTTGGTTTTAGTACAGAAGTCCTCTTTTGTTTTGTTTTTTTTTTTGAAGTGGGTAATTTTTTTTTTTTTAAGTTTATTATTTTTCCATTTTCTGTGTAATTTGTTTTTTGTAATCACCATGGGTGGACCAACTAAAGGAGCCGCCCGCATGAAGAAAACCAGAGTTAAAGAGACTAATACTGCTGAAAAAGAACGCCTATCTAAGAATCGCAAACGGAGTGCTATGTCCGGTTCCTAAGAATCACCGTTAGCTGGTCATGCTAGGTTATCTCAGATGAGAAATTACATGCATTCTCATTTGTCGCAGGAGTCGCCAAATGATAAGATCTGCCGACTCAATCTTATTAAAAAACGATTAAGTGGCGAGTCGTCTGAACAGCGCAAGTATCCTTTAGATGTTATACGAAACCGGATGGCTAATGAGACTCCCGTGCCTTCTCAAGAATATAAGAAAGAAAGAAAGAAAGAAAGAAAATACGTTTATTTGCGGCAATAAGGGTATCACTATACATTTGCTAACACTGTATAGTTCCCCTCATCATCATATTATATGGTGTCCATAATCAGATCTGTAATTTCACTTATAACCTATATGGTTGCAAAGTTCTTATCAATATAAATGAATTAAGTCCAAACACAAGGTAGTTACTGTGAACCGTTGAGGAGTTCCCTTAATCGTCCTTCGTCTTCATCATCAGACCCTTAACGACAGTCACAACCCATCCAAGTGTAAGGTTCTTATCAATACAAACTAATCAAGCCCAAACACGAGGTATCTGCTGTAAACCGTTGAGGAGTTCCCTTGACTGTCTTTCGGCTCCATCATCAGATCGACTGCAGACCTTCATAAAATTATAGTGCTCTAAAATACTTAATGAAAAAATTAAGAAATGCACTAGTTGCCCTTACGATTTTTGAAAGTTCCCCACGATTTCTCTAGGATCCCATCATTAGATCCTAACTTGGTGACAATGGGACCACCTCAGAAGTATAAGCTTTTGAACAAAAAAAGAATTTTTAAAATCGGTTCACAAACGGCGGAGTAAACGGTGAACATACATAAAAAAAAAAAAAAAACAATCATCCGAACATAGGACCTCCTCCTATTTGAAGTCGGTAAAAATAAGTACCTACTGAGTTTTGTGCCTCTATCTGGGCCTCTAAACTATCTCCTCTATCATTTCTCAATACTTCATATTTTTCCACAACACCTCCTAGTTCCTCTACATTCCTTTGAATAAGTATTCACCATATTTCCGTGCAGTAATCTAAGTTTAAATCAAAGCGTAGGAAGGCGTTTGACACTGAAAAGACACGTCTCCTCTGAATTTGTTCAGGACGCGCAGTGCATGCAAATGCGACGTTGTCAAACATCGCGCGATTCGACGCGACGTTGCGAGTTTTACTAGATGCATAGTGGTGCAGCTGCCAACTTTGATGAATATCGATACGGAAAGTATTAAATGATCGATGTGTTATAATACTCATATATTTAGTATCTTTAAAATATGATATTTGCCTATACCGTGGAGTGTTTTGCCGGCATGGAGAAGTCCATAGGAAACGACCAATTGGAACCGTGTGACGTTTCATAAGTACCCACCCATGTAGGTTTATGTGATTTTTTTTTTTTTTTTTTTTTTTTTTCTATTCTTTAGTATGAATCAGTACTCAAGAGTCAGTCATCAGGTTAGTCACTAGCCTCACGAAAAAGAAGCAGATCAGTACTAGTAAGTCTCGTTGTGGAACAGTCTTCCGGGAAAGTAGTACTACCATACCTTCTCCTTCGCTTTCCATCGTTCAGTTTGAAATGCAATGTCATTTTGATGATTTGATGTGTGGTGTATGTGATGGTGTATGTGTTCACACACACACCACACACAAACACACACGTGTTTGTGTGAATATGGTGTGGTGTACGCTGGTGTACGCAGGAAGAAACGAAATTCATTTACGACTCCCAATTACTTTGCCTCCTCAATTATGATTATTTCACCGTCTAAAAATTTGTGATCTTACATGAATATTTATATTGCGACCCACGGATGCCCCTCAAGTTAAAGGGGAAAATCTATAAGTCCGATATAAGGCCTGTCGTACTGTATGGATCGGAATGCTGGGCCGTGAAGAAGACGGATGAAACAAAAAAAACCAAACAAAAAAGGACTACTGTACTAAAACCAAACGACAAAATTACTTCTTTAATAATAAGAGAAAAATAAAAAAATAACTTTAATTTCGGAAGTCGGTGTCTTTGCTTTTAATTTTAGTTTTTGGCCACCGACTTCCGAAATTAAAGTTATTTTTTTATTTTTTTATTTTTCTCTTATTATTAAAGAAGTAATTTTGTCGTTTGGTTTTAGTACGGTAGTCCTTTTTTGTTTTGTTTTTTTTGAAGTCGGTCAATTTTTTTTTTAAAAGTTTTATTATTTTTCCATTTTTTGTGTAATTTGATTTTTGTAATCACCATGGGTAGACCAACTAAAGGAGCCGCCCGCATGAAGAAAAACAGAATTAAAGAGACTAATACTGCTGAAAAAGAACGCCTATCTAAGAATCGCAAACGGAGTGCTATGTCCGGTTCCCAAGAATCACCGTTAGCTCGTCATGCTAGGTTATCTCAGATGAGAAATTACATGCATTCTCATTTGTCGCAGGAGTCGCCAAATGATAAGATCTGCCGACTCAATCTTATTCAAAAACGATTAAGTGGCGAGTCGTCTGAACAGCGCAAGTATCGTTTAGATGTTATACGAAACCGGCTGGCTAATGAGACTCCCGTGCCTTCTCAAGAATATAAGGGTGAACACTATACATTTGCTTACACTGTATAGTCCCCCCCAACATCATATTATAAGGTGACCATAATCAGATCTGTAATGTCACTTACAATCTATATGGTTGCAAAGTTCTTATCAATATAAATGAATTAAGTCCAAACACAAGGTAATTACTGTGAACCGTTGAGGAGTTCCGTTAATCGTCCTTCGTCTTCATCATCAGACCCTTAACGACAGTCACAACCCATCCAAGTGTAAGGTTCTTATCAATACAAATTAATCAAGCCCAAACACAAGATATCTGCTGTAAACCACCGAGGAGTTCCCTCGACTGTCTTTCGTCTTCATCATCAGACCCCTAACGACAGTCACAACCCATCAAAGTGTAAAGTTTTTATCAATACAAATTAATTAAGCCCAAACACGAGGTATCTGCTGTAAACCATTGAGGAGTTCCCTTGACTGTCTTTCGGCTCCATCATCAGATCGACTCCAGACCTTCATAAAATTGTAGTGCTGTAAAATACTTAATGAATAAATTAAGGAATGCACTAGTTGCCCTTACGATTTTTGAAAGTTCCCCTCGATTTCTCTAGGATCCCATCATCAGATCCTGACTTGGTGACAATGGGACCACCTCAGAAGTATAAGCTTTTGAACAAAAAAAAAAAAAAATCATCCGAACATAGTACCTCCTCCTTTTTTGAAGTCGGTAAAAAGAATGCATGTAGCGGAAATGAGAATGTTGAGATGGATGTGTGGAGTGACGAAAATGGATAAAGTAAGAAATGAGTATATAAGGGGAAGTTTAAAAGTGGCGCCAGTGACAAAAAAGTTGAAAGGTAATCGTTTGGCCTGGTATGGGCATGTGATGAGGAGGGAGGAAACGCATGTGGCTAAAAAAGTGATGAATATAAGTGTTGATGGATGGAGCGGGAGAGGAAGGCCAAAGAAAAGATGGATGGATTGTGTGAGGAATGATATGAAAGAGAAGGGAGTAAATGATAACGTGACGGTTGACAGGGGAGAGTGGAAGAAGAAAACGTGTTGCGCCGACCCCGAGTAACACGGGACAAGGGCAGGAAGATGATGATGATGACATGAATATTTATATTCTGATCGGTAACAGTTCTTCAATAAATTCCTGAATGAACTGAGCGTAGCTCTCAAACTCAAACTACGACGCTATCGCTCTGTCCTATGTGGGGATGCGAGGAGATCGCTCTGTCCTATGTGGGGATGCGAGGAGATCGCTCTGTCTTATGTGGGGATGCGAGGAGATCGCTCTGTCCTATGTGGAGGATGCGAGGAGATCGCTCTGTCCTGTATGGAGGATGTGAGGCAATCGCTGTTCTATTATCGGTTAACTATAAATTGACTTTCATTAAAGTGATTACTTTAGAAAAACCTGGGAAAATGATCGGTGATTGCAGTCATCATCATGATCATCATAAAATAACATCACGCCTGTATTCACCTAAGGGTTGGGCAGAGATGATCATCCTCCTGCTTTTATCCCAATTAGGTCACGCAGCACATCTTTTTTTCCATTTAATATTAGCCGTTATCTCGGAGTTAAGTTTCTTCCTAGCAATATTATTATCATCTTTCACCACAATCATTTTGTCTCTTCTTTGGTCTGCTTCTGTTATTATAGCCAGTATTCCCAAACGTTTAAGCTGCAAAACTCACAATTTTTCCAGTAGAGAAAACCAACATAGAATTTCTCGTTACGTCACACATCGCATTGCATCGCATTCGTCTCTCGCACTTGATGTCGATTCTCTGTGTTTACCTCCCCACTTCCACTGAGGACCTGAAAGGGTAGAGTTCATCCATCAATGAACGGAACCGAACTGAAACAACTCAAACACTATTTATTTATCATTGAACTGCTTTATTGATGTTATTGGAAGTTATACGAGCACTACGCAAGACTCCGGGTTACTACTGATAAATTGCTGTTGGAAAAACATAATAACACTTCCCGACCTGGGCATCGAACCCAAGGTCAGCAGACCACTTGAACAACGAGGCAGTTTCTGGAAAAAGGCATGTTGTAGGCTCACCCCCTATAACACGGGCCTTAAAATTGGCGGAATGTGTGTGTCCTAAATACTTTTGCCTAAACCTTTGAGTGATGTTGCGTTATGTACAAATGATCACGATACGACCGCTTCCTTGGTCTAGTGGTCATAAGTTTGACTGCTGAGTGTGGGCTTCTGAGTTTCAACACTGAGTCGGCTAGTTATGTGACGCTTTTCATGAAGAAGGTCGCTGCCTATTACAATAATTATTTAGAAACTTCTATCATAATATACGAGTATTCCTTCGGTGTAATAGTAGGCCCCATGATACCGGACATCTGTTATGTGGGTCAATTTCAACAAAGTGCATTTTTTATCAATTTTGGTAGCGAAATTTTTTCTTTTGTTTTCGTGAAAAAAAAAGGACTTGATATGAGAGTAGAAAGTCCAAGCTAGAAGGATCTTCAAGAGGTCTGAGAATATCTCGATAACTTTTTGAGATATTTTAGTTCAAAGTCTAGTGTGGCCACCAAAATTGAAAATTGCCCACCAAAATCGAAAGTGCCCACCAAAATTGAAAATCAGTGGCACCAAAATTGGATTTCTCTGTCACAAACCTCAATCTCAGTAATTAATAAAGCTCAATGTAACCAATCTCACACATTCTTGGGATTTATCAATAACTTGCATCGGTTAATAAAACTCTCTATTGTTAAAAAATATTTATTAATATTTCTCTGATAAACTCATAATGATAATTATGAGTTTATGACAGAAAACACGAAATCAAAAAAACATTAATATTTTTGTTGTTAATAAATTACTTGCCAATAACTAACTACAAACGTTTCCCAAACAAAACTAAGAAATAAATAGTATATTATACAAATAGTGAATAAAGGACGGATTTAAAGCGAGGGCCATAGATGAATCACCAGCAAGTGAAGGATTCTAATGACTGTATCACGACCGTAGGGAGTGATTAAATCCGTTTTATTCAAGAGTTGCATGCTATACTTTATACCATGACTACGAGAAACACTAAGTTGCAACTTCGAGTATGTTGTTATGTCAATGTTATGCCTTGTTTTTATAGTACACCGTAGCATAGAATACATACTCTATAATGTCGATGACTTCTTTTTCTTCGACAACTCATTAAAATAAGTTAGAAAAACAGACTCTGAAAATGTGCCAGAAGCTTGATTAACATTTGCAAAACTCATGTAGGCTTGATGTAAACTAGCTGTGATTTGTTGGGTAGCAAGTTTTCTACTATATCGGCCGCCCTCTCTTTCCTAAACTCAGGTATTAACACATCTTCTTCATCACTTGAATGCATTTTCAATCGATTTATTATTAAGTAATACTAAACTTTATGTTCGTACAGCTTTGAAAATAGCGCCAATTTACTAATGACAGCAAAGAACACAAAACAGTTTTTATTCTTATACTCAACTCCTTGTAGAAAATTTCAAAGAATCAAATCGGAGTTAGTATCGAGTATTTTTTCGCAAGAAGCTTGTATAGCATTGAGATGGAGGTTGAATTTATTGGTGTGTTCTGAATTCAAACACCAAAACGAGTGATTATAAGTGCTTTTTATTCTCTGTTTTCAGTGAATAAAAGAAGCTTTTTAGAGGGGGAATGGTATAAACATAATTATCTCTCCCGTTCTCTTTTTCGTAGTGTTTCAGCCTGTTCGGGATTGCTCTTTATTCTTCCTTTTCTTCTTCTTTCTGCTATTCTCTTTTTAAGCAGCCTCTCTTCCCTGGTCTGTTTTGGCATTCTAAAAAGCAACAAATTAAAAATATATGAATAAGAAACTTGATAATTAGTATGCCACCCTAATAATAAATTATGAATAGGTCTTACTTACTGCCAAGTACATAACATTTAGTTTGCTAATCAAATTTTCAACGTAAAAACTAGCTATATAGGTAAAAACAATACATAAACAGCGCATATTTAAAATTGAAAAACCATGAAACCGCCACCAAAGCCACCAAAATGAGCCACCAAAATTGGAACCTTGCATAAAAAAAAATCTTTAAAAATAGGGGTTTTAAGTTGCAATTAAATTAATATCACTGATTTATGCGTAACCCAAATCACTACCTATAACGTGTAGCTTACTGTTGAAAAGAAAAGAAAGAAAAAAAAAAAAAAAAAAATTGAGAAAATTGAGTGAGAAATTTGGGACACGCACAGGAAAAACAAGCAGTAATAGGTATAGAGCAAAAACTAAATTAAAATAAAATCATAATTAAAACTAACTAAATACATAGACGACCTGTGCGAGGCCAAAAAGGCTCCTACCTAAGCATAATGCTGCGATATTTAAATAAATAAATACCGCAGCGCTGGTATTCTGATAGGGCCCGATTAAAACACTTTCAAAATCAACAGCAAATCGATCCACCAAAAATGGAACAATTCTTGTCCCCCTAGCCACCCAAGATGATACTTACCTTTTTGGCGGGAAATCACAGCACTAATCACACACCTGTTACATGCAAGTGTAAGCGCACGACTGAGACATGCGAAATAATAAAACGCGATTGAACGCACACGCACGAAACTTTATGTTATAGTAAGTTGAACAAGTGCCATCAAAATTTTAATTTTTGCTTGGACAAACTTTGATCGAGTATCCTGTGCTTTTAAATTAGAGTTTCTAATATGATTTAATTGTTTTTAGATAATGTGTCTTATGTATATACTAACGATATTGTTTATTTTTTATTGTATCTTAAATTGTTACTTTGGTGAACGCAATTATATCAAAAAATGGAGCTGGGACAAGCCACCCAAATTGAATTTTAAGGCGATTTTTTTTCCCCTTATTATTTACATACACTTATATAAAAAAAAAATGTGGCCCTAATTGAACCAAGTTACG
Source organism: Lithophane leautieri (assembly GCA_949152455.1). Classification (NCBI taxonomy): domain Eukaryota; kingdom Metazoa; phylum Arthropoda; class Insecta; order Lepidoptera; family Noctuidae; genus Lithophane; species Lithophane leautieri. Next base: position 11,945,345 of record OX424484.1, on the reverse strand, counting down.
TAGTATACTTACTATAAAAAAAATTAAGAAATATCCTATCATTTAACACGTCGATTCGCGTGGACACGTATAATTTTCCGCTGGGATATTCACCCATGTACTTACGTAAATGATAGTTTTTAGTCTTTTGTCAATTTTAATCGAACCGTAAAATAAAAGTTCGAGAAAATCTCTTACGATTTACAGTTCAAATATTCCACAGACGACGCGCAACGACCAGTAAAATATCACGGTATTTACGTCTGATTTAGCAGATCTGTTAGATCGGAGCTACCCTTATTTACTTGGAGCAGAATCGGCCGCGACAGCTCAACGCGGGCTCAACGGGACCCGGTGTTATACGACTGATGGAGACTGTTCTTTTATTGAAAACCGAAATAAATCCGCGCACGTGTTGGTCGGAGACGATTGGGAGAGGAATGTGTTAGAGCCGGTTTTTATTTGGAGAGTGATGGCCGAGTTGAGAAGTGTGACCATACTTTATATTAGGTACTATGAACATTGCCTGAGGTACTCATGCTAATATTTTAAATGTGGAAGCAACTGAAAATGTGAAAATGTCTGTTACGTTTTCACGGGTGAACAGCTGAACTGATTTTGATGAAAAACATCTAAAAAGATAAATCACTCCTAAAGGAGGAAATATGAGGGGCCTTTGTGCAGCTTTGGACGTCTTTCGGCATCATGATGCGGTGAAATGGACTGATGAAGTTTGCTTAAGAAAATACCAAGCCACGCGGACAAACTCAACTGAAAAATATATCTATTAAACCATTTACAGGCACTTTTGAACTGTCTAGGATTCGGTCATTTAGTCAGTAATTTAATGCAAGTTGACAAAGACTCTGGCGAAGCTCGTGTCAAATAAGTGACCAAAAATATAACATCCGTCCCGGGCCTTACTTCTGCTTCAAGTAACGTGAATTCAAGTTGTATAACAGAATTCAAGTTGTATAACAGAATTTATTTCTATCTCTTTTCCAAAGTCCTCTAAATACTCTATCTATAATCTATATATCTCTATACTCTAAATAATGACAAAATACAACACAATCCTATTTGCTGATGATAGTACAGTACTGTTCACAGGAGATAATAAATTACACATGGAACCTGAGATAAATATGACTTTAGATAGCATTATAAACTGGTTAGAATCAAACAATTTACATATTAATCTCGACAAAACAAATTTCATGACATTCAGAAGTAGAGTAAGTAAAATAGCAAATATGAATATAAATTATCGAAATAATAAGATCCAAGAAGTTGACGTTGCGAGATTTCTGGGTATAAAGATAGATAATAATTTGAATTTTAAAGAACATGTCCATACATTATGCACTAAATTGAATAGCTTCTCTTATGCTTTGTTTAAACTTAAGCAAACCGTCAGTACGTCTACAATCCTTACAGCCTACAACGGCTATGTTGCTCCTACTCTAAAGTTTTGTGTTATTTTTTGGGGTAATTCTACTAATAAAGAAGCAGTGTTTAAAGCCCAGAAGAAATGTATACGAGCCATAACCAGTATAAAAGTAACTGACAGCTGCAAACCATCATTTTTAAAATTAAATATTCTTACGTTGCCAGGTATATATATATTAGAGGTTATAATGTTCGTTCGGAAAAATACAAACTACTTTAATAAGTTACAAAGCAAAAGATACAAATTCCATATATGTTTACCAAGCAATAAAACAGCGTTATTAAATAAAAGTATATTATGTATGGCTCCACGCATATATAACCATTTACCAAACTCACTTCTGGAGATAAGTGATATAAATATATTTAAAAACAATATAAAAACACTGTTACTAAAAAAAGCATATTACTCTGTCACTGAATATTTACAGGACAGACTTATATAATGTTACTCCATACGATATTTTAAATAATGTCTTTTATTGTTAAATTGTATTTTTCATAGATACCTGTGTATTTGTAATTTTGCATGCCTTATGGTAGGATATGGCTAATGAACACTATTGTTTGTTTAAGACCTTTTCTTTGTACCCATATTCGCAAATTAATTAATAAATGAAATGAAATATTAATTTAATCGTAATCTTTATCACCTAAAACCTCCAGTCTCCAGCTATCTATAAACTATTCAAATGATATGCACTAGGTACAATACTCTTCACAGACTCGCCACTATTGAATTAACAATTTCATTTGATTCAGCCGCACGTCCCATTAGGTTCGTGACCTACAATATGGAATGACGCGATAAAGCTATGTCAAGCGATGGTATGCCAACTTTGACATGTTTGCATGATTGGTAGTAAAGCAACCGGTCGAAAAATTGGCGCGACGAGTAAAAAAAGTTCGAGTCTGTAGAGCGTCGTCTTTTTCTAAAGCTCGATGTGGTTGGCTTCGCAATCTGTAGGAAATAAAAGAACGTTGCTATTATCTTTTGTTTTTTCGATTGTCAAAATGGCGTTTGCTGACGGGTTTTAGCGCAAGCGCGACAACGTGATCGTTCCTTAAAAATTCATGCATGGGACTTTTTACAAGTTAATACCTATGGGAACACTCAAGGAGGTCAGCATCATTCTGTATTCCAATCGCACTATCGGAATTGCTATAGCCCCATTTACACGATGCAAGTTTCTTGCCAGTGACGTACAATAAAATAGAAGCAACTATGGCTTGCATCGTCTAAACCCTGTTTAGGTGGTCCAACTTTTATTGTTGCTTCGACTTATGGTACGCCACAGGTAATTAAAATCACTCCATGTAAATTGGGCTTAGGCGCCGTCCAAATTGGCCATCCCTCGTGCGATGAAACTTGCGTCCGATGAAATTGTTCAAACGACCGTACGATCGAACATACTGGTATTTACTGAATGTCCCAATTGACGGTCGCACGATGATGCGATTTTTTACTTTCAAAATTGATTTCTTGGAAATTGAAATTGCATCGGATCATTGTACGACCCATGGCCAATTAGGACGACGCGCGGCGCGTTTTGATGTCATTTCTTGATTCAGTTTAGCTTTTTTGGCAATGAACTGAAACTACTTTGGTTTTAGTGTTCACTTCATGTTTCATCACGAGGTCGTATCGCATCGCGTCGTTCGCACAGGACAACATGTACTATACCAGCGGTAACTAGGTATTAACATAAACCACTTTTAATACCGGCTTATTTTCGGACGCACGCGCGGTATAAGCCGCCGAAATTGCGAAGTACTATTGTTGTTAAGCGACGGCTGTGAATGTGTGCTTCGTAATTTGGGCGGGTTATACCCGTTAAATCCTCCTTAGTTTTCACGGATGTGGAAATAAAGATTTTCCATGTGTACATATTTTTTTTGATAATATAATTATATTGACTGCTTCGTTGTTAGAGGTCTTGTGGCGGTATCTACATCGCCACATGCGAACTACGCATCAAAGACCTGACGTCACACAAAAATCCTGACGTTACATAAATCCTGCATCGCGCAATTAAAGTTTACCATGCAATGTACATATATGTATACAAGAACCCGACATCAATCGTTGCCGTTGGGCAGTTTTCTGCCAGACACAACACCCGTCTGGTCTGAGGATCCTCCCCTTTCTAGGGTGTATGAGTGAACTTTACACCCTGTTCCTCATACCCCTAAAGTTGCATGCGCTGCTGCTGAGCATGATGAGGTCCTGGGTTCGATTCCCATCGACTTAAACTTATCTGGCGAAAGGTGAGTGAACTATAAGTGAACTGTGCCTAACCCTTCGGGGAATACAGGCGTGATGTTATGCTTTCTCAGATAAAGGCACGAGATCCCCAATTCAAATAGTAAGTCAAAGGTCAGGTGTAAATAAAAAGCCAATAAGAAACTTCTTTATTCCGACGTTCGGCAAATGAAAATAAACGTGTTTTACTGCCGTGACGTTGGCATTACTTCGGCGGAAGGTCGGTAGCTCGTTTGTGAGCACATGATGTGAGCAAAGTACGGGATTTACTGCCTGGCCATGTGTGAGGCCGTGAGAGATATGCCAGTGATCGTCTTACGAGTGACGGGAAAATTTTCAGCTGGGTTATTAATAAGGCGATATTTTGGGATGCAACAATTAACAGGGCAATTTTTTTTTAACGTAATATATCAAATCTATATCTAATCATATCTATACATAATATAATACATTAAAGTCGCCTATCATGACCGTCCGTGTGCCGTCTAAACTATGCAACAGATTTAGATGCGGTTACTATTGAGAGATATTATACCAGAAGGTTTGAGTACATAATACATGTATATTAAACTTACATTTAATACAGAAATCGAGATTTTTGTAAAGTTGTAAAAACAGTGCCAAGCCGGGGCGGGACGCTAGTTAAAAATAAATAATTCTAAATGGCCTCGCTCCTATAAAGGACTATCTAAAAATATTGGCACTACTTATTGATTCATCACCACAGTGCAGCCGAAAGACGTCCACTACTGGACCTTGGCTTCCTCAACGACAGGTCCTGTAGCTCCAACGGATACTTGCGCCCTTCATCAGATCGTTTGTTAACTTTGGGGGACACTATTTTGACAAACTGTAGCTGATCTTTGAATACTAATAATCGTAACATAACACCACGCCTGTATAATAACCCACATTTTATCAGTTATGTTTAAGTCCCATGTAATAGGAGGCGAGCCTTTTGCCATCAATCGGGCACAAATCCAGACTCAGGGCTTCTTCTGAGAAATTCCAGATGGAAAAACCCAATAACACTTTGGACCCATGATCTTAACAAAAACACAAATATTTCAATTTAAAATCCAAAACAGGTTTGAAAGATTCCCGAAAGAGTAAGAATTTTATTATGGCGCCTATTTTATAGTGCTAACTGCTCCTACCACAAAGATACCTCATAAAACTGAAACCCAATAATCAATAGCTCTACCTACGCATTTTCATATGAGAATAAAAGCGATTCTTTAAGAAGCACGCAACTTTCGTGATCGCTCCCAACAAAAGACGATCGTTTGGAGCTCGCCCCATCTGATAGCCATCGTAACATTAACTTACTTTGCACACACACATAGGACATTTAACTTTTTGTACACACATATTGGTAGGCAAATACGTGTGGCATTTTATAGGAGAACGTAGAAAATCCATTTCCAAGACTTCATCCAAGTGTCAGATGCTTTCAAATGCACGCGTACCATGACCTAATGTCTACTCTGTCATATCAATAATTTATTCATTCATTTATTGGTAGTTACACATTTATTTATTTTAATTAGAGAAATAGGTACTACACAACATTTAATTTTAATAAAATGATATAATTTAATGTTTAATAACCACAATTGCGACGATAAGTCCTCTCTTTGAGAAGTGGGTAGAGAGGCGCCACGACGTCCGCACCTTCCGCCTGACGCAGGTTCTCACTAGACACGGTTACTTCGGGAGGAGCACCGCTGTGTCCTCGTGGAAGCCATGGTAAGGAGCAAGAGGGCATGGGAACCCGTCACCTCCTTCTGCAAAGCAGTAATTCTCGCGAAGGAGAAGGCGGATCGCGTGAGGGCGACGCAAATTTCGCGCCCTCACGCCCGTAGTCACCGCAGAAGACGCTCTAGGCGTCGGGAATCCCAGGCCACCGTAGGCGCGGGCTTGTGGACAGTGAGCAATGGGTAGCTCGCCGTCCGATAAGGACCATACCCGGCTTGACGGCGCGGTTGCGGGACGCAGAACCACTGGCGGGGTCCGCTAGGGTCGGAAAGGGTTACCGTGGCCTCTGGCAACACACAGACAACTGCAAGAACACGGGTGGGTATTAGTCAGTAAGAGCCTGACACGCTCTCCCGCTCCGCCCAGAGCGGGAGAAGTCCGAAAAAAGCTTATATTTTCTATCCAACGTTATCATCTCTTCTTCATTTTTGATATCGTGCCGTTGAAATCTTTCTACTATCTATATAATTGTGTCTTTCGTTTCTACGGAGGTTATGCTACGCGTGCTGGCAACTTTTGACGTTATTGGATGGCTAACAAGCTGACAACTCAACTGATGGTTAAATTCCAGAATCAGCGCAAGCGCGATGCTATCACGGAGGGAAAGCTGGCATGTGCCTATAACTACACCAGCGTACCCTTCCAAACACAGCAACGCTGCTTGGCGGCTAAAATAAGCATCGTTGTCCTATACTTTCCCGACTCTTGTGCTCTCAAAGGCACATAGAAGTTTTAATGCATGAAGAATAATCGGTCACCCATCCGTGGTCTGACCGTGACAAGCACAGCTTAACCTCACATTAATTTTACGGGAGGTAGTTACTTAGCCACAAACAAGCCTCTTTGATGCCTGCCATAAAATAGTCCTTCTGTATGTATGTGGTCGGTGGTGCTAGCGTGCGATTAACCCTAACTACTCCACCACACATCGCATAACTTACTTTTCTTTATTCCGGCTCGACGGATTCGTTCTGTACCTACTCGTAGTTAGTTTTAGATAAGTATTGTTTCTTCTGTTTGCTTCACTTGACGAACTAATTATAATAGGAAAGAATAAAGAAATAACTTAGGAATCCGACTTTGTTTATGGCAAGTTTCATGGCTAGAACATGAATTTGATCAATTTAATTATTTATTTCGTGAACACAGGGTCATCTGCTTAGCCTTTTTTCTGAACTATGGTGGGGTCGGCTTACAGTCACTGGTTGCAGTTTAGTACTTTACATGGAGCGAATGCCTATCTGAGTTCACAACCCGGAATAGGGAATATGCATGTATTTTTTTAATTTTTTTATTCGATAGTTTACATCGCCAAATAATAGTAAAATAAAATTAGACGGCAAAAAAGCAATTTAAAGTACTTAAAAAAAACATTAAATATATCCAACCGACACGGGCTATTTAAACGCCCTCCATTTGGCGCACTTGGTGTGGTGATGTCACAATCTAGGACAACAAACACAGAGCACTATGACAACAAACAAACAAATGTCAATTGAATGTCAAGTCAACACTCATACAGCACACATTGACATTTTGATTGATGTCCTAGATTGTTATGTCACAGCCGCTCTCGCGTCGCTTTTCAAGTATGTGGTTTACACACAGTTTTTTGGCACTTAAAAAAAAAAAGCGTTTATTCGCAGAAATCATTGCTTACCACCTAAATGTTACCTCTGTCAAACTGCACAGCAGTTTGTTGGCAGACGCAGGTCCTTTTTTTAATAATTTTAGATATACTCAACACTTAAAAAAAAAAAAATCTCGCTCCATAAGAAATATTATTCAAAAATATTGATTGAGGCATAATTCTGAAGCTTTATAGTTTATTAAAAAAAATACTTGACCCTTATTTGAATCACATCGACGCCCCCAAGCAATAAGTCGGTAATCGTAAAACTTAAATTTTACAGGACAAATGTTTTTCTGTTTTTGTTGAATAGTTTTTTAACGAGTCGGAGTAGTGAGGTCATTGATACATCAAACGAAAGCTAATTTTTTTCTTTAGTGAAATTATTATTTTAACATTAAGTTTTGTGCGTGAAAAGCCTTGCAATTTAAGAAAATAAATATTACAAAAATATATTAGGTAAATTGTTTAGGTAATATACACTTACGCCATTATTGCAGTAAATTAGTAAACAATGTTGATACGTAACATTACAATACGGACTTTACCAGCGTAATTTTTCATCTTGAAAACGATCCGTAATTGGTTATTACGGTGTTATTGCGCTGTGGGGCACAAAAATATAAACAACAATATCGAAAACGGGACCAAACGTGTTCAAATTAGATACGTATTGCAATTTTACACATATTTACTAACGAATTATTTACTTTATAAACCTTGTTAGTTCCTATTACGGTCTGAGCTGACTCAAAATAATTCGACAACAACAACGTGCTAGCGTCTTACCAAGAACTGCACGAAATTCATTCACGCCAATAAGTCGGTAATAGCAACTTACCAAAATTAAATACGAAATACACTTTTGTATTGATACGTAAAGATACTTTTCTCGACATCATTTCGTTTTTAAATTTCCCTACAATAAAAGTGTTTTTCATGACATCTTCGTAAATATCACCACGGAAAATGTGAAATAAATTACTAAGATGTATCCCTACTCATAGGTTCCGAATTTGACATAACAATAAAAAGTCCATAATAGCACATTTCCGACTTATTGCTTGGGGGCATCGACATGCATATTCCCTATTGAATCTTGTTATTAATAGTGATTGCAATAGCCACTGCTCAGCATGAGGTTTTAAGTTGGATCTCCAAGTCGCCCCAAGTCAAGTTATTTCTATTTCTCAAGTTTGTATTGGGTTTTTCTATTGAAAAAACTCTGTAACAGGCCGCAGTCTCGAATTATGTTCGTTTGATGGCTCGTTTGAGGCTCGCCTCCTACTGTTACCCGACTACGGCAAAACCAATAAGAAGGGTTATGTTTTTATCATTAGTCTATGTAGGTATGTTTTTTTTCTTATATCAATCTATATTATCCCACTGTTGTGCAAACTGCCACGTATTACATGGGACTTAAATGTAACAGACAAAATAAAGGATTCACGATACTCCTCTGTCTCACCATTTGGGCAATAAAGGCGTGTGTTGTAATATATGTAAGTAATATTGTTCTAGTATGCAGATCGTGTGATATCACAGAGCATCACACTCAGTCAGCAGCTCACCGCCGCGTGCCAATTGCCTGGTCAATTGAATGTAATAGTTATAGCGGCCTTTAATAATATATATGTAGCGTAGCGGCTCAGATAACCACGTCTTAGTACCAATTACGTACAATATGGGTCAAGCGTAAAGCACGTTTCATGGTAGTGTTAATCGTCAAACGCTTGGTGATTCTTGATTATTTTGTAAACAGTAGCAACGTTATTTGTCATCAGTCACAAAGCACTGTACAAAGTTAAAGCTTTAAAGCCATCAACGCGTGTTGTTGCAATGACTGCGGCCATTGCCGGAGACTGATATTAGACTAGCTTTTGCTTAGCTTGACAGTACTTATAACAAAACAATAGGATCAGTGATAGATCACCTATAACAATGTATTCATTACTATGGTTTTCCCATTGACTATTGATAGTAGCAGCCATTGAATAATCCATTCTAGCAAAGAATGTATAAGATAAGATAAGTTAAGTCTTTATTTGCCTTAAACATGGTATAAAGGTGTTACAGTGTGGTAATATAATATCGTCCACATGTTTAGCTATACAACATCGTGTAACAATTGCATGCAAAATACTTAGAATCAATTAGTAAGTAGAAATAAAATGTCAAAGCTATAAAACATTCTCCACAATACAATCATCATAACATAATATTATTTCATGTCAGAAATTAATCTCCACGAACAAAATCAAAAAGTCATAATAAAAGAAAACATTATAAAAGTAAACATTATTCGCAACAGTTCTATAATATTACATAACATAACTTAAATTAAAAAAAGGAAATCAATAAAATCAATAATTATAAAATTAAAATGTCAAAATTATAAACATTATTGACGATCCAGTATGTCATTATTTGTGAATTATAATTTAATGTCAAAAAAATCCTTTATGTCATAAAAATTATGTTCATTCAGCCATTTATAGAGTCTGTTTTTAAAAGAATTAATATTAAATAACAATTTCATTTCTTTTGGAATTTTATTATAAATGCGTACACACATCACCAGAAAACTTTTAGAGTACTTGGCTGATTTAGGAGTATCCTGCATACAAGTCTACATGGATCCCTATTACGAGAGTATATTTGATCGACTTTCTTGAATAATTCCTTATTATTATACACAAAATTACATATCTCGTAGATGCTGCTTAATCTAAATTAATAAGTAACAAAATTAGTTCTTCCAATAATAAAATAAAAGCTGTGTGGCAGATAATTAACAAAGAAACTGGAAACACAAAACAGCGAGATCAGAGTGAATTGTCTTTAAAAATTGATAATGAAATCATTTCAGATAAGTTTAAGGTTGCTGAGACACTAGAAAACTTCTTTACCAACATCCCAATTGAGGTTACGAAATCGCTCCCATCATCACCTATATTAGCTGAATCTCTTTTAAAAGAAAACTTCAGTAAGGACATTCCAAGTTTCGAATTCAAGCCTATTTCTATTGTCACTATTAAAAAAGCATTTAAAAGTCTTAACATAAAAAACACTGAAGACTTATGGGGGATTTCCGTTAAGGTTCTTGGAGATATTATTGACTCAATTGCGCCTTTCTTAACAGGCATATTTAATCAATGTTTAGATAGAGGTACGTTTCCAGATTTAATGAAACATAGTAAAGTAGTACCAATCTTCAAATCGGGTAGTAAGAGTGATCCCTCTAATTATAGACCAATATCTGTGCTACCAGCATTAAGCAAAATATATGAAAAAATCATGCTAGACCAAATGTTGGCACATTTTAATTCAAATGGGATTTTACATAGTCATCAGTTTGGTTTCACGAAAGGTAGGTCGACGACTGACGCAGGAGTTAAACTCATCAGTCACATTTTGGAATCCTGGGAGAAGTCCCAGGATGCAATTGGCATTTTCTGTGACCTCTCAAAAGCGTTTGACTGCGTTGACCACAATACACTGATCTGTAAATTACACCACTAGGGAATTCGTGGCCAAGCTGCTGATCTTGTTCTTTCCTATCTATCAAACAGGCAGCAAAAAGTAAAAGTTAATGGGGCGACGTCCTCGGGGTCTCTGGTTAAGATGGGCGTGCCGCAAGGTTCGATTCTTGGCCCTTTCTTATTTCTAGTCTATATTAATGACCTTCCTTACATGATGGCTAACTTATCGGATATAATTCTATTCGCCGATGACACTTCTCTTATTTTTAAAATAGATAGGAAAGATACGGATGTCTTACATGTCAACGATAGTTTGGCAGTTCTTTCGAAATGGTTCGCAGCCAATAATCTTCTACTTAATGCGAATAAAACTAAATGTCTTAAGTTCTCATTACCTAATGTTCCTCAAGTAGGATTAAATTTAAAACTTGACGACAAGAAATTAGATGCTATTACGGAAACTGTATTTCTAGGAATTACTCTAGATTCGAAATTGCAATGGGGACCCCACATTAGAGCTCTTTCAGGCAGATTAAGTTCAGCTGCATATGCAGTAAGAAAAATAAGGCAGTTGTCTGATATAGCCACAGCTAGGTTAGTATACTTTGCTTATTTCCACAGTATTATGTCCTATGGCATTCTGCTGTGGGGATCGGCAGCTGACGTAGATTCGATTTTCATTTTGCAAAAGAGGGCAGTTCGCGCGGTCTATAAAATGAGTCCTCGTGAGTCCCTTAGAAATAAATTCAAAGAAATTGATATACTCACTCTGCCTTCTCTTTATATCTTAGAAAGTATTTTGTATGTTCGCAAAAATTTAGGACTCTTCAAAAAAAGAAGCGACTTCCATAATATAAACACACGTAGTAAACATGAAATTGTGATACCCAAATTTAGATTAGCTAAAACTAGTAAGTCGTTTCTTATAAACAGTATCCGCTTTTATAATAAGTTGCCAAAGTCTGTTACAGAACTTAGCGATGGTAAGTTCAAAACCCACATCAAACGTGTCCTTATCAAAAAAGCATATTATAAGATTAAAGACTACGTTGAAGATAAGGAAGTTTGGCAATAATTCCTTCTGCACATGTGGCTTCCCTGGTACGTCATTAGCGGCATAATTTTGTAAGAGTCTATTAACTGCTCCCAAATTACCATGTTTATTTTTTACATTCATCCCTGACAGACATAATCATATTATAATATTATTTGACACCTACTACTTTATATACCTACCATATTTAATTTCAACTCTATAATAGTGGCTTTTGCGGACATGTTAATTATCCAGATTTGTGTCAGTTGTAATAGCAATCATGTCATTTGGTTTAAATAGGTTTTTATTTTTAGTTTCTTATTTGTCTTATATAGATTCTCCTCTAATAGACCTTGTGAATGTGAGAACGTTGTAGGCTTAGTGGACTGTAGACCTTTTTTTTTTTTTTTATGGAACAATTTCAGTTTCTTTTAACTACCTACATGAAACTCCTTGAAAGGCAGGTCTACACTGTCCTCCCATAACTATTAACACTGTAATTCGAAAATATTATAAAAGCCAATTATCTTTTAAAAGAGTAACCATGGAGTTTCTTGCCGGCTCTTCTCCATAGGAAACGACCAATTGGAACCGTGCACCTAGCTTCTGACGTTTCATAAGTGCCCATGTAGGCTTATGTGAAATAAAATATTTTGATTTTGATTTTGATGTACAGTGAAGGAAGTGGTAATAAACCAAGCCTTTTAAAATGCGGTTTACAGGACTCGTCAGTACGGATCCCAAATGGCTCTGATGCATTTCTTTTGCGCGATAAACACTCTGTTTTTTTATCCGTACTGTTACCCCAAAAAATAAGTCCATATCGGTACGGTTAATCAATTTTGCTCTGAACACTACTTTTTCTACGGTGAAAGATATTTATTTAACAAAAGAAACAAAAATTCACTTATAGAGAAAACAAAATACACGATTTCTGAATGAGTTTATCAGAAAGTATGATTGCTTCTTTCAGCTAATCGCTACCAAACATCACCATTTGACACCGTTCCAAACCCGCCCCTGGATACCTATACTTAACGAGATTCTGAAGTGTATCACAATGCTTTACTATTTCTCTTCAATGTACAACTACTCGTAGTTACAGTAACCGCTACCATTCAGTAGCCGTCAGTTAACATGTCTTGAATCCGTTTATGGTGACCATGACGCGATCGACCCGCGACTGGTAATTGCTTGTCAATAGAAAACGTAGGGCTGCGTTCACATCAAGAAGTTTGAGAAAGAGTGCGTTCAAATGAGGCTGACATTATTTTGATTATTTATTTGAGAAATTGCATAGGCCTGAACTTGTTAAAATCTCAAGTAATCTGGGTCAAACCTGCCAGAGAGAAATGTCTACAGGATAAACACCAATTAAGGTACCTACCTACTTTTCCGAAGGCGACCGCAACTGTAAATCGAAGCGGCAACGGCACCGAATCGCAACGGCAATGGCACTGAATTGCAACGACAGATCAATGACACCGCAGTGACACGACTGGTTTCTCTACTGTTTCATTACTATAATTATGATGAAACTTGTCTAACATTAATTTTACTATACTGAAGTCTATTGATTATAATAATATTTAGTAATGTGACTAAAATATTTGTACGTCAATATATTATAAGGCTAAACATGATTGGACTATAAGGTTACTGATTAACATATTGCATGCTCTTGTGTGTGTATACCATGTTTATATAAATAAATAAATTTTATCTTATCTTATCTTATGATCCTTGCCTCTGATACTTGAGCAGCTTAGCCCATCTACCCTTGAACTCAATCTCTCAACAATTGGTTCACCGGTCCGTCTCAATTATTATATTTAATCAGTATTAACATCAGATGCCAGATGTCCCTACAGATGTGTAAAGTTAAAGTAATTATTTCTAGTTCCCCTCAATAAACTTTCGTCACAATTATTCGACGAGAGTTTGTTGATAAAAAAACAAATAAATTCTGGAATCGCTCTATTTTTTCGCATCGCAATACAAAAATCATACATTTTTCTTCCATAAAAACTAGATCATATCATAAATGTAAATTGAAAACACATCGATACGCCACTGTAACGCTGCCTTATAGATAAAGTATTCCTTCCACAACTGACTGAACAACTTGAATTCAACCTTATAATGCACGGTTTGAGGCCTGTTTTCACCCGAGAAAATATTTATCCATCTGCTAGGAAAAACTAGTGGAAATGAACCCAACATCACTCAAATAAGGTTCATTTTTTTTTGTGTCGTCCTTAAGCCCTCAAATTGATGTTTGTCAGGATTGACGTAAGCTTAAGGGTTCCGTCGATTCGACGAGAGGCAATGTGAACGAGTTCCACAAAGTATTTTTAGAGTTCCGTAACAGGAAAGTGTAATAGGAACTTTTTGTTTCGTCATTCAATGTAAAATGGCGTCTTTTTTGGCGAGAACCGTCTGTTTATGTTTTAGTTTGTGTGGGAAGGGTTCTGGGAAATGTTTTAGAATAAATTTAATTGTGTTTGACTTCTAAGAGCCGAGGGGTTTCTGACTGCTGATGATATTGATTTTTATACTTAGGTATATTATTTAGAATAATTAATACATCCTAGACCGACTTAGGTAAATATAATGCTTGAGTGTTGAAGCAAAAAAAAAACAAAATAGGAAAAAAAACCGAAACGCTAACCCTTGCAAGCACAACAAAAACACATCTACTACTTTATTTGAATTCATATGCATGAATGACATAAATGACATATTTGTTTTAAAGTAAAGAGATGTAGGTCAACCAAAGGAATGTATTCAAAAAAAAAATATCCAGCAGCACTTGGCAATAATTATCCAACGGTAGAGCCTGAGCCACTCAACAGGAACCATTCAGTCGAGAAGTCTAATTTCGTCGTAAATGGCGACCACTCTACGTATAAAATTATCGTAAAAAGAGGTTATTTCCTCACGATTATAACAAAAACTGCCATTTGAGCAGTGATAAGTTTTTAAGTCATGTTTATCTCTTTTCTTAGAGTATCCACATTCATACGTAGCTTTTCTATTTGTATCCACTCAGGACAAGATTCACACATTGCATTTTTAATTTGGCTTTGCTGAGTAAAGTAAGCGTTACATACGAGCGTGAACTTTATTATTACCTGCTTATTATTCATATTCGTATAAGCGAATATGAGCAACCGTTTTATACAAATATTAACATAAATTTTACAAAAATAAACATCACATTCGTATGAGATGCTTACTTTAACTACCAAAGTATGGTAAAAGTGCGATCCGTGATTTTTCCTCTAAGCATGAAGCTTTCCAGTTTAACACTGATGATGACAAATGTTACTAGAACAATCTTAAATATACGACTCGACCCGGGAATCAAACTCAATACCGCACGCTCAGCACCCACACTCGTGACCGACAAACCAATGTCGCAGTCATTATATTGTGGCCACTTCAGCATAAACTCGAAATTCCGTCCATTCAGTAACCAACGAGTTTCATTGTGTTCAAATTGCGTCCACTAGACGGTCGAAATAACGATATAATGAGATTTGGAACTAACCACCCTCTGAATTTCGGCATAATTGAGTAAAAACTCATAGTATGGGGTAGTTTCGTATAACAGGGGGCAATTCAATAATGTTGGAGGTGCGGGGGGAACAGTAGGGTGGCCATCTTGAATTTGGGAAGACAGATGAAAGTCCATCTTGATTAATTGTGTTGAAAATGGAAACTATTTTAAATTCTTAAATTGACAATGTGTTGAAATGTCACTAATAGACAAACCCAATAATACTTTGCCCGACCCGGATATCGAACCAAGTCTGGACAGCACCATGCTTGCGACCAGTAGACCAACAAAACAGATACCTGCTTGGGTACTGTACTACAAAGTCGTAACAGCTACATGACCCATAACACAAGAAAGCAGGAAATCTTACAATTTAGCGGAAGCTGCAAGTATGCAAGTTGGCAACTCGTAATAGTCAATCTAGCGAAGTTTGCAGCTCTCTCAGCGAATAACTCTAGGAGACACGCTGGAAGCGCAAAGTTTATGGAGCAACGCTCTTTATAACATGTAAGAAGGAAAACTTGCACAGTGGGGCTGAACTAATAGGTTTTAAGGAATTATTTTAATTAGATTAATATTGGTGTTTTTCTTTTTCTGCAGGCGTAGCACGAGCATCGTTTTGTCGACGGAAGAGTACACAAAAATGACGTTCCGTGTAGACAGTACGACGGCAGCTAAGTAAAAAGAGTCGACTGCACTTTTAATGAAATTCACTCTTTTACATAATTCGACTCAGAATTCTTTGTTTTGTTTCAAATTGTCATCACTTCCTTAGACAAATTTCAGTTGTCAGTGTGATTTTGACAGTAAGGATAGAAAACTTTCTCCCAAAATAATCTACATATTAAAAGACCTAGACAAAGATCGATATAAATGAAAAGACAAAATGACAGATTGTAGAAGGATTTCTACGGTGCGATGTCAAAAATGAAGAAACGAAATGTTACTTTGTATAGAAAAAGCTATGTCTATTCTTCGTAGAAATAGAAAGCGCCATGCTACGCCTGCTGAAGTGGCAAAGAAGTAGATGGCTCTCCTGGTGGTCAGTGGTCACGCCGCCATGGACACCTGCCTATCTATTCTATAAACATCTCACCGTGAAAACTTAGATGAAGTGAGCTGTCACTAGTGTCAATCCCTAGAATCGAGTGGATTGACAGCTCGCTTTAAGCTCACTTCACTTCCCAAGTTTTTACGCTGAGATTTTTACAAAATAGACTGGCAGCAAAACCAGAAGCATTGTAGGTGTGTTACCCATGTTGCCGCCACAGAAACAAAGCTGAAATGTTTTGTGCCTGTAATTACACAACACCTTTTTCAATGAAGTTAGTGCCCTAACATTTTTATTAATAAGATTAACAAGGTTCCTGATGGAAACACTCTTTTGTAATAGGTTCAACATCAAATAAAGCCTGAAAATGATTTTTCACCAGAAGTCAGTTGTTATTGTAACGGTCGCACAACAGGTCCCACGCTAGAATATAATGATCGGCTTTAAAGTCAATGTTTTTAATAATTAAAGCCACATTTCCCTGGAGTGAAGCTCGCAGGTAGTGGAACTTGTTAATATCACTTATGCTAGAACTGTCGTGAATCAATGACCCAAAGGTATCCCTAAACTCAAGCCAGCATCGGTAATTCCCATCGAAATGTGGCAAATCTATCTTAGGCAAAAGAACAAAGGAATTCCTAAATGAAACATGTGCACCTGAGTCAGCATCTTTGAAGCCCGCCTCCGACGCAGCACCGTTGGCCGAGACACCGAGCAAGCTACGCGTGAGTGCCACCAGGTTGAAGAACTGGCGATCAAAGTCCTCACGCTCAACCAACGCAGACTCGTCGTCATCGGAAAGCACTTCGATCTGTGTCTGTAAGGCGTCAAAATCGGTGTGTAAGTTTTCGAATTTATTAAAACGCTCCTCTAAATCTAAACGTTGCAAATCAGATATTACGGAACTACTTTTTATTATATTTAGATAGTTGCTGTATATAGTTAGCTTCAATTTTATTGAACAACGTGCGCCGACACTGCTTGATGCCAGAAAAAAAGGTATAAGTTATGGAATCAGGCGTTACTTTGCGGAAATCGATGACAGGTAAAAATATTTAATATTGCGGAAGTAAAACTAAAAATTTTTGCATAACATTTCACAGAATTAGTACAGGTAGTATTACCTCGTATGAAAAAAAAAACTGTACAACTACTAAAAGAAAGAAAAGAGGTTTATTTGTCATAGAAACACGTGCATGCAAAAGATAACAGTACTTAATCATAAAATTACACACATAAAACTTATTAAAAAATAATAAATAAAAATAAAATAGTTGGCAGCTGCACGTCATGACTGTGACAAGAAGGCTTCCACTCAGCATGATGCTGGCGTATGCCGCCACATTACCATACTAAGCCACATTGAACGTGAGGTGAGATATTACCTGTGACCTTACTGAGCATTTTTGAACAATCCTCATAACATCATCTTCCTGCCCTCGCGTTTTCTTCTTCTCCTCTCCCCTGACAACCATCACGCTATCGTCCACTCCCTTTTCTTTCATATAGCTTTCCTCAGTTTTCACCAAACTACCAGTTATTTCCACGCCAAAGGATTTCCATCACCCATCCTCATAAACTAACTGGTAAACGTGGAGATCCGTCGTCCCATATATTAAGACCACTAAACTTCAAGCTCTTCGCCTTTTTCCTTCAAATCATCACTCTTTAAACCTGAGAGTCCATTTACAATTTCAGCTTCTTTACATCCCCAGTATTTCAGTTGGGTGTCCGGCAAGCGGTTCGGACATGGCGACCGTCCGGCTGTCCGGCCGTAATCCGGGGACAATGGACGGGAATTATTCACAACGCCCGCATATCATTGTCTACCTGCACGTTATTAGATCCTATGGAAATTGTGTTGCATGTTTGTGGGGGACTTAGAATAGTTGTGTTTATAATAGTGGGGCTTTAGTTAGAGCAATGAAAAACTATTTGAAAATATTTTTTTAAATTTGAATAATAGGTTCAACTAAGCGGAATACTGGAGCGTTCGCAGACCAATAGCCAGGGGAGTTGAACGACCTACAGAAGATCTCGGGGAGACCTGGATATGACCGCACTTACCAGGAAAGCATGGCATAAAGGTGAAGAGGCCTATACTCAGCAGTGGCTGGTACAGGGCTACCGATGATGACGATGATGAGGCGGAATACTTACTGTACCCGACCGTTAATATTATGGTACGCCGAGTTAGCCTTATTTACGCCCGGGTAATCTATTTAATATGAATGTTAAACAAAATTAAGACTGGATCTCCGAAATCTTTTGAGAATTACTCGAAAATTCGTTGATACCGCACAAAAAAACTTAAGTTCACTCGTGTTCAGAACCTTTTTTTGAACTCGATTAAAACTGAAATAAGGGCCTTCTGTAAATCGGCGATAAAAAAGAATTTGCTTCGTAAGTTCTATACGTACGTTAAAACAAAGTTTCTACAAGTAGAATTCTTTATCTTTCCACACGATAGACCAACTGGAAAAAGAGCTCGCCCTATTTAACTGCGCGGCTATTTGGAAACGAATTCTTTACATAAGCTTGAATTCCCAACGTAGGTGTTATAAAATAACATTTGAACCTGGTTCTTGTAGAACCTCACGCTATGACATACATAGGTAAGTAACATAACATCACGCCTGAATTTCCCGAAGGGTTTGGCAGAGGTCTGCTTATGACACACCCACATTTCGCCACTTATGTTTAATAGGCCATTTGTGTTCCCATGTAATAGGGGGCGAGCATATTGCCATCAACTAGGACACTGCATAAATCCAGGCTACGGGCTGCTACTGAGAAATTTCAGATGGAAATACCCAATAAAACTTTGCCCGACCTAGGAATTGAACCAAGGACCTCATGGTCAGCAATAGCGTTTGCGACCACTATGTACACTGACGAGGTGGTATTCTGGCAAAGAATAATTTCCCGTCGAAGAACTATCGCTGTGTTGTAGTATGAAGGGGTAGGATTACGTAAAGGATGTTGTCGTAACATTGTTGCAGTTATGACGCACTCTGTGCAAAATAAACACACACACATAATGGCTTTTTTTTTCATTTTCACCTTCAAGGTAATTGAAATATTTGCTGTTGTTATGAAGAAACACTCTTCATAACAGCAGCAAATATTTCAATTACCTATAACATAACACCACACCTATATTCTTAGTAGTACTAGGCAGGACTGTATTTAGTTCACTTTTCGCCAGTTATGTTTAAGTCCCATGTAAAGTCACATTTAGCTTGCGAGACTATTGCCCTGAATCGGGCCCCAGCCAGTCCGGACTGCTACTGAAAAAAAAACCTGATGGAAATGTCCAATGTGTGTGTTTTTTGGCCAGTGAACTGAACCCTGCACTTTCAGCAGCCATGCTTTAATCACCAGAGCAACGAGGCAATAAAAACGGCAGATTATCTGAACAGAAAATAAGCTACGATAACCGATCCAGAATAGACTGAATAAAGTCATTATTCAGTACATTCTGGATCGTAAATATAATAGTATCTAAACATCCTTATCCTTACTAATATTATAAATGCGATATCATTTACCTAAAATACCTTTTTAGTCTACAAATACCTAAACAAAGAAAATTGTTCTGGTTTGCTGAAGATTGACAAAAAAAACCACAATCCCGTCGTCTCAAATGCCATTGCCTAAGTGTCATTATTGGACGCCCCGGACCGTTTACAATAAGACCAACACCATAACCTAGATAATTAGTCGCGACAAATCAATAAAATCAAAAAAATTGCAGAAATCACTGTTACAACGGTGTTATTAAAAGTACATGTTTTAAGTGATTCTACCGTAAGGCTTGCAAAATGTATACAATCATTAACCAATAAAACCACAATTAACCCTAAACTCGTCGTGAATATTCGGAACAGATCGGCTCGACCCTACTACACCGCGTTCGGTTTGGCCACAATTTTCCGTATTACGGCCACAATAGCCTGGTTTCCGGAGCACGCCCGTTTTTGCGCTACACTATTATTGTGAGACTGTTATGGTGGAGGACCTTCGAGTTTTTATGATCACTTTGGGGTTAAAAAGGTGACAAATGAAACTTCCAAAAACGTGAGAGTTCGGTCGGCGGAAGTGTCAAATGAGAGAGCCTAAAAAAATCATGAGATAAATAAAATATAATATAAGTAATATAAATTAAACTTCAAAATACTTACGGGTCTAACATAATATAAATTAAAATTCAAAATACTTACGGGTCAGCGTGCATTATTAGAGGAGAACCTAGGAACAAACACAAAAACTTCGTTTAATTTTTCTGACTGCTATTCCAACTAAAAAAATATTTTACCGACATTCACAGAACTGAAATTTGTAAGACTCCATTTAAATACTAAAATAATTATTACCCACCAAAAAATTACTTTCATCAAATCCTACCTTAACATTCCTAGTTAACAGCAGGCTCGAACCTCGAATACTTTATTTTAATCTAAATCTAGATCTGGATAAGCAAAAAAATATACATAAACTGTTCCAGAATGCCAACCATCTGGATTGGAGTCAAAACAACTTAGTATTCCGGGGACCTTCCATAACTTAGCTTGAGACTAAATCGGTTACGAATAAAAACTAAGCTCTTTTAAATCTGTGAGCGACGTTAAAAACTGTTTGGAATACTTTAGTACTAGGGCTACTTACTCTACTTGTTTATTCATGCACTGCTTAGCTGTACACACACACAGGTAGACCTGAGTTAGGTCATAGGATACTTTTAATCCTGGTGATACCTACACGCGGGCGAACCGCGAGCAAAAGCTAGTTTGAAAATAAAATCTATCAAAAGACGGCCGCCATTTTTGACTACTCGCCATTTTGTTTGTGATGGCATCGACATAGCCACGTATATGTGAACTACGCATCACATTGACGTGACGCGAAGTCCTGCATCGCGCAAGCATATGATCATATAATTTTACTTCACGGCGATCTGAAATATAATTAAGTTTAACACAGTAGTATTTCTTACACACACGTGGTAACATCGCGATTTTTAGAGATAAAGATATTAAAAATATATTTTTAAATAGAATTGTTTCACCTCATCGTTGGCAACACAGGAATGTCACTTTTCTTTTCGCGCGCTCTGTGACATCGCATCGAAATAGGCTCTCGCTAATCAAATTATTATTTTAAATAAGTTTTCGGTATTATTTACTAAAATAACAAAATGTTAACTTTGTTAAGTGATGGCAAGTGTATTAAGTGCATCGTTAGTGGAAACCTGAGACTGCCGCGGCGTTCACCAAAGACATCAAGGGGAGCAGCTACAAACATCAGAGGCACCCTTAGTCCTGACTCCTGGCCAACATTGGATGAACCAGTAACCTGAGGACTCCCAGAACATTAATGTGACGAGAATGCCTGGCTTTAACTGACCACTTTGTACGTGATACAAGCATTATTATGGACAACAATGCACATTACAGTGCGTGATGAAAACTTTTTGCATTATTTCTCCAGTAGACACGAGATGTCCTTAGTAACATTACCTCCATGTTACTTAGCTGGATGAAAGCTACCAGAGAGGCACGTGATGCCCTTAGCGATGTTACTGTACATAGCTAGCTGGTATGCGCTTGTCAACTACCCCTCCAGTGAGTACATACTCTCCGAAACGTTATTTCCACGTTACTAGCTGGAAGAACTACCAAGGTGGCACGTGATGCCCTTAGCAATGGCTCTCCACATAGCTAAACCTGGTATGTTATGTACTCGTCATAACAGGTAAGCCACATTTTTATGACCTAGGTTAAGAAATTGTTAAAAGGTGGTCGAATATGCTTTTAATTTACGAGTATGAAGGCTGCGAGACAGCCTGACTTAGTCCTGCACATTGTCTGTGCGTTATTAATTTGCAAAGCATTAGGCTAAGCATTATACTCTGAGTGCGGGTTTCTACCGCACCTGGATTGTTATCAGTAAGTACGCGATACTTTAACAACATTGATCCAATGTTGTTAGCTGATAAGTACATATTTGGCATGGAATGGATTAAGAAATTGTTAAAGGTGGTCCAATATGCTTTTAATTTACAAGTATGAAGACTGCGAGACAGCCTTACTTCGACCTGCACATTGTCTGTAGGTTATTCAATTGCCAAACATTTTACTCCGTAAGTGTGGGATTCTACCGCACCTGGACTATTATCAGTGACTAGGGGGTACCCTATGCATCATGGCCTGTTAATGCTTAACACGAGATGAATTCAAACTCAAACTCAAAGCATTTATTTCAAACCGTCAGTCAGAAATAAACCAATTACAGACACTTTTGAATCATCAAGGGATCGGTCAGTCAGAAAGATGAAGCTAGTTGCCCATTCCAAAGCATAGTAAGTTCCCATAGAGAGGAACGGGCAAGAAGCTCCACAGACACTCTTTTAAATCAGAATATTGTTACAATGACCATAGCATGTTATCTCAATACTAGGTGATCTAGTTTTCGAATCAAGGATGCTCATAGTGTGTTATCTCAAAAAGAGATGATCTAGCATTCTCATCAAGGATGTTAACACAATGGTTGCTGCTCATAGCAAGATATCTCAATACTAGGTTAGTTATCTAACTTTCACATTGAGGACGATATTATGGAAACACACTTCATCTTGACTGATTACCTCTCATCAGCTAATGCTAC
The DNA here is from genome assembly GCA_949152455.1 of Lithophane leautieri. NCBI lineage: Eukaryota > Metazoa > Arthropoda > Insecta > Lepidoptera > Noctuidae > Lithophane > Lithophane leautieri. The sequence continues at coordinate 11,922,469 of OX424484.1, read as the reverse complement.
ACATGCCTGCTACTAAATGAATGAATGTTATTACATTTCTGTTTATGGCCATGTTGCTGAGTTGTCAGTTTTAACAAACAAATATATCTAAAAGAAATCACTGTGTACAAAATACTTAGTGACTTATCTAAGCACTAGGTGGTTTAATTATCCTAACAAATTGATAAATGATACCAATTTTGTAAACCAAACACTAAAGCAAAATTTTATAATTTTACACTCAACCATTCAAATACTTGGTTAACATGATTCTACAATACTGGCTGATGACAAATGCTGAGATATCTATGGAAACTCTTGATTTCAGATATAACTGAAATGGACCAAACACAAAGTATTATTCCATGCTGCCCTATTTATTCATAACAAGATGGAAAACATACTCCATTCTACATTCCATAAATAACCTGCACTGGTTACTTTCACCAGTAAAACAAAGACTAACCCTATGCTTATGAAGAACAAACTGTTGAAAGACTTGGCTGATACAACAATGTTCACTTTCACTAAATTAAAACCAAACAAAAGTAATATCATACCTAATTGACATGAATGTTAGAATGTTAAATTATTCTACTTGCTTAACAAACTCAAGTATACAATTCTATAGCTACAAACAATAACAATTAATCAATAAATATTAAAACCCAAGACCCTATGTTAATAGAGAACCTTACCAGCTCTATTGAGCAAATGCAAAATTAACACAACAAGAGTGATAGGTTACAGTTAATAACAAATTAAAACATCTCACAACTAAGTCAATAACAGGAATCAGCCAATATTGAAAACAAAAATGATTATTTGTGGAGAACCTCGACAACAACCCGGAGTATATCTACACTCCAAAGTAACAACTCAACAAAACTGATACTAAAATGCACCAATCAAATGCTGACAAAACAACTATACTCCACTGATCTTGTTATTGGTTGTGGATACAAAGATACAGTAAACGATTTGATACCTATCAAATTCAATATTTTAACTACTCAATACCATTATAGCTAGTATATACAGAGATGAATTAAAATGCATTACAGATCTACAAAGAATTTATCAGAAATACATATTTCAGACTCAAACAAAATAGAAAATTCAACCTCATTCTGGACCAATAACTGATTATAAATGACTTCTCTAAGTAGGTTTGTACAAACTGATTGATTGACTGAAAATGACAAAGAAAGTTCCCAGTAATAACTCTAATAGATAGGCCGTAATATGATTCCATCTTACAGGTACTGTAAGATTCTTCCCATTATCAGATAACCAATAAAGAGTTCATCATATAGTTACATTGTCTGATAAATTCCACATTAGAACTCTTATACTTTATTTTATTTTAATTTTATTTTATTTCTTAAGAAAACTTACAGCTAGGATACAGATAGTTGACAGTTAGTGAAAGAAGGCCAATTAAAAGTTTTCACGGACAATACCGTAACCGTAACTTTAACTGTACCATATAGCTCTGCTATATTTAAGTACCAAATTACTTCCCAGTAGTGACCTATCTACCCTGATTATTTATTTGTCAATATATCAAGACTGCTGTAAAACATTTACCTTTAAATACTACTATAAACATATCAATAAGTGTAAAGTCATTTTTATACAAAAACATGTGCCTTAAAATACTTACTTACATTATAACAAAGGTTATTAGTGATCTTAGTCGCATTACATAACATCAGGCCTGTAAGATGATCTTATTCACAGTTTATAGAATTGAAATGTCTAATTAAACATTCAACCATTCCAACTGTTAATCTAAATAATTAGCGGTAGATTCCAATGATAATTACAACATTAAAGTGAAATTGTCGGAAAAAAAGGGGGGGGGCAGTATGATGTGAGGACAAGGTATCAATGGCCTGTGGTTAGAACATGAACAAGGTCAGGTACCACAATAATCGGTGTAGCCAACATGAATGAATTAACTTCAAATTATTTTAAACTAGAACCATCGACTCACTAAGTGCACACCTTAGTTAATTAATATACAACTCCCCCACTTAAATATAATATAACTCATTCCACTATTTAGTTTTTGGATAATATGAGTTCAGGGTAAAAGATTCATACCCATAAATGCTCTCAAAATGAATCTAGTTTTTGACTAGTTCTTAGCTTGTCAATTATACATGAAATAGACACTTTCACCATATGTAAATTAGAAAGGAAAATTTTGGACATGCAAAAAAAAAAAAAAAAAAAAAAAAAAAAAAAAAAAAAAAAAAAAAAAAAAAAAATTGCTACCTGACTAACTAATGGGTTAATGTAAACTAAATTTAATTATTCAGTTTACTAATGGTAACATTTTTTATTGCCCAACTGGGCAGTAATAAACTAATAGATTCCGTGATAGCTACTTCTGCATGGGAGGGTGTACCATGCACAACTATGAGGCCTGTGCTCATTATTTTCAAAGATACCATATTTTAACAATAACAATAGCAAATTATAGGAATTGGCCATAAATACACAACATAATTATAGAGCTTAGGAGCTGTAAACTCATGCATTAAGCTTCACACCGCATCTCAAATAAGTGAATGTTTACGTTCACAGAGATTGTTAGACATAAGCAAACAAATATTGAAATATTATAAAATATTTATTTTGGTCTAGTGCATACATTAGATATATCAATGACATTAGATGACACATAGAAGAAGAAAAACAAAAGAAGATATAAAATACTTAAAATTAAAAAGAATAAAAATGAAATATAAAAGAGGTTTTATACCCATCTTGTTGACTCTAACAGAGATATAGACTACGACTGCTATTTCCAGTCCTAGAAACTTCAAAAGTATTCAATTTAACAAATATCTTCCTGATCTGATTTTAAGAAAACAACCACATTACAAACTTATGGGAAGCCTACAAAGAAGTTGAGATCTAAAAAATTAAACACTGATTCACATATACTACCATTGCTGACGTAGAAAAATTAAATAAGCTAAGTGCATGCAAATCATAGACATTACAACAAAAGTTACATTAAATTAATAAAATTGATCTGAACTTATATTTTTAATTTGATATAATAATATTGATTCAGATTATTTGAATAATATTATTCGTAATGCCAAAATATCAATTATTATGTCAGAAATCATAGAATATTAATTAAAATGTCAAAAAGTATGATTTAAAAATTCATTAACAGAGTAGAAACATGTCTAAGAGCCAAGTAAACATTTTACATTTGAATTTATTAATTGGTAATATTCTCAAGCCAGGTGGTAATTTATTATACATTTTTACTGTCATACAACTGGCATTTTTACTGTATAGTTGCAATCTCTGAGGAGGTACTAGCAATTCCCCGGCATTATTTTCTTCCGTCTTTGGGAGACATGCTCATTTAATAGGAATAAAAGTGGGTATTTTTTAACAAATAAACAAGCCTCAAAAATATAATGGCACGGGAGTGGAAGAATTTTTAATTCTTTAAATAATGGCCTGCAATGGTATAAGTATTCTGCTCCGTTGCCTGTCCTTTCGACTCTAATGTCGACTCTGTGGACCAATGAATCAAATACTGAGACTGTTTTAAAGTTTTATAACTAGGTAAGTACCAATAAGTGAGAAGGACATTAATTCTTCCTCTCACAGTACAACCCATACAGCAGCCCAACAAAGAGATGACATCAATTGAGTCAGGTACAATGTGGGGTTACTGGTTGTCAATCATGTTTATTTTTGTTGATACACAATAGTTTATTATCCCTTAACAAGCAATGCTAATGAAGGAGAATAGTAGAGCACCTAATTATAAACCAGAACATTTATAACCAGATAATTTATTATATAACTGAATTATTGCAGTTAGCTCTAAACATCTACTGTGTTAAACTTAATTATATTTCAGATCGCCGTGAAGTAAAATTGGGAATCAAACGAGCTTACCTGTTAAGCGAAGTCTTGATTCTAATTTTACGAACGGCGATCTGAAATATAATTACCCGCCCGCCACTGGCTTACAGCCCCAAAGCTGCAATAATTAGCCTACTTAACTCACCTATACTTTCAGGAAAATCTAGTGAATTTAAGTATGTGGAACCACTCTGTACAGAAAACAGAGATTGTTCCATACCTTAAGGATCTCTAAAATAAGTGACATTCCTGTGTTGCCAACGATGAGGTGAAACAATTCTATTTAAAAATATATTTTTAATATCTTTATCTCTAAAAATCGCGATGTTACCACGTGTGTGTAAGAAATACTACTGTGTTAAACTTAATTATATTTCAGATCGCCGTTCGTAAAATTAGAATCAAGACTTCGCTTAACAGGTAAGCTCGTTTGATTCCCAATTATATTATCTAGATTTAAATTTTTCGCCGATTCGTATTCTCGTACTTTGAAAAGCCTGAAGTCAATTTTATCTGTAACTAGATACTTCATGAAAAGGTTAAAATATTACACTCTTTCTACTTACTTGGCGACAACGCACAACGGTACGAGGCGTTACATTTACCATTAATTGACTTCAAATAAAACCAATGATGAAATATCTAAAAGTATCAAAAACCAGAACCACCAAGTAATTTGTAGCACTCAGTGCCAGAGATCTAAAAGTTACAAATAAAATTAAATGCTACACAAGCCAGGTTTTTTGGGAATTTACATTTAAATTGGAATCTCGGATTGTGAGTGTCAAGGGCGCTCCGTAATCACGTCTTTACAAATCGGAGATCTGGGGCAGGGCTGCTCAACTTGTGCCTATTGGGAACGCTACTTACTATTTTTTTAAGAAATCCTGCCATAGTTTATTGGCTGATTGATGACAACACAAAAAATTTACACACAAACTTCCACCACTATTTGTTTTAAGGACTGCCCGTCCTTCATGCCCGATTCAGATTCAGATTCATTTATTTGCGAAAACATGTGTAGATAATATACATGGTATGATGCATAATATAGGTGTTACAATGTTACTTTTTTTTGCTCAACATGTTTGACCATCGCTGGTGTACAAATTAAGTCGAAAGACTACGTTTTCAAAGTGAAAAATATAAAAATACAATGAATAATAATTTAAATAGATCAACAATTAACATCAATATTAAATTAAAAATTAGGTCAATAGTCATGCGATTCAAAATAGATAGAAAAGATTCAGTCAGTATCTTCAGAGCGATTTATCATTTAAAAATTCATTAACGTCATAATAGGATTTTTCTGTAAGTATTTTTTTAAATGTTTTCTTAAACTGGTCTGTGTGTAAATTCTTAACACAGTTAGGGATATTATTATAAATTATTGGCGCTCTGCATATAACGCTTTTATACAGTAGCGCTGTCTTAGCTGGCTGAACACGAATTTTACTATTATCCCGGCGATTTCGTATTACAATGTCCGATATTCGAGGAAACAAATTGGGGTTATTTTTAACAAATAGGGCTATTTCCAAAATATAAAGTAACGGAAGTGTGAGTATTTTATGCTTTGTAAAAAGTGGCTTACAGCTCTCCGTACTTTGAATACCAAACATGGCACGAAGGCATCGTTTTTGCATTATAAATGCCATATCTTTATTTGGTGAGTTGCCCCAAAAGATAATGCCGTATCTGAGGACAGATTCAACAAGTCCATAATAAGCCGAGAGTAGCACATCAGTGTTGATGGATGAAGCAAGTTGGTACAAAGCATACGATTGACTACTGATTTTTTTGCATAGTTTGTCAATGTGTTCTTTCCAATTTAGTTTACTGTCTATAATTAAACCGAGAAAACGGGCATTAGTTACTTCATTTAGAGTGTAATTATCATGAACCAAATTTACATTTAATGGATTATGCAATCTTTGTCCAAAGTGCATTATATTTGTTTTTGATATATTTATTTTTAAATTATTATTATCAAGCCAAGAAATTATAGATGTCAGTGAATTATTTATGTCAAATTTATAAGTATTAATGTCCTTACATGCAATTGAAACTGTACTGTCATCGGCAAATAATGTCATAGGTTGAATCGTTGCCTTTGGCAAGTCGTTGATATAAATAGTGAACAACGGTGGCCCTAGCACACTGCCTTGAGGAACACCGTATGTGACATATTTCCTCACGGAGCTGAATGTTTCTTCTTTTTTTGTTTTAGGATTTACTCTAGTTATTTCTGTTATCTGTTGTCGATTCGTTAAATAGGATCGAAATAAATCTAAAACATTGCCTCTTATGCCGTATGCGTCAAGTTTACTGATAAGTATATTATGATCTACATAATCAAATGCCTGTGACATATCGCAATAAATAGTACAAACTGGAACTGTTTTGTCAACGTGGCTGATAACATTTTGGATAAATTCATAAATGGCCATATTTGTGGTTTTATTTTGTCTAAAGCCCTTTTGTTCATTGCACAAAATTTTATTTTTTTCAATATATGAATTAAGTTCACCATAAAGATATTTTTCGATTTTTTTTTAAAATATTGGTATAAGTGCAATAGGCCTATAATTCACCATTAACTGTTTACTTTCTTTTTTGAATAAAGGTTTTATAACTGATAGTTTAAGATCTTGTGGAAATATTCCAGTTGTTATCGACAAGTTCATAATGTGACACAGGTGATGGCATATATCCTCATTTACTGCTTTAATTATTTTTGTAGAGAAACCATCGTATCCTACACTATTTGTATTTTTTAGATTTTTTATAATTTTATTAATTTGGTAGGATGAACTTGGTGCAAGAAACATTGAATTTAATAGGTGATTAATTAAAGACGTTACATTTTTCCCGGCATCCGGAAGGGGTTTGACTTTTTCAATAAAATAATTATTAACTGCGTTCGCAATTTCTGTTGGATTATTAAGGACGTTGTTTTCATCAATTTGTATGTTATCAATGGATTCTTTTGGGGTGTTAAGTCTCGTTTTATTTATAATACGCCACGCTGTTTTAGTCTTATTTTGAGACGTCATTATTTTATGGTTGTTTTGCGCGCGTTGTGTTAATTTTTTTTTTTTTTTAAATAACCGACTGTAATTTAAGTATTTTAATTTGTTCTCTTTTGTTGTGTTTAATCTAAATCTCCATAGCAAATCCTTTTTTTTTCGACTGCAAAGTTTTACACCTCGTGATACCCACTTCGATCACTCCGATCGGTCACTGATGTTCGCTCGCTGGTTATACGAGTAGATATAACTATTTCGTCTACCCTCGTTACTTATCCTCGTTGTAATTTCCTTGTTGTAATTTTTTTATTAATAAATTATGTTGTTTTAATTCCCTAAATTATGTTTATTTTGGTGCACGGTAATCGGTTAAAACCAATATTGATATTCTAAAATATTTTTAAGACACTACCTTAACTCTTGCTATCTCGGTCAACCATATAGGATAAACTTTCTACCTAATAACATTTCCAATGTCGCATCAAAACAGTTTTCGCGGGCCGTAGGTTATATACCCCTGCTCTGGAACATTCACAAAACTTCTGAGGGCAAATGTCAAGAAAATCGACTTTTCCCATACACAGCTTTTATTCGGGCGCCGGGCGGGAGCTAAGAAGATTGTACGAATGTCATATTATTATTATTGGATTCCCTTTACAAATGTCACATCACACCGACCCATATCCTTACTGGCGTAAACAGACTTATCCTTACTTAATATTATAAATGCGAAAGTAACTCTGTCTGTCTGTCGCGCTTTCACGCCAAAACTATTGAACCGATTTAAATGAAATTTGGTACACATATAGTGTAGAGCCTGAGTAAGGACATAGACTACTTTATATCGACATACCACGCGGGCAAAGCCGCGGGCGGAAGCTAGTATTCAATAAAACATAGAACAATGATAAGCCGTATTTGGACGAAAAATAAATACTTATAGTAAAAAAATTAAAGTAATAAAAACTAAAACCCAACTACGACTAAAAAGGTATAAACAAGACACCACAGATAGACAAATTAAAAATCCGGAGTCACACGTGTTAGGGCATAAATCGAACAGATTACGTGTGACTCCGGATTTTAAATTTTTAGGTTCTGTGTTTATGTCCTCTAGAGGGCGCCATTTTTAATTTAATGTAACGTCACATAACCTATAACCAGCGAACAATCAAGACGCTTCCAACGATACCTCATTTGTCAAATTGTGATGAGTGGTTTAGAAGATAGGAGGGAACAGATGAACATACTTACATATAGTATACATACATACCGGTCAAAATCATAACCCTCCTTTTTCTTCGCCATAGTCGGGTAAAAAGAGCCATCTACCCTACGATGACACAAAATCAAAATAATTATTTTTCACATAAACCTACAATGGGCACGTAAGAAACGTCAGAAGCTAGGCGCACGGTTCCCATTAGTCATTTCCTATAGAGAAGAGCCGGCAAGAAACTCCACGGTTACTCTTCAAATTAAAGTATGGAAGGGCAGTGTAGGCCTGTCAACAAACAAAATATAAAATGGTCAACAAAACTACAGTCTACAAAGCCTTTCAGGTTGATAATTATAAACAAGCTTCATCTGCTCGCGATTTTGTCCACGTGAAAGTGAACTATACCTACCGACGGCATTTCGGTAATACTGTAGCTTCGTATCAGTGAAAGGATTTATAATCGGGTCAGTACTTCCAGAGTGTCCTAAGGAAGCGGTTAACGGTCACACAACAAAAGCTGTGGAAATTCACAGCGCCTTAATGTCAAATCTGGTGAAAATAACTAATTTTTATGACGGAACCGTTTTCATAGGAAACAAGGCTTTATAAACAATAAATAATTATACTTCAACAGTTTAGATCGTTATTTAAGACATTGTTAAATAAATAAACAGTCAGCTTTCAATACCAGAGTTTAACGAATGTAAACTTTGAAACGAAGATGAATGAATACGTTTGTGAAGTTTCAGCGAGTTTCAGTAACAACACAAGGCCGAGATTAAAACATCATTTTTACGCTTCAAAAGTTACAAGTGCTTACAATATTCGCTGAACAATGTCGGCTGCTTTCCATGAAAATTCTGAATATCATCTTGTCCGGCATAACATCACGCCTACATTCCCGAAAGGGATACGCAGAGTTGAACATTGTTTTAGTCGACTTCGTAGTTAGTTTACCACTGTTGACAACAATAATTAGCTTACCACTGTTGACAACAATAATTCCAAGAACATTGAAACTTCGCTAAGGTTTTATTTTTACTGCAGAATAGGCTTGCTTGTGACCTCGATCTCACTTGATGAAAAGCGATGGATGACGTCTGTGATGGAACGAGCGTGCATGTTGAAGATGCCTGTTTAGTCTAACTTTGAAGGGTGACGGGTTAAATAATATTATAACAGCCTCGTGGCTAAATAATATAATAACGGCCGCACGGGTCAATGCAAGGTGAAGCTACGCTTGTCGCGGTCGGTTCGTGGATGGGTGACCATCCATTACATATCGAGACCCCTCCGTGCCTCGTAAAGTACGGCAAACCGCGGCTGTCATTCGTAGATCTTGACAGTCGAAACGGGTAGACAGAAGTCCAAAAGACAGACTACCAGTCTTACCAAAGGGCATCGCGTTACACAGTAACTGGTTTGTGGAAGTCTGATAGGCATTGGCTCCATGTAAAATATTGGTATTAACTTGCATCTGGTTAGACTGGGAGCAGACCCCAACATAGTTGGGAAAAGGCTAGGAAGATTTTTTAATAAACAATTTTCACTTGTAGATGGATACCTATATAGTTTGTACTTACCTAAAGTCTTTAGTAGAATAATAAACCTAATGTTGAGATAAAATAATAGGTACAAGCTTGGCTGAACACTCCTGACTCGGAAGACATTAAGCCGATACGAGGAGACACCGCGGCACCGATGAGGGCATGTAGCAGATATATTGCGAGCTAAAGACCTGCAGTACATTAGTAACATCATGTAACACATTACAGCCCCGCACTTACACACTATAGTATACAACATATTGTACATGTTGTGTCTGCCAGTCTGTCTGACTGGCTCGTTGGTCTAGTGGTCGCAAACGTACTGCTGACCATGAGGTCCTGGGTTCGATTCCCGAGTACGGTAAAGTGTTATTGTGTTTTTCCATCTGGAATTTCTCAGTAGCAGCCCGGAGTCTAGATTCGTGCCCGGTTGATGGCAATAGACTCGCCTCCTATTACATGAGGCATAAACAGAACTGGCAAAATGTGAGTGTACTATTGTACACCTCTGGGCAATACAGGCGTGATGTTATAACTAAGGTGTCGGTACTTGTTTCGTTTGAAATTGCAAAGATTAGCTGTTGTTAACAAAACTTGTCAAAATGGAGAACAAAGTAGTTACTAGAACAGTCTCCTCAATACGTGTATGTTTCGTGTTTCATACTCGACATGTTTTTGATAAGTATTTTATTTATCAAAACTAAGTACTTACACCAACTTGTGGGTGTAAACGCGGAGTGATAAAATAAATAAATCGTTTATTTCAGACTATTTTTGTCCTTATTTTGTTATTTTTATTGCTAGCTAATGAAAATAAATACATAATGCATAGTGGTACGTAAGTTTCTCAAAGTTGGGAAAATTCATGAAATTGATTCGCCTTTAATCTGCTGAATCTTGAATTGAATGAATTGTTTGACTTCAAATCTATAACGTCACTCCTGCACAGGTCGCGCCCACCGACAACCGGTTGGCGACACTCTCAGACATCTCCTTCCCTCTTAACCTCAGCTCCAAGTAAATACCAAAAGCCACCAACATTCCCAGACATAACCAACCGTAGTCCCTGCCCAGCTCTTACATCAACACTAAATCGAGTTTCCCCAACGAATTCAGACATCATACAATCTATCTGGATCATTTTCAACAGTCTGACCTTGGGTTAGCTTCAATGAAATTTTGTCGAGTACAGTCGGGGGCAAAACCATTTAAACTTAACGCAAAAAAGTACAAAAAGGCAGTTTTTGTTTTGTTTTGTATTTCCATCAGGCGAGATTGGGATCGAGATCAGCCTTAAGAAGAATACCTATTACTGAATAAACGAAGATTTTTAAAGAATGGAACTTAGTTGAAGTGAGCTATCAATATGTCAATCCCTAGCGTCAGGTAAAATGACAGCACATTTTATGTTTTCGCGGAGAGATTTTTACAGAATAGATCGGCACGCCCATTCAATTAATGAAAAGTAAAACAAGTTTCGTAGTAGAGTACTATTTCAAGCTAAAACAATACAATAAGTATATATTCATAATTTCTATCAAAACATGAGGAGAAAGTAGTTGTTGATTTTCACTGATTGTGTACATATTTTTGCCCACGACTGTACCTACGAGTAGACTCCGACGGGGTGGGCGGAGGGACTCTATTCCCTGCGTAATGGAATGAAACGAATACGATCTAATGTGATTGGACCCTTACTGAGGAGTCTGAAGGAAACAGCTAAGAGATCCTATTTTTACACAGAAAAATATTTAGTACCGACATAGCAATACAAACACAATGTACAGTTATTATTATTTGTGAAATAGTAGCTCAGGATCGTCACCCTGAGCTACTTGTACAGGAATATACAGTACTCACAACTTTACCTATTGGGACCAACCCTGAAATCGCGAAAAAAAACAGCTGTTCCCTACATTTATCTGTTGATTCCAAGGTTGGTCCGATAGTGAAAGTTCTTCTTAATTATGAGAACAATGACCCCTTAAGAGGATGCCCATGAATTCAATTTATCTGTCTGTATGGGAGATCTCTCTCCCAAAAGATTATGCGAAGGGGATTATGTGTTCATGTCAGTAGTCATACTCTTTCTAGTCATCATCTCTCCCACAATCCATCACAAAATTGTAAGTTTTCCATCACACACAATAAGATACAGAATAAGATAATCCTTTCAAAACTACAAATTCCTTATTAATTCTAATAATCTGATTCATTATTTTTACTATTCCAGTATTCATAATAAAAATCAATACTAGCAATTGGAATACCACCTCTCATACATATTAGTTCACAACTCGGTACTGCGACTGCATCATAACGAATATATTTAACTGGTCACTTGATATGCGCGGCACGTAGCACCCCCACTACTTCCACCCCCGACGCTGCAATGTAGACTGCGCGCCGCCTAATAACTGATATTAATAGAAAGATTGGTTTGTAATGAAATCAGGCTGTTAAGTGGGCTTGGACGGTGACTATTATATTTCATGGGGGAACTAATACTAAGTGGTTTATTAGTCTAGTGCTGTAAATTAACACTTTATGATTTTGGTTCTCAGTTGGTAATTTAACGGTTTTTATGAGGGTTTCATTTTATAATTGGAGTAATTTGTTAAAAGATATATGTATAATATGAGACTGTTCAAAGTTCAGGACGATCGGATCTTTGTTAAACGTGGTGAACTTTCTTTTTAACCCCCGACGGAAACAGAGGGGTGTTATAAGTTTAACGTGTGTATCTGTGTATGTGTGTATCTGTGTGTCTGTCTGTTCCATCGTAGCTCCCAAACGGCTGAACCGATTTTGATTATTATTTTTTTGTATGAAAGGTGTCTTGATCGAGAGTGTTCTTAGCTACAATTCAAGAAAATCGGTTCAGCCGTTTAAAGATTATCAGCTGTTTTCTAGTTGATGAATGAATGTGTGCATCTTCCACAGGTCTGATCGATTCGAAATTTAGTATTCTGTTACTTCAATGATATTAGAAGAACATAGTAACCATGAACTGATGCTGCAGCAACACCTGGAATTCGCAGGATACCCAACTCCCTCACTAACTTACAGCACCGGTATCGTGTTTTTGGGCTCATTGGAATGGTCTCAATAAATAGGTTATAGATAGATCGTGAACGGGTCTAATGATGGAGTAGGAAAGAGCTTTTATTGAATTTCACTTGTTCAATTGATTTGAAATTACCCATTTTAATGCCGTAGAACGATAAAATTACCTACCACCTTAAAAAAAACCGTCACTAATACTCACGAAAATCTATCAAATTGGATTAAACCACTTTATATTGTTATTACTTCTACTACACTTATATAATCATTATCAATAATAGCGTAATAACTCTCTAAAGAGTAAAAAATTTAAAAACAGGAAATAAAACAAATCAAAAATTTTAAAAGTATCTCAAGTTTAAAAAGCAGGAAACAAAACATTAATTAAAAATTTAAAAACCCCCGACACAAACAAAAACCTCTAAAAAGAAAAAAAAATTATATATAAAACTTAAACAGGGTCAATCCCTTAAAGTTTTATACAAGATGTTGGTAATATTTTGTTCCAAGCGTCGCCGTCGTCGCGTCGGAGGACGGCTAAGTAGTATATAAACTAGGTGGGTAAATAATGAATGAAACTAGGTTCGTATTTTAGTAAGCAAAATATGATATAAAATAAACAGGTATTAGGTATATACTACTTAGCCGTCCCCCAACGCGACGACGGCGACGCTTGGAACAAAATATTACAAACATCTTGTATAAAATTTTAAGGGATTGACCCAGTTTAAGTTTTATATATATAATTTTTTTTCTTTTTAGAGGATCTTGATTGTGTCGGGGGTTTTTTAAATTTTTAATTTATAGATATTTTAATTACCAATGTAGAAGATAATGATCAATAATAAAAATCTATAACGAGAAAATGTGTGTTTTATTTGAATTTAATCTTACACTCTAGGACGATGTTTTCAAAATGCTATGCGATCTAGGTAATATGAATTCCTACCAAAGTATAAATAAATGACATCTAAAAAAACATTAGAACAAAGTCGTGTGCATTGAAGTTAAATAAATATGTTCATATTATGTACATATTTATTTACCTACCTACCTATTTCAATATAAAAACTAGAAGATTTACCAAATAAGTAAAATGCTACTTTTACTTTATTTAAAACATCAAACAAGATCTTTTAGCTTACCTAGCCACTTGGTGAGTATATGTTCCTTGCTTTGTAGGCAATAGAAATAACATAGTGACAGCTGACAGGTATTTACTGGCATGTAGTTCTAAGACCTACTTACTACTACCTATTCAAAGGATTATTTCATACTAAATATAACCTCAAAATCTTTGTTTTTTATTTAAATAAATGCTTCCTACGAGTTGTCCGTCATTAAACTTTGTCTTCATGGGCTTATACTTGTAATTTAGAACACGCAAATTAATTATCCTTCGCTGTTGGTTGTTGGGGGCGATAGATGTATGGATGCAGAACAATCTCCTTTGCACATGACTTAGATAATGCGACTTGGTTGACTTCACGCCATGATTTATGTTAATGCGTGTCTGGGTTCATTGGATTTGTCTTTACTAGTACCTTTCAAGTGAAGGTGATAGAACAGATAATTTAACAAATTCTAATATTAATGTTCAGCTTTTGTATTTTAATTCACTATAGAAGAGCTTCTGAGATACAGGTTTTACCTAGTTTGGAAGTTAGGAGTCCATATAGTTAAGCTGCCTAGTTATTATATTATAAACGTGTGCCTTAGTTTTAAACAGATATTTTTGTATTAGGCTATATATCATTTTTCTCTTGTCCAATCGATGATTTTCTTATCATCTGCCAAAGCTTTCAAAGTCTAACAGGATGCATCAGTACCTATGTTATATGGAGCGACTGCCTATCTGACCTCCACAACCCAGTTTGGGTAACACGATGAATACGATGATACCCCTTGGTAAGACTGGTTGTTAGACTTCACTCACACTAAATTATCTTGCAAGTAAATTATGCTGAATTGCATAGTACTGCATAGAATTTAATTTGTGAATGTACAAACGGATACGATTGGTAACAGTCTTTGCACAGTTATTTACCTCTGACGGCAGTAAAGCAACAGAAACCTTATTAAACGAGAATAAAGATCTCTGATTAAAACAACTGTGGAAGGACTGTTCTTATAACAAGAACTTTTCTAAGTTCGTGTAAACTAGGCATAAGTGACATTTTAACGATTCCCTCGCAAAGAGATTCGTTGGTTGATTCTTCCTCTCCTTATGTTCTAAATTATGATGTTCCCTTAAAAGAGGGTTCGACCAGCTATAAAATGTAACCCGAACAGGAAGTTAACCCTTACACACAATAGCTTGTATAACCTTTAACCCTCTACGTGTTTGCCATCCGTTATGATGACAGCAGGATTGAGGTTACCTTTGTGTAAATAAGGCTATATTAAGATGTTTTGTAACGGAAAATAGACATCTGTGATTCTAAACAGGGGTTTGTAGAGATGTTATTACATCGAAAACATTATCGTAAAATTAATGCGTAAAATCTTGATTTGTATAGTCTAGCAAAGAGCATACCTACCAGAGGAGCAAAAAACTTGATTTTGGCAGATTGCAGCAATATTTAAAGAAATGCAAATAGTTTGGTCTGTGTGGAGCAAAGATTGTCCCCCACAAGATGGACCAACGATTTGGTGAAGTTCACCGGAATCGATTGAATGCGGGACGCGTAGTAGCCGTCGTTGCTTGTGGCGATGCCTTAAGGGAGGTCTATGTGCAGCAGCGGACGTCTGTCGACTCGTTGTGACGATGCTTTGGGGGGGGGGTCTTTGATGATGATGAGCTGAGAATGCCATTATGTCACACATTTATTTACATGAAAGGAAGATAAAGTACCTAATAATGAGTAATTTCTGATTCACCAAACACTTTTCAATCCTATACAATCCTCATTTAACATTAAATGCCATTAATTTCGTCATTAATTCCCTTTGCATTGTCCGTTTATAATTAAATCGCGGATTCGTGTTCCCGCGTTAATATGTTTATAATGACGCGTAAATTATTCGCAGCCGATCGCTGCCGAACGCATCCGATCACTGCCGATCATATACGAGTTCGTGCGATTATGTGCGACTGTGCGGATTTGTGTGAATAATTAATTGACAAGCGTGAGTGTGTTTTGTTGATAGGTTTAGAGGCAATGAAATGTATTGGTATAGAGTTGGTTCAGACTGTAAAGGACGATAAAACGGTTTCGTGTATTTTGAGGTTGCAAACAAAATGCCATTCTGCCCTCGCTTAGAATGTGCATGTATTGTTTGGCGCATTTAGAAAGTTTTAACTTCACATTTCGAACACACGTTTAAGTTACATAAAGGCAAATATTGCAGCATTATGCTGAGGTAGGAGCCTTTTTGGCCTCGCACAGGTCGTCATCTTAGTATTTTGTTAGTTTTTATTGTTCTATTATTATTTTAATTAAGTACTTTCTGTATATTACTGCTTGTTTTTCCTGTGCGTGCCCTAAATAAAATAATTTTCTTTCTTAAATCCTATTCAAAATCCAAAGTAATTTTTTTTAACGTTATTCAACGTTCCCCTACCCGATACAACTATATTTGGAAACTAAACAAAATAGTTTAACTCCATGCGAACCTGTTAGTAGAGCTGGTTGCTATATAGGGCCCCCATATTAATAAACGCAGAGTAAAGTCAGCATAAACTTCAGATTAACATAAGTTCGTAAAACTTTACACAGTGTTTATTATTAAGAAGGGTCAGAGCCATATCAATTTGGAAATCATCCCAAAAACGTTGCAGCTACAAAATTAAATCTTCAAAAGGCTATAAATACCCCGGTGACTAGTAATCTTGTATAGATCCAACTCAGGTCAAAGGCTTCAATCTAGGCGAGGCGGAGATCAGAATCTGATCCTTTTGGCTTCATTAATAGTTCGCCCGTCAGCGATCGAAGTTCGACCTAAATGTTACATTCTGGTGGAGTAGGTAATGCTCAAATCGTTCCACTTCAATGGAAAGTCGTAAATTGGTGGAGGACTAGCACGTATCAAAAGATAGTCGATATTATTATGATTTATTTTTTAATACTTTCCCAGCAGACACAATAGTTAAAACAAGTGATTGCTGTGTGTAATAAATAAGGGTCAGTACAAGTGGAATTATTTAAATATGTTAAGGCACTAAGCCATACTATTTCTATGGTATACTATTTGTATGGCGTCAGTAACTATTTCCCGGAAAATATTCTTTGAAATGAGTCTTTACTATTTCTTAATATCTACGTTTAACGATAATTGCTTATTCTTTTACTTTGTCTAAAACAGCACAAACCTAAAAAACTAGCATTCCTAATCAAACACATTTGGTTCAGAAGTACACTCCGCGGTTTAGGGTTGACTAGTAAGGACCTCTCGATACGTACACTGGCGGCCGAAAGAAGTGGCACTTCAAAATAAATCTGAAATGTGGTACGAGTACTTCGGTACAGGTTATGATATAGTTATATGTATAAACGTGTGAGAGAGGGTTTAAAAATAACTTAATAGGCAACAAATAAATGTAATGTTTAACCCAGTGGCTTTTACTACATTATTAAATAATAAATCAAATTTCACATTCATTATTTATATTCATAGAAGCTTTGTATAAACTATTACAAAAAAATCCTGCTTACTTAAAAAGTTTCAAGAAATTAATAAACATTCTACCTATTTCAACATTCAGATCCTGTATCTAAACTATAAAGATACACTTGAAGCCACAATCATTAAACCCGTCCGACTCCACCGCTCCGTAGAGTCATGTATTTCCAACCGCACCACATAAGCCATTGTCTGTCGCACTGAATTACGTTAACCTATTCACAAGATATTCTATCCGACAGCACACTGCTACCCACTGAGATAATTCGACCAACAACATGCAATAATAATGGGCAGAAGTTCTAATGAAAACCAAAAATATGAGGACTGGCTGCGCCGCCATGAGGTCGCGGTGAGGTATGACTCTTACTGTGAGCAGAGCATCAGGTACCTTGTAACAGTACAATCAGGGAAAATAATTGAAAGACAAGAAAAAACTATATTTGACCCAGTTGAGTGCACATAAATACAAAAAATCTGAAAAAACTGTATTGTGTGCAACTGCTTAACAAATCGACTACGAACATAAATATTATTCGTAAATTCAAACAATAATTCAATATCAGTCGTCTATAAAATGGAAAATGATGTGACAATTAGCTCAACAATTAACTTATCTGATTGTACGTGTATACTAACTAGTGAAGTAACTATCATTACAACGTTTAAGAATAAAGACAATGTTCCAATCCCTGCAGTTAAGTTAAATGCTCTTCAGTGATTTGAAGTGTTCGTTGTTTTGCGGTTTCAGAGGTAAACATAACGCTGATTAATTTTGTTAATATGTTAGGAAAAATCGTCTACGCGTAACAATATTTGTAAATGAGTGATCACCATATATCTATCAACATACTTAATGTATCTGTCCTTGCTTGACTGTTAATACTTTATGCCTATTGTAGTCGATATAGTAATTTTATTCCAGGTACATTTTCATCACATATAATTATACAAATGAATACATAAGCAATACTGTTAAAAGAGTAACTATGGAGTTTCTTGCCCATTCTTCTCCATACAACCTTTTGGAAGGGGCAACTAGAATCAATTCTGTTTTCTTGTCTGTTGACATTCAAATGTGACTTTCAATGGCCTATTTGAAATAAATAGAATTTGAAACGCACATTTTTTGGAGTAGATCTTCTGTCCTTCTCTACCTATCGCCCGTCCGCACGCTGTCACATTCATGCATAGAACCTTTAGTAACGTCATTGTGAATTAATATTTGGAGCATTTAAACTAAATACGCTGCATGCTGGTCTGTGGATAGAGTATTAAATGTGAGCTAAATCGCCGTATTCGAGATATTTGAATTTATTAAGAACTTTTTTTTTCTATTGTAAGACATTATCGGTAGAAAAAGTTACACTTCGATTGGCCTTACTAGCACAGGCCCTTCTAATTTTTGTGTTTGTCACGAAAGGATAAAACAGTTAAATAAAAACAGCTACAAACAATACATGAACTTGATAAAACTAAGATTGCGGTTCATTAGGGAGTGCCACTGTTGATTGTATAAATGATTGGTTGCAGTCAAGTAGGTAGGTAGATATAGACGTGTCTTGGCCACACAAGACTCGTCCTGCTGTCATCGGGAACTCGTAATGGAAAATGCAACAGCCCAGTAATTTCAAATGGCCCATGCGATTTCAAATTCAACGCACGTGCCTGCAATTTCAGTGGTACCATAACCTTATGTATGCAGGAGTCTGTCCCGTTGCTCCCACTCAATGACTATATAGTTTAATTTTCTTTGCTCCCACTAAAGTACCAGCACCTGACAGACATGAGTCTTTATAACATCAGTAGCTTTATCATACAACTGATACAAAACAATATTTTAGCCGCTATTCAGGCGGTGTGGTCAAACAATAGTTCTTTGCGCGAGTTTATAACAGCGGCTGTAAAGTTTGTGGCAACTATTGGACGTGCCAACCACTATCGATAGCAAATACGTGGCAGGGGTGTCGCATCATAGATTTTATAATTATTATTTTCAACCCACTTGCTCGTAAAGTGGCTCTAATTGAACCGCTTTTAGGTTCATAATGCAGTGTATTATGGAAGCGTGCTTTTTACTTTATATTACCGCACTAGTGCGGTAATGTGCGCCACAGATTACTATTTACTAGTCGGAGTAATGACATGGCAGTATGGAATTAGTAAGAACTATCATGGCAGCATGGAATTTGTATCCAATAGAAATAGTTTTTGGTGAAGTTTTTTACCAAAGACAAGCGCTCAAAAGCAAGTTTTTATTTAAAACAAAGAACAATATGCAAAAAAAAAAACCATGCATGTCCATGGGATTTTTTTTAACCATAACTAAACGTCAGTGGGATACTATAGGTACATTGAATTAGTATAAACTATCCTACTAATAAATGAGCATTCTCTATTTACACCCGAGAGACGCGCAGAGACTTGCGCTTTTTTCCGGTAAGACTGCGGTTGGCACGCGCGCAGGCCACTTGACCCGCCCCGACGAACCCCGCTGGCCTGTTCGTGTGCCACCGCGTTCGCGCGGAATTAATCTCTGTCATTCTGTACTATTAAATAAGGGTATATATCGTCTGTGGCTATTTCAGTCTATATTGTTCACTACCCTAACCCCATTTGCGTATAATGTTTTATTAACATTATTCTATTTTTATATAGGCTGTTCATGGGTATTACCAGTGCCTTTATTTACACCCGCTTGCTCATCGCTAGCGGAAAAAACAAAACCAGCCGCCATTTTCCATAAATATAAGTTAACTTTTTTGTTGTGTGGTTAAAATCATAATTAAAAATGTCGATTTCACGTAGGGGAGAAGAGCGTAAATAATAACAAATAGATTTGACTCCGCCACGGTACGTTTAGTTAAAGTAATATTTTTTTCTTATTCAAATCATATTTTTTTGTATAGGATGTCTAACGGTTTTGCCAGTGCCTTTATTTACACCTATGGAAAAACAAAACCAGTGCGCCATTTTCCATAAATATTTATTATCGCTTTCGTTGTGTGGTTAATTATTATAATCAATACAAAATTTAAAGTATTGTCACCAACTGACATAGAAGTTTTTAAAAGACACTCCGGATAGTCAGTACCTGGCAACAAAGGTCAGTTAAACTTAAACGGTCTTATTACAAGAAGCAGTTTAACTAAAAACCCAGGTTTAAACCTCTATAAACTACGGTTTAAACAAAAATGTTATTACAAATCGTGGTTTTTCGAAAAACCATAGACCATTTCATGGCCTAACCCTAAACCTCGGCGGCCCCTAGTTTAAAAACGATCAAACGGTGGTCTAAATCGTATCTGTCAAAGTTTCTCTTTTAGGTTAAAATCAATAAATTAAAGACGGATTTCAAGTTCATCGAAGTACCTAATTTATAATTACTTACTTTTTCCTCGGTGCTCCAATTCTCAGATCGTTTTTTCTTTTGTTGGTACATTACAATATAATATTAAAATTACTAAACAAGGTAATACTATTAACAAAGAGGCAATTGTTGTATTAAAGACTTCGATAACTTAAAAATTCCAACGCTAAATGAACTTTGTTCAACTTGCGATGGTTTTGTTTAATGTTATGGTTTCATATATCGCGCGAAAATGATACGTTTCGTTACACGTACTAAGATGTATTATTAGTAATTAATACGACATTAAGTAATGTGCTTAAACTTAAACAAAACTGCAATCGACGAAATAACTAATGTTACATGCAAAATAACAGTCTCAATATTTTTAACACTCCTAAACATCATAATAATCATTAGCATATTAACAAAAAGTATTCTTTTCTGAGCATACGGAACGTTGCAATTGAATGATATCATGGTGAACGAATAATATTTGTATTAATCTGTGGTTGATATAAAGACAACGGTTCAAATGACGGTACTAAGAAGACTACGGTTTTTTAAAGTTTTGTAATACGGACAAATTTAGACCATGGTTTTGCAGATAAGCCTGGACTTGATAGGACAGGTTTAAAGCAAGGTTTATTTCGTTTTTTGTAATAAGACTGTATAAATCTATCATCTCTATAGTTACGTTATTGTAGCATAAGTTCTTACAACAGGTCTGTTTTTTTCCTCGCAAGTGTGTTGAAAAACGTCGTATGAAACGCGTGTGCATTGATTATTAGAGCACACTCGTATCACAATGTACTATTATAGAAGATTATCGTATACACTCATCGTATACACTTATCGTATACACTTATCGTAAACACTTATCGTAAACAGTCAAATACCCCTTCAAAATGGTTGAGGTATAAGTTGTTGATCCATGCGTCATCTTCGTGAACAGGCGCCATCACTTGGGACTGGACACATCTCTGAGCTGCCATGGCTAATTTTAATGAAGTACTTATTTTACTTTAATTGTTTGTCTTTTTTTTATTCTCTGGACAATTTTTGGTGCACGTTTTTCTACATGTTTCTCACATGACATGTATATTTTCAACATGAATGGTGTAACCAATATTTGGTAACTATATTATTTTGTTTTAAAACAGTGTCCACTTGTCCATGGAGTTTCTTGCCCGTTTTTGTCCAAAAGAACTACGCTTTGGAATGAGAAACTTTACACAATTACCCCAGCTGTTGCATTATTAAAATTGTGTAAAATGATGTTTAATTTTTGTGATTATTGTTGTTTTGTTGACAAACCGCGCATGAGCGAACCTAGCGGTGCCGCGGTATCGGCCAGCGAGCGCTGCATCCGAGTTGGATTTTTAAGACCCCAAAATAAGAATTCTGAAAGAGAGGCGCATTCATTGTATTGGATTGTTCAATCATAATTTTAGAAAAGCAAAATGTGAGTTATTTCAGGTTTGGTTCAATACATGCCATGCGATAAGCAGAAAGTCTATCGCCACTAACAAAACCAGACTAGGACTAGATTTGATATTCCAGTAATAGTAATACTGGAATATCAAATGACATTACAGAATAATATTCTTAAATAAAGTTTCATAATATCATCATTGTTCGGTATCATAATATTAGTAATCTGGTTTGCAGTTTGGCTTTGTCCCAAATCTTTGCGGTAGTAATCGGTTGGAAAATGTGTACCACAAAATGTTTGAGTGGATAAACTCGATAGTAAGCTAGATACAAGCAATTTATTTAACATAACGCCTGTATTCCTGGAAGGGTGAGGCAGAGGTGTATCCATAGTACGTCCACATTACGCCAGTTATGTTTAAGTCCCATGTAATAGGAGGCGAGCCTATAGCCATCAACCGGACACGAATCCAGACTCCGAGCTGCTACGGAGAAATTATGTATTAGATATTATATAGATAGAAAGACTCAATAAAGAGGCAGTCAACATTGGACATCTACTATACTAATATTACAAAAAGAGAGAGCGAATTGTGTGAGTTTATGTTTAAGGGGAGGGTAATGTCCGGAACCACACCTATTTGAAAAAATCTTTCACTATTTGAATGATACGTTATGATACATTATGCCAGATGGACATAGCCTATATATTACTTGAATATAATATATTTTATTTTATTAAGTAGGTTCTTAATAATACTCATGAAATACTATGTTGAATTCATGCAAGCTTGGTACTTTATGTTAGGTTACTGCTCAGAACTTGTGCACAGCGAACGCGTTGTGAACCGTCTTCATAATGTAAACTGCACTCGTGAGGAGCCGGACTGTTCCCTGTTAATAAATAAAATAAGTTAACAGGTGTAGTAAAATCTTGGAATGACTTTGACGTGACTGGAGGGTCACCATAATGATGAACTTTTTATTTACAGTCGGGTTTTGACTTTTTCTTTTCTGACGTTACCTATTTACGTCTAATAATCTGCCATTTTGATTTAATAAAAATAAATTCCCATAAACTATTGCCCAACCTGGACGAGTCGATGGACACCACATGCATAAAAATCCATCCAGCCGCTGGGTTTAAAGAATCCCACATACAAAGGCACAAAGATACATAGATACTTACGCATGAAAAACAAACATAGGTTATTTTTGTTTTTGACCCGTATCTAACAACATAATCTTGACTTTGCTGTCGCTAAAAATGTGTCCGCGTGCTTCAAAATCGCTTGACACTTTGCTATAGTTGCTTGGTAAGCGACTATGGAAATAAACGGTTTTTTAATGATTTTGTAACTTTCCATCTGCGTGCCACCCCTGGTTGTTGCCATAAAACTCCAATCGTTCGGATTTGTTAGTATTCGCGCGAGACGTTACCCGCGATATTGTCGTATCGTCGTATTCTGTTGTATTGTCGTAGTGCCGGTAAACGTGTGTTATATAAATGACGCTATTGTCCAAGATGCTTGTTGTTCAAGTTTTATAGCTCTTTGTTACAACGGCGAGTTTACAACAAAATGGAATGGAATAGGTACGCTTTTATTGGTAACTTGTTTGAAACAAGTTGCAGAGACTTGTGTATGGTGCGCGCTGTCGAA
This sequence comes from Lithophane leautieri, assembly GCA_949152455.1. NCBI lineage: Eukaryota > Metazoa > Arthropoda > Insecta > Lepidoptera > Noctuidae > Lithophane > Lithophane leautieri. The sequence goes on along the minus strand of OX424484.1, from coordinate 11,898,650 downwards.
TGGCATCAACAATAGTGTGAAATAAGCGACTATGTAGTTTTCATTTTACAAACTTCATGGTCGCTTTTGAAAATAAGAGGGCCATGTAACGTAACTAGGTGCGCGCTCTCGATTGGCTTCAAAAATAGAGTAAAATATTTATCCCACCAAAAACATTTCCATGTAAAATGTTGACATATGACTCGCATTGTCAAAAAGTTATCAGATCTCACGGTAGAGCCAAGTTTCTAACTCTACACGCCCTAGCTCTACAAGTCCTAACTTCCCAAACTCTAAACCTTAGTCAAAATATGTGGCAAAGACACCGACTTCCGAAATTAAAGTTATTTTCACTTTTTAGTGTTTTTTTTGGAAGTCGGTTGTTATTTTTTTTTGTAAAAAGTTATATCCCAACTTTTTGGGGAATCTAGTCCAGACAGACCCTGGAAATATAATTAATGGTGTTTTTATTTGACGCTGATCAAAAACCGACGCAGGTGGACCATAGCGGGAGAGCGGGCTGATGCAGCGGGACAAGCGACAAGCGGGAGCGGATCTGCTCTTGACGGGTAAAAGTGTTTGTAGTGTATGTCGGCGCATCATCGCCGTCGTTGCCGGAGTCACACATATTTTCTCAAATTTATCACACAAATACACAGCAATAGGAAAATGGGGATAAGAGAGCACAAATAAAATAACTTACTTCAATTCAGGGTGTTTATTCCATGAGCAGCGCACAAAGAATGTGTTTCCATTAGCATTACAACAGTTTATATACACAAAATTACCGCGAAACTTTACCGCCAAAAAGAATTTATATAAATCAAGCGGATATGCAAGTCAAAATAAGTCCTCAACTCTAAAGTTAATCACATTTTAAATAATTCAAGCGGATGTCAACATAAATCCTTATAATTCTAAAGGAAATAACATTTTAAGTAATTCAAGCGGATGTCAAGATAAATCCTTAATACCAGTAAAAGCTTAAAATAAAATCAACCGGAAACACAAATATTTTAAACAAATCAAAAGGAAGTTATCATAATAGAAACTTACAAAAATAAATCAAACCGGAAACCACTTTATTTTAAATACATCAAAAAGAAGGTATTACAATATTAACTTTTTATAAATATAAATGGAAACCACAATATTTTAAATAAATCGAAAGGAAAGTATCATAATATAAACTTTTTATAAATACCTACAACCGGAAATACAAGTATTAATTCAATAAATAACATGGAAGTCAGATTAAGTACAAAATAATTAAAACAAGCTTGAAATTAAATATCTGTTTGGCGCCCATATGTACTTACAGAAATGTTGCTACCTACTACTACCGACAATATAAACTTAAGATTATTCTTACAGAAATAATAATAATATAATTTATCTTTCGCTAATGTTAAATTGTTTTGTTATATTTTATGGCTTGCCTAGCGTTCCATTAATTTTTTATGAAACAAGTACATATCAACATACTAGCATTGAGTTGAAATACGTTGTATTTCAGCTCAGGTGCTTATTATAAATCATAAATTCGCTAAACAATGAGGGTTTTCTGAAATGACTTTCACTAGCTGGCAGTACTGAGAAGTTAGATCCGGGCACCTGTCAAAAGAATCAAAGCGCTTTTACTTTCCTTATTTTTGACTGAATGATGAACGAATAATAAAATAAATGATGAACGTCATCATATATTTTATATTAATTTTCGAAATGAAAGACCTCTTGTCAAAGTGGCGCCAACTGGTGGCGTGAATTTTCATGAAAACCCTCATTGCACAAAATGTTTACCAACAGCGTCATTCGAGCGCCAATAGATTCTTGTAGCAGTGTACAAGAATATTGAGGCACCTGAATGACATTGACAGGGGAGATGTTATTAAACATTTGTGAAATTGTATTGACAAAAGAAGATGACGGCGTTGATTCCGATTTTGGCCACGCGTCAAAATAACCTTGTAGCGATGTATTAATTACACATACAGCGACGAAACCTGTCCCGCCCCGCTCTTCCCTTGCACCAGGCCTCATAGCTTCGGGTGCGAAATTTACGCAAATTTTCACTTTCTCGTCGCGTAATAAGGCTTTTACCGCCGCCAAGTTGCGTCTGTCGGGAGCTGCATCCGGACGATGAAACAACTTTAAAAGTATTATCATATACAAATTATAACATGACATTAATTTTATTGTTTTCATCGCTAAAATAAATGTGAGGTTGTGTTTGGTACGTATGGCGAGAGGTTGCTACATATGAGTAATCTGTGGCGAGAGGCGAGATCATTTCAAAATGATGAATATGATGAGTAGTATTTATTTTCACTTTTTTAACTCCAAAAACTCCATATTATGATTATTTTAAATCTTCATGAATAATAAAATCTACCTTAGTATTGACCGAGACGTTTATACTTTCATCTTTGTAATAGCAATACTTATCTGTCCCAGAATTAAGTCAATTTATGTTCAAAATCATCAGAGACGACGTGTCTTATTTATTGGCTTTCTGTTGCTAACAAATGATGAATGTAGACGAATATTGTGTAGCTGCGATTGAAGTAAATAAGGTTTATTTTTCAAGATTTGTTTATTTTGTGGAGCCGCTTTTAATTTAGACAGTATTTTTTCTATGTTAAAGATATATTCGTAGATTGTTAACCATCCTTTCTTGTTTTGATAAAGATAGAAACAAAACGGTAAAGTAAACCACTTGAATAAATTACAGTAGGTACCTACCTATATTTTCTTGGAACACAATAGTACAAAAACTTAGTAAAATAGTAACATCGTTATCAGTAAGAGCGGACCACTTCCTAGACTACAGAAACACAATGGAAAATGCAAATGTTTTGCCACAGAGCTAGGACAGAGGAGAGACAGATGTGACACTGCGAATGATAACATTACAAGTAGGTTTTGATTTGAGACAAACAGTGCTTATAATGTCAATCGAATCTAACACATTCATCGTATTTGAATGATCAAAATAATACCAAAAAAGGTAGAAAGGAATTTCCGGCACATATTTTTACTTCATACGACGTGAATATGAACAGAATATCATTTTAATATATTTATTTGAAAAGAATGTGTGTACAGAAGTCAATTGGAAAGGATTTATTCATTTCCACTGAACAATGAGCTTTTATTTAACACTTTTTTGCACAGCGAGAATAATTATGTTATCTTTAAAACTATCATTTTACATATAGAATGTTGGCAGAAGAAAGCAGAAACATTACAAGTCTCATTCTCGGTGCTAATAAAAATGACTCTAAAGGTGGTTAATCTTTTCATTCATCAACTGTCCAGTTTTTAATTTCTCCGTTACCACATCTCCGTAATATATCTGTTGAAAGTTCCACAATACACAAAGACACCAGACGTTGTCTGACATACTAAATAATACAGTTTTTAGTTTGTAGCAACTGAAACTATTGCTCTAGGATGCAGCTCGCATTCTGTTGCTACTGCTTGTTTTTGTTCAAGCAAATGGCTTGTTTTTACTTCGCTGATCTGTTTTAGAGAAAAGAAAAGGATCTAAGCTGCTTTGAGTTAATGTGGTTTGCGTTAAGGCAAATATAGTAGAAACAGTAGTACCTAGAGGTATTTGTGAAGCAGTTCGTCTTTCACTAGCACCATATCTACCTATGTACGTCTGCAGTCAGTCGGCTCTGATATTGCAGATGTCCATAAGCGGTGGTGATCAGAAATTACCATCAGGTTGACCGTGGGCTTGTTGACTATTCAATATTATAAAATGATATGGTCCGCAATCTATATAAGTTAGATGACTGTAAGATTAAAATCAATTTTAATGAGAGGTCAGATACACAGCTGCTTCATGTAAAATACTAATATTCAGTTGCATCTGGTAAGACTGGATGCCGACCCTAATATAGTTGGGAAAAGCAAGGCAGATGATGTTGATTTTTATCAATACGTTTGAGATGTTAAAATTAATACTTGGGCTCTATAACTCATCAAACATAACAAGCCCATTACGCAATGAACCCAATAACAGAGCCGAACAAAGACAACGGCAGTAGGTAACTAGGTCACGACCTGCTACCAATACTATCGGCGGCATTGTTTGTGAACTAGCCACTACATAAACAGGTACAGAAGACCTGAGGGCCTAGACAAAGTGATGTCCTATGGGGTACTCCGATGAGCCTCAGTGCGACTGTGGAGCCACATCGCAAACGATGTCTCACCTCTTGTGGTGCTCTCTGTGCAGTAACACCTGCGCTATGGCTGACCTATGCGAGAACTATTAAAACACTTTTAACGCTAACGTGTTTTAATAAGAACAACAATAACGCTGTTGAAGGGCCGAATTCCGGTGAAACATGGAAACAACGCATACTATTTGGTAACGGCGATCTCTATACATGTTATGATCACTTTAGAGACGAAACGAGCGAATGGACATTCTATCCCCAATCTATCAAATTCACTTTGTATAAATAGAGAAAGAGTATTCTATCGTGGTTCCATCAATACTAGAATTTCAAGAAAATTCTTACTATGTACATTTGGTCTAAAACCCCTTCGTTAAATTCGGCGTACGGCGATCTCAAATTATGCATGAAACGAATGCCAGTCGCGAGTGCGCTGAACTCGCTGTACGTCAAGCGTGTCTATGTGTGCATGCGGTTGCGCTCGTTGTATGGAGCTGACCTTCTGTACTTATTTTCTGTGGTCCGACAGCGCGCGGCGCCAGGATATATCGCGAAGACGGTGTTGGCACTACACGTGGCAAACTTTATTAGGAAATCGTGGTTCCGAGAAGAATTTGTTGTTGGTTTTTTTTGGTAAAACTTGGTGTTTTTCTTGAGGTTATTTTAAAGATAAAGATATTTTATCGGAGGAGAGAGGATACTTATTAAGAAAATAAAACTTAAAAGATTGTCAAACAAGCTCATTACAAATTAGAGGATTATATCCAAGATAAGAATGCTTGGAAACATGCTGGTCTTGCTCCATAGGACAGTTTAGAGTCTGGACAAAATCAAACTGGTTGCTAATTTAGTTGTATATTTTATTATTTGTATGTCATAGATTTTTTACACTCTGTGATTGCTTGGAATCACGCACTGACTTATTAGTATTACTTGTAAAGATGTTAGGAATATTGTAATATCGTATACTTTTACAATGTTTGTAAATATGTGAGCACCATGTACCTATCACATAACTGATTTATTTGTCATTGCTCCAATTATAATTCTTTTTGCCTTTTGTGGGACAGTAATCTTATTGTAGGTACATCGTCTTCACATATAATTATATAATTCATGTATACAAAATATTGTAAAACATTTTTGAAAAGAGTAACGGTGGATTTTCATGCCCATTCTTCTCCATACGAAAGCTACCTTTTGGAATGGGCAACTACAATCAATTCTATTTCTTTGTTTTTCATTGACGTTCAAAAGTGCCTTTTATGTGCCTATTTGAAATAAATTATTTGACTTTGACTTTGACTTTGAAGAAAGTCGTAATAAAGGAATATGTTTAATGTTTTTCTCCAATGTCATTTTTTTACAGTCAACCAGGTGCAGGTATGTTTTTTATATTGAATAGCTGATCCAAGATACGTTGTGGTATCCACCTAATTCATACAAAATTCTAATAGAAGTTTTTCCCGGCAACTTTTCAATTATATTTTTGAAGAACGAGTTACGAATTAAATAAGAAAAGAGTTACGAATATTTTAAAACAAAAAGAAATCCAAATCGGTCCAGCCGTTCGGAAGATAATATCCGCTTACCAACGAACATCATTTATTTGTGTGCGTGAGTAACATACTGATATAAGTAGTAAAGTGCTGCCTGTGTGTGTGTCGTAACTGTGTGATTGATGACACGTCACCGACACGCGGCGGCTCATAAATTAAGATGCAGACGCGACATATTGTACTAAACGGTATGTTAATGGTTGGAGTCAAAAGAAATGTTACTGTGAGATTATCAGGCGTCGGCTGTTTTGTGTTAAACTTCGTTTAGCTCAAAAGGGGTCGAATTTAACGTTTCACATTATAGACAGTGTTGCTGTTCAAAGCCAAATTTTGGATTCGTTATTTTTTTTCAACAACAAATCAAGGCGATTTCTCGCATAAATTGTTGTTACCATCTTTACTCTCAATAACTAATATATTCCATACTTTTTATGGCCTTCCTGACAAGTGAAAGCAATCTCCGCCATCTTGCAAATGAGCGTTTGACAAGTTATGATAAAAACTTGGTACACCATTGACCTTTCAGTTTTAATTTGATTCTGAACTACGAAGTTCGTGCTGATACAAATTGTTAACTTTAGACGCAAAATATTTAAATTTTCTAAACATACTGTCGAATCATACTTGAATAGTAAATACAGACTGAGGCACAGACGCGCGTAGACTTAATAGAATATTAAAGGCTCTCACACACTACGCAGATAAGGTAACATATCTGTATCTGAGCGTATATCTTTCAATATGGCTCTCTATATAATTCAATTAATTAACACACACAGCGCAGATAATTTATATTTTATCGTAAAGTATCTGTGGGCACCGGCATTTATATCGAAAGATGGTGAGTATATTATCTGCGTATACAAATATATCTGCAGATAACATCTGCCGATACAAATAACGTTATAATATTTTTTTTTGCGCAGTTGCGCAGATCAAATGCCTTTTTTAAATATCTTCTTTGATCAAATCATGAATCGTCATAAATGTTACCCTTGGGTTTCGGAAATAGATTGTAAATTTCATAACTGATAGATCCTGAAAGATATTAAACTTTAGATGACGTTCTATCTAAATTCTTCGCCTTTTAGTACATTCTAACGAAACACGTGCATCACATTCAAAATCAGAATCCTCTTCTGACGAGCTGTCTAATACATCCAGAAGCAATAAACGCGAACTCATTGTAACGCTCTGTATAAACAATCCGCACCAAAAAGCAAGTACTCAATTGAAGGATTTCGCGTGAATGTATCGTCTCGTATATTATCGTATCTGCGTAGTGTGTGATACTTTCAGATATTTAAGTTTTTATACGCAGATAAAATATTATCGTACCTATTTGCGTAGTGTGTGACTCGCTTAAGTACCAATACTTTGATACTCACATAAAATATTCACATATAGGCAACATTAAGCCAATAAATAAGTTAGTACAAATAATAAACCCTGACGTTGAGAGAGCGAAATTATTAAATAACTTGTTTAATAACAAACATCATTTTATTTCATAATATTGTAGCAAATTGAATCCTTTAGCTAGAAAATAGGTTATCAAAATAAATTGCTTTTTAAGATTATAAATTATTAATAAGTAAATCGACATAACCAATATGTCGAATTATACAAACAGTTGCTAAACACTGACTGATCGGGCAATCCTAGGTTTGATTCCTGAGTGTTTTAAATACGGTTTTTATTCACATACTGTTAACCGACTGTAAAAGGAGATATTTAATGCAGGTGGGGGAGGGCAGCAAGGGACAGGCTGAATCAGTTGGGGGAGGGCAGCAAGGGACAGGCTGAATCAGTTGGGGGAGGGCAGCAAGGGACGGGCTGAATCAGATCCACTTTGAGTATAGAAAGTTTCCAGCAATTCTTTATCATTGTTTCATGCTCCAGTACTTACTTACTCACTTAATAAATATTCATTCTATACAAAATACAATAAAACTTTAATTTGTGAGACAACAATTTCTCATAAAACAGTTTCTAGTCTGTCTTTAACCGAAGGTTTGTAGTAAAACTACCGCAATTTTTGGGATTAAAAATATCCCCAATAACAAGAACAGGCTTATTTTTATCACCTACGACCGATCCACGGTTTGAAACGGGATTTATTTTACAAAAACCAGTATTAAAGTACCCGGTGTCGTTTTACCAAAAAATTGTCAAAGCTTCGCCAAAAAAGTGACGCGGATAAGTCAATATCATCGATAACGCTCATCTATATTCATAAATATTGACAAAGTTTGCAAATATCGTAAAAACCGATACCTACCTCTAGTTGGTGCTACGAGGGCACACTGCTACGAGACTACGCGGCTACGTGGCTACGAGACGAGCTACGGTAACGCTACGCGCCGCTTTAAACTTTGAAGAAATAATAAAGAAACTCATTTGAAGTTTTGACAGTAATGGCATAATCTAAGAACAATCAGAAGTCTCAATCTTCTCAAACATGATAGTAGACATCTTAATAGTGATTATTCAAAATCTTGCTACAAGTATAACCCCCTATTTACTACCTTATTCAGAGATGACTGGTGGTAATCAATGAAAACCGATTAATGATGATGTTAATCGGTTACAGGACATTGAACGAGACACAACAGAAGTTTTCTTGTTACGCCTGTGGACGTATAATGATCCTCAAAGTGTTTTTCAATCAAAATTCAAACATTATAAACGATAATTTAGTGTTGATCAAGAGAGAGTCAATAACAAAAATGCGTAACCTCCTCTTTTTTTTAAGTCGTTTAAAAACAGTAAGTTTTGTTGCAATAATTAGTACTCAACTTAGGTTGTAATATTAATAAATATTTACGATGTGTGGACTACAGAGTCGTTGGTTAAAAGGATGCATCAGAAACTTGGCATCGGCGCAAATAGCTGTCAATAAAATATTGATTATTCAAAATCAAAATCAAAATATTTTATTTCACATAAGCCTACATGGGCACTTATGAAACGTCAGAAGCTAGGTGCACGGTTCCAATTGGTCGTTTCCTATGGAGAAGAGCCGGCAAGAAACTCCATGGTTACTCTTTTAAAAGATAATTGGCTTTTACAATATTTTCGAATTACAGTGTTAATAGTTATGGGAGGACAGTGTAGGCCTTTCAAAAAGTTTCAGGAAAAGTTCATTAAAAAAATTAAAAATAAAAGTCTACAGTTCACTAAGCCTACGACGTTCTCACATTCACAAGGTAGAAAAGAATAAAAATTAATTGCAATCCTACTAATATTATAAATGTGAAAGTTTGTGTGTTTGTGTATTTGTGTGTTTGTGTGTTTGGATGTTTGTTACTCAATCACGCAAAAACGGCTGAATGGATTTGGATGAAATTTGGCAAACAGATAGTTTATAACCTGGATTAACACACAGGATACTTTTTATCCCGATATTCCCACGGGATCGAGACTTACGCGGGTGAAACCGCGGGGCGCAGCTAGTAATATAATATCGCAACACTGACTGAATATTTTGTTTCTAAAATGATGCAACACCTAATTCAGTGTTATTATTACAATTCTAAATTAATATTTAAGTGCACTTCAGAGCGATATTTGATTTAGTAATATTGTAAAATTAATTAAAACAGCGAAATATTTGACATGTATTTGGGATGTTGCCAACTTCAGAATACACTCTCATAACCTATTTTTGTGTTACTTTAGTTATGAGTCCTAGACGTATTTAGAACTTCTACTTTCCTTCTGTTGGGAGCTAAGAAACGTTCCTTTATTTTCAAGTTATACACGTAAACTAAACTAGTTAAGATCTTTCTTTTTATTTGAATTTCCGACAAGTGAAGACGTTGTATTTAAACTTTCTTCTGTTGAACGTTGAACCACGTCGTACAGAAAGTGGAGCGGGAAACATACCGTGATAGTTATAATTATTTGTGCTCAATTTGGATTAGTTTCTGTAACGAAGCTGTTATTGATGTCTGTAAAAAAATACATAACATAACAGCACGCCTGTTTTTACCAAAGAGTTTAGCAGAGGTGTAGCTATAGCCCTCATATCGCCAGTTATGTTTAAGGCCCTGTTACTAGGGGGCGAGCCTATTGCCATCAACCGGGCACAAATCCAGTCTCTAGGCTGCTACTGAGAAACTCTTGATGGGAAAACCCAATAAGATAGTGCCCGACCCGGGAATCGAACTCAAGACCTCATGCTCAGCGTTTGTGTCTACTTGACCAACACAGCAGTAAAAAATACTCCTTTTATATTTCACCCATATTTATTTCCGTGCACTCTACACCAAATAAATACTTAATACGGAATAAAGACAGTGGGCCTAGCACAAACGCTTGCAGTGAATGCAACATAAGTAACGATTTTGTAATAATATACTCGTTTCGCACAGTATTTACATAGTTTTATTTTAAGACTTTATTCTGGTCCTGGAGCTTAGTTGAGCAGATGGCATAAATAACGAAATTCTAAAACAGAGACGTCTATAAAATACTGCCTATTGTACAAATTTTTTCAATGATGTCATCAACACTGAGACTATTTCACAACAATGAATCTAATATTATTCTTCTACTAGCTTTTACCCGCGGCTTCGCTCGCGTTAAGAAGTACTATTATTAATTAGGCTTTCTTAGGGGATGCCTACGCCATAGTAGGTTTATGCATGCAAAGTCCCAGCCCGATCGGTTTAAAATTGAAAAAATTTCATACAAATTTTCATCCCCTATTTTATCCCCTTGGGGGTAGAATTAATCAAAATCCTTTCTTAGCGGATGCCTAAGTCATAACATCTACCTGCATGCCAAATTTTAGCCCGATCCGTCCAGTGGTTTGGGCTGTGCGTTGATAGATCACTATGTCAGTCAGTCAGTCACCTTTGAGTTATATATATTTAGAAGATATATATATTTAGATTTGAAACAGAGAACGAATATGATAGGTATAGGAAACTATCGGCCTATCAGTCGTATGTCCAATTGCAAAAATTCCACTCAAAAGAATAGAAAGAACACTGGACGAGCCAATAGAACAGCAGTTGGCTTCCGTAAACACTATACTCAGTGCTAGACTATATCCACGTCGTAACAAAACTCGCTCCGCTACGATTCATGATTCGCTTACTGTGAGACGCGTGTCTTATAATAAAACCAGACACCGGCTCACAGTTTCACGGAATTAAGAGAAACTTGCTATGAGTGGCAGTGTGGCAACATACACGTATGTTCGTATTTATGTATAGGTAATATGGCAACGGACACGAATTTGAAGAGTGGCAGAACTCATGCGTGTGCGGTGCGCTGTGGCGAAACTTATCGGTGTATTGTATGGCATAGCACCTATCTAATGTACCTATTGTATTGTGGTATGTTAGTAAGTTCGAAGATATCATCGAAGCTAGGAAACACCTGGATGAAGGAAACAGAATCGGGGAATACGACGGAAAGAAAAAGAGGTCATAGCAGTAGATTCCAGCACAACAGCAGTAGTCATTCAGGAGTTTGGAAAGGGGCTACAGACGTGTGGGATGTGCGTTACTTTGCGTCTTTCTGTTCGATCCCAATTTATTTGTCGCCGAATATATCTTCTTTCATACATCTCTATTTGCCTCCATCTCAGTAGTCATCCTCTTTATATTCTAGTCATGTCATCTTCCACATAGACCATTCACTGCAATGGTCCACCGCGCATCGGTGCAATGGTGCCGGCTTCCAGTCTAACCGGAATACCGGATGCAGCTGAATACTAGTATTGGGGCGAATGCCTATATGCCCTCCACAACCCGGATACTGGATAACACGATATTATTGGCCAGACTGCAGAGGCCCATCGTCCTGTAAAATTAATCAGAAATGTAAATCAGTGCCAACAGTAAGAGACGAGGTTTCGGAATGTCTGACATAGCGCTGAACAAATCGCTTCGCGCTAATTGTTGATTAATTTAAGGGAGTTGGCAGAACGCCAGCCGAGCTCTTACTAAACAAAATACAAATAAAAAAGTCGTTAAGTTTGAGTTGGATTTTTGTAGACAGTGTTCCGTATGTAGCTACTTTGGTTAGTTATAACTTAGGTAAGGAAATATGGTTGAGAAAGAAAGGAATGAAAAAACACGTCATGAGAAAAAAAAGTTAACATATTTTTACCCATTGTTTCAAAGCTTGTGGATGATTGGGCTTTGACAACACCATAAAATTACAAATTCTTACACTAGTACTATTTATGTGTAGCTAGACAAGTCATATAAAAAAACTAGCATTTCATTCTTAGCTCAGTTTACCATGGTTAGTATTGGTCAGTAACATTTACAAGAACTTTCTATACAAAAAGCGCTCACCATTGGAAATACCCTCTTACACTACTTCATAAACGTTCAATTCAACGCTCACCGTAAGCCGCTCTCTCAAAAGGCAGTAATTGCGTCAGTAGCACCTTTCACCTTTCACCACGGAACCCTAATACTGTACGTGCTTCGTACGTTTCGGTCTGAACTCGGCTGCACGGGCGAAATCAATGTCGGCGAACAGTTGATATCTTCAAACAAGGTATAGTACGATAAAAATTAAACGTTCCATCGATGTACATATCGATGTATGTGATAGCAATTTCTATACGTCTTTCGTTTCTGTACGACTGACGAATAATTTATGATTTAAATGAATGATCAATTATTTTTTTCCTGACTTAATCAAACGACTTAAATTAGGATTTAGCAGTCGCTTATTTTCATTCTGCGCGCGAGTCATTAACGTAGTCAACGATCCCTGCAAGAGTTTGCTCCAACTCCAGTCTACCAGTTCGGAAATGATAATGTGTGTCGATGCACGATGGAACATTTAAGTTGTATCGTACTTTAACTGCGACTTCTAGATTTCCTTCGAAGTAAATAAACTCTTCTAACTGAAGAGAAGTTTGCTGAAAACTAGAACTGGGGATTCAAAAGCTTTGAAGGTTCTAGATACAGTTGTATGCTACAGCTGAGTCTTGAAAGTAAGTTGTTGGAATATATTAAGGACAATCTATTCTATATTTGACCGATAAAGTTACTTATATCTTGTTCAGTTTGCAACACTAATCAGTGAAGGTTAGATGAGCAACAGATGAAGCAACCGTGTCCATAAGAAAGATAAATACACTATCATAATGTTTATAATCACCAGATGGCACAGCAAGTGGCGTCATCTGGTTTTGTTACGAAGTTACTAGGAATCACCAAAGAGCTCGGCTAAGAGTGACACTGACTGATCACTGTCGCTCTAGCAGAGCGTCACATGTCACATAGCTGGTTGGTGGCGGCGGTCTTCTGATGCCAGAGATGATGTCAGAGGAGCCGCTGTCGTAACACGTCCACGGCGAACTGCTGTATTTCATCACAATCCTCATGAATATTTTATTATGTTATGTTTTAGTGTATTTTAAAATAGATTTCCGCAAAGTCACGCCTGAATCAATTAACTATCTTATTTTATTATGTTTATGAACATCACCGGCGCTTTAGCGGTTAAGGCTATCCGGCGCCGTTAGATTTTATGATTTGATGTATTTTTTTATTGTGAAATGTACATTACGAATCATTTGTGAGCCTCGGTTGAATATTTCATATAAGATACGAGTTAAGATCTGAGAGATATATTATGATAGTGTAAAAGAGTTTCTTAAGGTAATTTAATGTGTCCTAACTTTTTAATGACTCAAAACCAAAGTACTTCCATTATAATATGTACCTATACAAACAGACTTTCACTTCAATTCGATGACTAACTGTTATGCCAAAGGAAGAGGGGGAGGACTCAATCTCCCCAAAATTATGGAAAACTGCTGAAATCCCCACGTTCGACGTCGCACTTTAAAACATTCAGTCTTTGACGTCATCGGGAAAATTCATGAATTATTCAGCAGTACATAAAACAAACGATCAGTGTTGGAGAAATTTATCAATCTTGATTAATGGACTGTCCGGTGATAAATAGAGAGATTACGGTGTAGAATACTGTGGTTTGAATTTTTGAACAAAATATGTAAACAGTCAAAAGTTTTTGTCTTGAATAAAATAACTTGGTTGGAGAGAGGTCATTAATTTTTATGAAAAAAGTTTTAAAAAGAGACTTTTTTCTAATTGGTGTTCGTCAGAAAATGATTGATTTCTCAGATAAAGGCGTCTCACGCCTTCGAATATCAATCTCTATCAATATCAATATCGATCTCTTCATTATTTTCAAGGCTTCGTCCACGAAATAAAATTGACACAACATATCACATATCCGAAGGATTAAGTCACAATAGCAGCTTTTGTGTTCTAAAATTTAATTAGATCGCTGGTAGAAGCAAAAGTTGGTTACATTCGTATCGTAGTATTAATTCTTAGTCACATTAATATTTTTATCGTCAAGGGTATTTATGTAGCAGTAAAATACTTTATGATTCGTTCGAATCGGACATTTTTAATTTCGAAGCTATCACGAGTATATAAATGCAATACGCGAACCGTTCGACGCCGCCGCGACGTTCCCTACTCTAGAGAGGATGAAAGTTGGCACATGAGTAGACGATGACCTGGAATAGGACATAGGATACGTTATATCCCTATATTCCCACGGGACGAAACCTACGCAGGTGAAACCACGGGGCACAATATTTTCATTATGCATAAGATCACACAATATTTAAAACTCATAATTTGCTGTAATGTAAATCACATTACTCAAGAAGACACATATCATAATTTAGTATTATCTTGTTAAGGTCAGCAAACAGTACGAGTACGTCTCATATTTCATAATTAAATAATTATCTCTCTCTCCTGATCGCACACGAATGAGTTTCATGTGCTCATCACATCAGGCTGGGGTGTAAGGGTTTAGTAATTAAATTGAGACTTATTGAATGAGCTTGGTGTGGTAGGTGCTGGTAGTAAATGTTGTAATTCACTCAGCGATACGACCGATCGTCATCAGCTAGACGATGTCATGACCTTCATCCATGCGACGCATAACTACACTTCTTTTTATAGAATTATATAAATATGGAAAAGAAAAAATCTAACGAACAGTCGGGTTTTTTGTTTTTATGAATTTTCAACCTTTATATTTTCGGAGACATCTAAAGCCCTTTATTTTGATATCCACATGGCCAAATGTTAATATTTTTTTAAGACCTTGCTTATGACCGTCTTAAATACATCGGCCGTTTTGATTTTATAAAAACGGATGAGTCGATGGACACCTCAAGATTAAAACCCGTCTAGGCGTTGCGCAGTTTCGAAGGTAAGAATCCCTCATACAAAGATACTTACGCGTGCGCGTCAAAAACATAATCTTCTCTTTGCTATCTCGTAGTTTGGTAATGCAAGGGAATGAAAATCTTCCGATCCCCTTCTCTATGCAGAGTTTCAGCCTTTTAAGATTAGCCTGAGATATTTACCACCTACATGAAAATGTCATACCTAGATGTGGATGCAGATAGATGGGAATACCTTCTCCCCATTACAAATGCAAGACCTCGCTCGTCACGTCGTCAGAGCACGTGCTAACGTGTGATTGCATTGCTCCCGTCACCTACTACAGACAAGCAATGAACATAATATTATGTAAGTATTCTCTCTTTCACATGTATATATCACATTTATATATATTATAATTATAGTCCTCCAGACCGTATTTCGGCCACGGCGGCCAATCTCAACGGAGTTGAGCCTTCGGCGCGCGAGATATTATAGTGCACAAATGTGTGGGCAGACACAAGTGCACTCTCTCTCTTCGCTCAGTCTCATAGTCCGATGGGACATATGTATAGCCTGATCCGGAAGTATAGTTTTATAGAACGATATTGTAGATTGTACAGCTGATTTCGGAGTCGGGTAAACTTTTCTTAGTGTAAGAACACAACTCATTAACTGACTTATTAAGGTATCTTCACTCGTGGAGGCTAATTTTATACAAGTCATAGATAGAACCACCAACCCGCACTGTGCCCGCGTGGTGGATGGGGACGATCCCGTGTCCCAGCAGTGGGAACATTAAAGACTGATTGTGCTATGTCATGCTATAGAAGTACGACTCTCTGCACTTTATTTTTCTATGTATTCAGTTGGTTTCATTCTATTTAGTTTGTGGTCTTCCTGTGCAAGTCCCAATCAATACTTTTTCTTTTTTTTAATAGAAATGGTAGCCAATTACTATCCTGTGAGCTACAAAATAGGATCCTTCGTTTTCAACAAAAGTACACCAAATCCCTTTCATCCAACCAATAAAAACTCGGCAGACTTGTTTATCCCTCGCGAGCTATAAATTACTTTTTCATCAAACTTACATTGTCACCGACAGCTTCCTTGGCTATACGCAGACTACCAAACTTTAGCACTGTCGGGAAATCTAATAAAAGTTGCAAAAAATAACAACCGAAATAATTGTTTGCCAAATAAGTGGCTTTGTACTTTGTCTATGTATTGGGCACTTATAATATTGTGTTACAATCTTGCATTATACCTAAATAGCAACAAAGTCTTTTAAATTTATCTTAAAACTAGAGAAGGTGGTGGGTGTAATGATATCGATAAGCATACAATCAAATAATGGAAATGAAATATGGTCTGTTCTAAAAGTATCTGATGAAAGTGTAAACAAACCCTTTTCAGGTTAAATTCTTATACAGTAACTCACTAAAGGGAATTAGTAACACATTCATCTATATTAAGAACGTTTACACTATATGTCACAGTATTTTTTCCAACAATTATAGTTTGAATAACATTAATGTGTTATAATTGAAATAATCATCGACGATTTATTGAGGTTATATAAATATCCTCATTAATTTTAAATAAAAAACAAAAAATTTAGTTGATTTAAAATTAGAATTTCAAGTGGGTTTAAGTATTCAAATAATGTAAATAGTATTCAATCAATGCACTCAATGTGTAAGTGGCGCTACAAATTGGCATCCACAGGTACGTTTTCTGATCCATTTATTGACATTTTCATCAGATACTTTTGGAACAAATTATAGAGAGATAGATTTAGATTTTTTTGAAGAATTAACAGAAATATAAAATAATTTTACTCTAACACAATAAGCTTGTGTCGTTCCTACTTATAGAGATTATAATAATATAATTCTTCATGTTGTTCCCCGTAGACCGTGTGCCTCATTTACTTAGGTTCAGCCTTCCTTATTATAATCAAGTACCTACATAATTATTATTATTAAATAGCAAAGCATTTAAATTCAGGAAATGGTAACTTCATACGGGAAATTACAGTCTTTAGAGAGAAATAGACGGATATGAGCTGAAAATTTGGCTTAGTTTGGGAATTAGTTAAGATAACAAGATAACACGAATCGCTTTTGACTTGAATGAGGTTTGAAGTGAATCATACAGAATAATAATGTACGAAGTAAACCTTTTTAATCATAAAACTGGGTCAAAGCTTCATCCTTTTTTACAGTCGGGTGAAAATATATTGTGTGTGAAATGTTTTCGTATTATAGCAAATAGAGCATCAACAAATACAACATTTCTTAAGTTTCTTCATTTCGTTTTTCTGTTAGAAAGGGAAGGAAGTGACTATAATTGTAAAATAACTCACCTTTTACTTCTTCTGCGTTGGAACTGCATACCTGTCTCGGTCCCCATATATCTGACACCATGTACCTGTAACAAAATAATGTCACGAGTTCGGACATACAGAAAAAAAATTCAATGACACTTTATTTTATGACGAAAATAACTTGTACCGAAAATACATTGATTGTGAGCTAAATTATAAATTATGTATGAAGTTCGTAACATCAATCATGAAATTATGATACAAACATACAGCAGCTAGGACCTAGCTGTATTCTTGTATTATAATTTTTTGCATTTAAGTGAAAAATAAGTCCCTAGCAGCTGTCTGTTAGGTGCATATTTTTCACTAAAAATAGTTAGATTTGCCCTCACCGTACCTACTTATGTCGCGCGAAAATTGCAATAATAAGAAGATTGAACTCACACATCCCGTATAACAGCGACTGCAAAATCGTGTGTGACAGGTGTCGAAACGAAACAGAACCGTGACCATCTTTTGACGCGATAGCGGACTTACTAAATATTATCTAGTCTGTGGTAGCGGGTGAATCTAACGAGTTAAAACTTTACCCAAACGTACAAAATATTAGCGTCATGATTTATCTTAGCCACAAGTATGACAGACGGGTCAGGTCCAACCCTGAAATAACTCAGGCTCAAACGTCAGGCAAGTTTCCGCCTAGGACAGGCATGATGTGCCTGACTTATCAAGATCATGTCTGAAACGAGGATGAATTACATGTTGTGGAACGGATTGTAGAGGGTTTACAAATATGTATAGGCAGTTGGTAATGTCTGTTTCGAAAGTGTCTGATGAAAGTGTAAACAAACGCTGTTCAGGTTAAATTCTTACGCAATCACTCACTAAAGAGAATTAGTATCATATTCAACTGTATTTAGAAGATTTCAACGTTATCTCACCATTCGTTGAAACATTATTGTACGAATAACAATTATTCAATTGTAATTGAAAAATCATCGACGGTTATAAAATTAACCTCAATTGTCAAATTAAAGACTACAATAAAGTAAAGTCAAAATCAAATCATTTATTTCAAGGACGCATCAATCATTTATTTTAAAAGGCACTTTTAAACGTCAAAAGGAGATGGAAAACGGTGGGCCCAAATGTAATAAGTTGAGATATGATCTAAAAATTAGACATATTTTTTTATCTAAGAATATGAAAAATCACTTCAATTCTCAATCTGGAAGCGGAGAAATATGAGAAAGATAGTTTTCGTGAGATTATCGATTCAATAATCGATTACACAGTTACGAAAATAAAACTTTTGCACTAAACAATTAACTCGAAGTAATTAAATGCACTATATATACTTATATGCAATATAGTGCATATAATTACAGTCATATTAATAAATCAAATATCAATTAATTACTGAAAAACCAATATTAATGATTATCGATTTCATATCGATTCAAATCTCTCTTATATTTTTAGTCTATGTCACTGACATGACAGCTGACTGACATTGACACTAGACAGTTGCCGACTGTTCTTGTTTGCTCACTCGTTTAGTGTTTTCCGATGCGTTTTGAGTGCTTTCCCGATTATTCATATGATATTTCAAACATTTTCTAGTAAATATAATCACTATTAGTGCAAAAGAACACATTTTGCACTTCAGGAATCAGCTGTTAGTTATAGATTGTAACATAACCTCACTTTTACTTAATCTCTTATATCTCTGTTCTCAGATTGACAAAATCCGCAGAATTTTCAGTGAAAGCTTGATAATATATAAGTTATTAATTGACACCACTTTCATCTTCTTACACCTAGGCCCATGATTGTATGTAATCGTTTCAGTCTCCTTTACAAGCAAACAGAATTAAAAAAATTAATCAACAATAAAATTGATTCAAGACTATTCAAATAATCAAATTAAAACACTCAATAATTTGTAAGTGGCACTTTAAATTGACATCTACAGGTACCTAAGTTTTCTGATCCATTTGTTTACATTTTCATTAGATACTTTGGAACAGATCACAGTAAAATTTTATTTAAGTACTATGATGTAACTATGAAGTGGTTGGCTTCCAGTTTAATCAAATCATAATGTTCCTTCATTTGTCCCATTTTTGCCCGCCTGTCTTTTTCTACCATACACCTTAATAACCGACTATTAACTGTCACCTCAGAATTCACTTCCTGCCTAAGCCATCATCTTTCACACAACTCCCCCTGCCCCGGTTGTTTCATGTGGATGAATGTGGTCAGTGGATATGTTTGTGTGGTATATGTTTGCCAATTTATTATTCGACTCATAGTTTTAATTAAACTTTAACATGTAACTGTTTTTTGTCCCTAATAAATAAATAAACTTATCCATATTTTCTTCGTCTGCCTCTTTTGTTATCAATTCACATTCGCACTGAACTTTTCTTGTCACGTCCTCCTCATACGAGTATCTCCCAATCACAATGTCAATCGGCTTCTCTTACTTCACTGGTTAAATTAGTCCACGTATTACGGACAATTAGTTTAATACACTTCAACTAGAGTCCTATATAACATAAGTTTATCACACTTCTGCTCAACTCACAACAAATAAGACCAACAAGACTGTTCGTTAACCACGACTTGATATAATAGAATTGTAAAGAATCATAACATAAAAAATCCACACAAGAAATAATCTTTTCGCATCGATATAAACGTTTTCTTATAAATGAAAATATTACCAACTGAATAAATTAATTATGGACTGTGAAAGAAATATAAATCTACTTACATAATAATATATTGTAACAGTGTATAATATATTACATAATGTAAACCATATTTATAATTGTTTGTTATTTGACGCAAGCGTTTTAACAAATGAATACAAGTATGCATTAACGTTTATTACTCAAACATTTTCGATAATGTCAAGACTATTTATAGCTGAATCATTCCTTAGATATTGTTCATTCGCAGTCCTATCCCAGTTTACTTTGTTGTAACGAGTCTAAACTTTTCACATTATGTCATTATCCTTTATTATAGGGTTCACATTCTACAGAACCGCGACCCGACAGTAAATACGTAACCATTTTTTGTTTACAAAGGAATCTCAACCTTAAGTTGTTCATGATGTAAGGCGTAGTTTTGTTTAAAGTCTCGCCATTCTAAAATGTTACTTGAATTTATTTGAAAAGGCTGTAAGTGCAGTAGGATTTGTGTGGAAATGTAGAACTTCCACTGTGGAATTAGGGTTAGTTTTCGAGTGAATGAATGTTGAAGTTAGAGGTATTAGAAATGAAGAGGGCTATAGTGTGAAGTAACGTTAGTATCACTAAAAAGAAGGGTGACAATAAAACGGTTGCGTTTTCAAGGAAAAAATGCAACGAGACTCGCCATTTGTGGGTTAGTAGGGTGACAATAAGTTTTTATTTGCTAGTACATTTTGAAAAAGGACATTTTATTAAAGTATTATTTTGAAAAAACTTGAATTGAAATATGTACTTGCAGTATTTTAATTCAAGTTTAAAATAAAAAAATACTTTTATGTTCTTACTTTACAAAATCATTTAATTGTAGAAGATACAAAAACATCTTGTATTCGGATTTCTAGTTGAGCAAAATTATAAGTTAACTTACAACTTTAGCAAAACTAGGAACGAATGCTTTTAGTACCTATTGCAACTTTTATCATAAACAGTCTAAGTAAGTAAATAAATAAGTATATGAAGCTTGCAAAATCACTCCTTGTTCGCAACATACAGCGCTAAACAAAATGTCGAAGCGACAAAATAACAGCGCAATATATTTTGGCAAGTCTTCCGCACAGATTTATAGTTAGCCAGTACCTAACAATCTGTTTGGTTCAATACGTTTTACTAAAGTGCTGCCGAACAATGTATTAGATTGTGTTGCTGATTTAGAGAAAAGGAGAGAAATGTGAAGGACAACTTAAATGGAATAGTTTTTTTATCATTATTTTCTGCGAGTAAATTAATTTACTTTACTATCACTAGATACATTTATAAAATAAAGTCTCTCCGCCGCGCCGGCCCCGCTTCTGTGTCTGAACGTGGTAATCTCTTCAACTAGCCGTCGGATCTGAAAAATTAATTTTGCATTTGATAGCCCAATTCTTGAGGAAGGTACAACACAGAAAAGGTACAAGCTAATACTTATCGAATAAAATTCATTCGCACAGTTTTACGTGATAAAATTAAATTAAAAAGCTACCTACTTACTGATGTCTAAGAAAGATAGACTCACCTCTTTTTGAAAAACAAAATAATTCCATTATTAAATAATGATTTTATAGAGAGTCATATTATTTTTATTCATTAGTGTAAAGCAGAAGAAGGTATTAAACGTCTCATATTGTTCGAGGGGCTAAGTCGAAGAGCTTAAAGAAAACTATAGCAATGGACCTGTAAATGAACTTTTACTTAACCTTCTAAGTTTCTCCCTCACTTTGCAAACTGTTTGAGGTACTGATTTATTAATTTAAAGGCCTGAAACTGTTTTCCTTGTGACTAATCTGTAAAGCTAACAGATTTTATAGCTGACTTTGTAAGATTAAGGATTTTCGGGGTTTCATTTTACTTAATTTGTTTTTGTTAAAACCTTCATGTTTTTTGTTTCTTCCTAATTGCTTGTCTGTATACTTAATACTGTTTAACACTTAATACTGTGTTTTACTGTCAAGAAAGAGTGCTATATGGATCTCTTGGCGCTTGAATGCCATTGGCAGGGAGCGTTGTTGGTAAACATTTGTGAACTTGTCACAGAAATTGTGCTTTAAATTACGCATCTCACTGAAGGCACGCAAAATCATACAGGATTTTTCGTGACTTCAGTAAGATGCGCAAGCAGAGCTTAGTTTACCGCGCAACTAGCATGTATACAACGTCCCGACGTAAATCGTCGGGCAGTAGCCCACCAAACACGACACGCGCCTGGTCTGCAAATTTTCCGTTCTATGGTGGATGAGTAATCTTTACACCCTGCTCTTCTTATAAAACTAGCTGATGCCCGTGACTTCGCCCGCGTGGATGTCGATTATCATATACTAAAACCTTACTCGAGAATTACTCTATCCATTGGTGAAAACAGCATGAAAATCGGTGCATTAGTTTTTGAGTTTATCACGTACAGGACGACAGACAGACGCGGCGGATGACTTTATTTATAATATGTAAGGATAAACAAGATGGCGGCGTTAGTTCCGATTTTAGCCATGAGCCTTAAGGGGGATGCGCAACTTTCTAAATTCATGAAAGTCTCAAATGTCGAGATTTCATGAAATCATGACATTTGAGACTTTCATGAACTTAGAGAGTTGTATTACTGATTCTAATGTTTATAATTCTGTAAATCCATATTTGTTACGTGCGCAAATCATATTTAGATCAACATACAATCTAACACCGACCTGCAAATTGCAAAAAACGTAAAAAATTTGAATTTCGCGGGCTACCCTGGCAAGTCCCTGTAACGTTGTGCATAAATATAATGTATAAAAATTTAAATTCAATATAGGTACCTACTCTCCAAAATATGAAAAGTATTCTAAAATGATTCCTTTAATTTCTTTATGTCTTTTGAATATTTATTATCCCTCCCAGCTAACATAGGTACCCTGTTGTACAAATTGATACTTACTTACTAACTGCTTAGACTTATTACAGCGATGTCCTTGTTCACAATACAGTGTGGCGATACTAGTCAGGTGAAGTTATATTCGTCGGCGGGTATTGCAAAAAGTTGTGTTTCGCCGAGCTGTCCTCTGTAGTCGCGGCTAGTTCACGACTCTACGTTACGCTCCCACGACCCTGTGGCTTACTACGTGTATGGTACTAGTTGTGTAGGAAATGTTATTAAATAAATGTGACGAGAATTTCTTAAAGTTATCCTCCTCTTAACTAGAGCAAAATATCCACGATGATGACAATCATTGATAGATCAGAATATACAAGAGGTTAGTTCTAGACAGGAGGCTAGACGGAGGTAGACAAAGGGGCTCGTGGGTTAGTAATAACAGTCGCACGGTTTGATCTTCAAGGATAAGCAACGCTTAGCTGAAGCCGGTCCGTGGATGGGACTATCCATAACATACCGAGACCTCTCAGTGCCTCGTTAAGCCGTTGGAGACGGCTGTCATTTGTAGACCTTTGACAGTCGTTATGGGTAGTCGGAAGCCCGGCAGTCTGACAACCAGTATTACCAAAGGGAACGTGTTACCCAGTAACTGGGTTTGGAGGTCAGCTAGGCAGTCGTTTGATGTAAAATACTGGTATTCAGCTGCATCCGTTTGGAATCGAAGCCGACCCAAACATAGTTGAGCAAAGGCTAGGCGGATAATCATGATGATTAATTATAGCATTTTCAAATGGTTTATGAAAAAGAGGCATGTATTTAGGTATAATAATGTCATTTATGTACCTACTCGTTAAAGGCAATCAGAATCACATACACAGAATAACGCAATGCTACACGTATTAATACGCCTAATTAATCCAATCAAAAATTAATTGGGACTTGTATTTGTGGTCGATAGTTGATACTATCATCAATCACCACAAACCACTGATTGACTTGGCATCCTACAAGACGTGGTTTGATCATCAACGCTTTGCAAATTGGAGTTTTTAGAGCATGCCAAAGGATAATTGTACAAAGTCTTTGTAAATGAAAACGTGTTGATTTACTACCGGATCACCTTCCGAACCTATCGATTCCAGAATAACACTGTGTGCATTACTCAATACGTTTATGGAAAGTGAATGAAAAATTAAACACAATATTCGACAGTTATCTAGTTAAACTGTTATAAGACAAATAAAAAAGTTTATCATGTAAAACAATACCGGGGATTAACTCGAGTACTAAGGAATAAAATTAATTACATTCAGATAAATAAATCATGGCCAGAATCTATTTTCTCAATGTAAACTGATTTTCCCTAGAGGATAGTCTATAAAAGTTCAGAATCGCAGATTGATTGAAAGATAACCACTTTATAAATTGATACGAGATAATAATTATACCTACAGTGGGATACATCGTCATTAATCAGAAGCTATTCAATTAGTCTGAAATGCAAACAATAATAAATTACCATTGTTTATGTAATTGGATTACAGTACATGGACTTAAAAGAATATCTAACTAAAAGCACTATTTACCTACTAATCGTTTCAGTTAATCAAACTAAGCCTAAACATCCAATAAATTCAATATCAATTATCTCACAGAACCTACATGCATATAAACAAAAATGTTTCATGGTAATTCGACGCACTTGCATTCCCCAGAATCGGAACATAACCTAAATAAATATTGAAGCTAAAACTAATATCGTTAAAGAAATAACATTAAAACAGCAACGAATTATCAGTGACTGGAGACGGTTATAAATCTGAAACTGAGCTGAGATAGGATGAAGAATGGCCTGTGATTTACTGCCTAGTCTCCCTAGCCCCCTAGGAGTGGTAGGTGCAGACGCCTAACCCCCCGGGCATCGGCCCCTGCAAGCTAGGCCGGTCAGGGAATCTAGACCGAGGGGTCACCTTACGGACATCCACGAGCAAATAATTCTTTCAACTTTGGTAGAAGTTGCGTGATTATAATTTATTTTAATTATAGGATAATTATTTTTTGTGTTATGGTGTTCTTAATCTGCTAAAATTGGGATTTAAAACATAAATTCGCTTCCAAAAAAAAAATTAAGAACGGTCTCTATATTTTTTGGATGCGAATTTTTGTTCAGAAATTGGAATATAAGAATCTGAAAAGTTATGAAAAGTCTTATAAAATATATTTCAAGCTTCTGGTCATGAATGTCAATATTTGTGTTTATGCGGTGGAATATTCTGTTCAAGATTCAGCAAATTCTAAAGTTTTCAATGTGTCTTGTTCTTGAAGACTGAACTGAATTGTAACGTGTAGGTAGGTACTTTCTGAGAAAACGATACCCTCCATAGTGATGGATTGAACAGATTAATTGCGATACGCCAAAATTATGTAAATCCGGAAAATATTCAGAAAAATCTCTATACCGACGACTAAACTATAAACTTCAAGGGTCAAATAGAATAGAAGATAGAATATAATTACATTTGCTTTAAAACATGGTAAATAAATTAAGATCTTAATAATAAAGTTTATATTATGATCTTATATCTTTCACTATGGACTGGCATACAAATATATAAACATATTCAATGTAAAAATCAAACTTAAATAATGGGGATAATATTAATGGGTGTACGGACCGTAATTAATATGATAAAATATATTATATCCATTGGATAAACTTCTTATACTAAATTAACTATTAAACTAAATTGAAGGACTAACTAACTGTGCCAATAAATATGTAAAAATTGAACACAACATATTAATTTGTAATTATAACATGTTTTATAACACTGGGGGCTTCGTATCTATTTGAACACTTAACAATAATGGATACATAAAGTAATTATAATTAAAACTCAGTATCATTATCTAAAATCAATATTACCATATTATGCCATTTGTGTAGTTTGTATTTTTAAAGTTGTATAAGGAAGGCAGTGCAATGATCACGATTATTTGCACAAATCATTATTATAATCTCAGAGTAATACAGTATGCCCCACTTCGCTCCACATCCTCGTCACCCGTGTGTCTCATCGTCAAGCTCGCCTAGCACGTGCCTCTGTTTGATAAGGGAACTTTATTAGCAAGAACTTACTTTATTTGCTCTACGTGTGTGTACACTACGCTCCCAAACTACACACGTGAATCTGAACCTTAACACAACCACGCAAGACTTCCGAAACTTGGCAACGAAACTAGAAACTAGTTTTCGGTACATAAAGAGTCGGTATCTATATTTCCTCCGCTGTGTGACTTTCCGATTTTCTAAGTTTTGTTCTGAAAATAAGACGGTTCTGATTTTGAAAGACCCAGCGATAAAATATCTTGGCTTAGGATTTTCTATATTTTATGCGGGGCGATTGATTTTCTTTGTGGATGTTTCTCGAAGGTTCTAAAGCGAATTTATAGCTGAAAGGTTTTTGTTATGGAAACGAGGCGAGTTCCGAAGAATTAATAGGAAGAGGAAGTCATTCTGTGCGCTGCAATAAAATGGCTTGCGTTTAGGGAGGAGTTATGTTTTGGAACTTGGAAGGTCTTTATGAATCTTTTAAAGACTACCGGTTATTTGTTCTTTGTCTATCACCGTAAAATTTTACAACTACACAAAAAAACAAATTATTTTGCGATAAAGATGACACAATCTATATAGTCATGTTATTGTGTAGATCTGTTGTAGAGATCCAGATAATAGATCCTTCAAATACGAGAATCTCTTTTAATTTTCAAAAATCTGGTCGCGTCATGCCTTGTCCAAGGATTTCGCAAAGATTTGATTTTTTCGATTATCGTATGACATTAAATTACGCACGCTAATTTAAAAACAAAACAAATTACACAAACATAACTATCGCATCGTAAAACCCCAAAAACATATTTGAAAAAGAAAATCCCATCCCCCAGAAGCATTCCCTTGACCTCCACCACAACCCAGTCTGTACGACCTCCATCCATGCGACTGGCTTCTTCAATTACCCTCACATCATCTGATCTCACCGACAGACCCTCGTCATATCGCGACTGCTCCACTTTGTATTCACTACATTAACTTTATTACTCCATCGTTGGTCTAGTGGTCGTGAGCAGGAATGCTGAGCGTGACGTCTTGGGTTCGAGACCTGGGTCAATTTTTTTTGGCTTTTTTAAGTTACGATTCTTTTTAGCTCCGAGTCTAGATCTGTCCTAGCAGGTTGATGGTAAAAGGGGCGAGCCTATTAGGATATAAACATATCAGGTCAACATGAATAACAGGTCGAAGATATTTCTCAGTAGCAGCCCGGAGTAAGGACTTGTGCCCGGTTGACGGCAATAGGCTCGCCCCCTATTACATGAGACTTAAAACATAACTGGTGAGGTGTGGGTGTACCATAGGTCTACACCGCTGCCAACTCTTAGAGGGATACAGGCGTGCTGTTATGATAAGTTGACTCAAAGACAATGGGTCTGTGCAGGCACTCCTGCTGATTACAGACGTATTATGTTATGTTTGTAGTTTAATATATAACTGATCATTACTGCATTCTCCATTCTACTAATAATATTTAAAATAAACCAAAAACCCCTTTTCAATAAATTACCCAACCGTCCTCACGTTCATTAGTCGACACAAACATTTTAAATGAATTTCCGCACCGAAACAGAACCAACACAAAGTAAACGACTTCCACCAACAGATTTGCGAATATTTTACAAAAACAAGAGAAACTAATAAAGCAATTAACGCTCATCAAACAAACTGGTGATTTTACACTACGTGCGAGCGAGAGAGCAAAAGCAAACGGGAAAGAAGGAAAGAGACGGAGACTGTAGTGTCATTCGCTTTGAAAGCCAACCCTTCTGAGGGTGACGATGAGTCTCGCAAGAAATTAATTAATGTTTGGATGTTCTCGGATTATGTTCGTAAGTGGTTCTTGTGCAGATATTGTTATAGTCGGGTTTAATTGCGCTGTGATAGTGTCGATCTAGTTTATTGCTGGGTAAGTACCGCGGAGATGTGTTAAAATTATGCCATTTGGCAATAATAGTTTAATAATAAGTATAGCTTTTTTTTAATTTTAAGACAAGATCTCGTTTTTCTCAACAAAACATAAGTAATTTCTTCAAGATTAGAGGTGTGGTGTACCTATAATAATTACGTTTGTAAAAAATAAAAATCGTCAACTTTGCGTGAGTGATACCGAAAATCTACTTAAACAACAATGAGGAAAAAGATTACAAAAATATCACATTAAGCCGTAACTAGGAATATCCGAATAAATCACAAATCACGGCTCCACTATTCCGGTCGCCGAAGAGAACAGTTTTTCGTCGTATTTTTCCATAAAACCTTCAAAGAAAACAGCCTAATTATACTAAAAGCTTAATTGCCGTTCAGTCGCCAAAAATTATAATCATTTCAGCCTGAAAATATTTCTGAAAAATAAGTTTACATTTTTAACGCGAATGAATTCTTTGTGATGCTTGAATACTTCACAAAGATGTTTAACCGGTTAATGGTTTCAACAAATCCCACGGCAACGTACTACCGGGATATAAACCCTTAGGTATGTCCTAATCCATGGCATAGTCTACTGTGTGCCAGACATCGAAATACGTTCAGCCGTTACAATATAAAAAGGTAACAGACAGACAGACCGAGAGATACTTTTACATTTATAATATTAAATATTTAAGTTTCCCTCGGAATTGAACCCCTGAATAATTCCTATTGACATTTTATTAAGTTGCCAACGGAACCGATTCATTGCAAACGATAGTATGAATGGATTTCTTAGTATTACATCTTTGTCTTGCAGTTGATACGGTTCAAGGAAGTTGGAAAACTTATTGGAATGGAACTCTGTCAGTTATGTTTTCAGAGTTAGTTGGAATTTACTACGGATTCCTTCCTTCATTACCGTAGGTACATGGTTTATATACAGTATAAACCATCTACCTACGGTAATGAAGGAAGGAATCCGTAGTAAATTCCAACTAATTCTGAAAACTTGTAATTAACTTAGAAAGCAAAGTCATTTAGAAACATCATAATATGTAATCTTTGGGATCCAACAGTACTCCACATGCTTGTTATTTGGTTTTTTTTTTATCTCTCGGTTACATGCGCACACCCACCTCCAATTATTATTTTCATAATTTCACTTCACCATTGTTTAGAGGTGCACACATCTTTTTTCAATTTTCATCGATAACGTGAAAAATTCCGACAGACGGACGGACATTACGAAGGGTTCCCTTCTTGCCATTTATTTTTAAGGAACCCTAAAAAGGTAAAGGTATATTATGAAAATAATTATTTTTTACTTATATAAAACAGATTATTGAATATTTGTAATACGAAGAAGTAAAAATAGCCGATGTTACAAAGAAGAAGTGGGTTTAAACTCTCCGGGAGCTGTAACGTGTTCAACGTTACACTTCACGATGTAGCGACGTGACCCGGCTCTGATGTTGCTGCAACGAATACGTGCATTATATAACTATACAGTCTAACTGAATGACGTAATGCAATGTATCTGGGTTTTGAACGGTTGCAGAACAATCCTTAAATAATACTTTTATCTTAACAGATTCGCTTTGGGTTTCGCTCTTGTCTTTAAAAAGGTTTAGATGTTGAGGCCATAACACACGGTTCAGATACTGATGAGATCAGAAGTAGAATAGATTCTGATGTAGGCAGTCCTAGTAATTTGGTCTGACCATTGTTATTCCCTTACCATACGAATAGGTCTAGACCAACTACCAAGACAGAGGTAGAACATCCACATTTTGCCAGATACATAATTATAATAATACCATTATTATTACCTTTATTTCATTTTCGATACATATAAACTATATTTTTATAAATGTAAAAAAATAAAAAATGCTATAACAATTATTGTATTTATTTTTTGTCTTTGACATTGCTCGAGACCTTAGGGTCCCGGACCTTTGCGTACGAGGGGCCGAAGCCAACTCGCAGAGGCCCCTTAGACAAATTTAAGTGGAATGACGCACCAACCGACGATTATCCCCGTACGCACTATGCAAGTGCACCCAAGGACAATCCCCGGTTGGTGTAGAACTATTGCAGAATATGGAAACAAAGATGCTGTAAAGACTATGGCCCCTGCCTGACCAATATTTATATTATTATAAATTCTATAAACCCGGCCCAAATCCCAATTTCAACCTGCTACTAAGAATTCCCCAAAATAATAACAAAAACTAATATAACTTGCTGCCCAGTTGTGCTATTCTGTAAAAATCTCACAGTAAAAACTTAGGTGAAATGAGCTTGGAGTGAACTGTCACTGCCTTAGTATCAGTAGGTATTCCTCATTTAGGTCTGACATAATTGTTTTTAATAGTATGTAATTGTTCAATTTATTTTCTAATCTAATACCATGATTATGCATGATTTTTCAAATATTTTTAGTAATTTTAATTTGTAGTACCTACTCAGCTAGATTTAAACACCATATTTGTACGCCTTCTGGCATAACATAGCGCTCTGTTTATCAAACATAAGATCTGTATTTCTTTACCTATGTTAACAAATAAATTAATAAATAAAAATGACAATGACAGCTCACTCCACGCTCTTTTCACGAAATGGTTACAGAATAGCAATGCAGGGATCTAACCCAGAAGTTAAGTAACTTTCACAGTTGTTTCTATTTTGTCAATCAGTCTGAGGTCACGAATAAATATTGGAAAACACTTTAATTTATTAAAACCTTACCAAATTGACACCCTCTCAACTCACATTATATATATTTCAGAGCTGCTGAAAATGATGATAACAACGTTATCACACGTGACACGGTTCCAATCAGTGTTTCCGACAGTACGACCATTCTTAGCCGTCCTCAGGGACCCGAGAGGGTGTGAGGCAGTGAGGTGGGGGTAGAGGAGGGAGGTCCATCAAACGCAGGCCAAATGCTGTCATATCTCGCACTCGATATTTTACGAAGCGACAGACTGCTGCTGACGTGGCTGTGGGGCTGCAGTGCTAGCGATTTTTTGTCTATGGAATGCATCCATGACATAGCACATGCGAAAGAAAGTGAAGTGAGCATGCCACATAATAATATATGTATATGTCACAAGCGATTACGTCTGCGTGTATTCTTTGTTTCACTTTTTTTTAATGCAAATATCCAGACCCGTTCAAAGTATCAGGAAAGAGTTGAATGGTGTGTATGGGCTGTACCAAAAGTATCTGATGAAAATGGACCATAAAACGAAGGGATCTGTGGACGCAAATTTTTTGTGCCACTTACAAATTGAGTGCTATGATTTGATTAGTTGAATACATAAGCCCGAAATTTCTATTTTAAATCACCTTACGGACGTTTTTCATTGGACAGTTGAGGTTGATTTTTCAACCACAGTTTATGTCCATGATTTTTTAATTAAAAAATGTTATTCGAATAATAATCGTTGGAAAAAGTGTTAAGATAAAAAGATGGAACCTTATTAATAAAAATGAATGTGCTACTACCCTTTAGTGAGGGATTATGTAAGAATTAATAACCTAAACAGGATTTGTTTCCAATTTCATCACAGACTTTTGGAACAGAAATTAGTAAGATCTTTATTTTATCCGAAGTAATTTATGGCAAATCAGCTTAATTGGATGCGGCTCTACTAAGCCAGATAAAGAAGCAGAAGAGGACACAAGATACTACTTTAATTACTCGCGTTCAGTGGATCCTCGCGCACTAAAAGGGTGCACTTCAGATATTTCGAGTGTATTCACATCAAGTACATATTTTTACGCACTATATGTACGTACATTTACTCTGACGTTATGAACAAACTTCGTACAAACGAAGTGTCCATTCTGTTCGGTTTGTGCTGAGATCGCGTTTATTTTATGTTCGTAGGCTGAATGTGCGACCTTGTAAACGTCCTTTGTCTTTCATAACATTGCGTCGGTATTTTTTGAAGAAACAGGTGGCAGTGTGTTACTCCTGTCACTTTCATACTTATATTATAGTCCTACATATTATGGGGCGAGCCTATTGCAATGAAAATTGTAATAAATTATTCTCTATAACACTTTGCTCGACCTGGTGATCAAAATGCTATACAAATAAGGTAGACAAGAAACATTGCTAACGTTGTATCAATGATAAATAATTTAATCTCAAACATTTTGCCCATCATTCACGATTGGTATTGTCTAGAGGTGTACTTAAACTGTTTCCTTGATTGGCAATAGTAGAGAATGTCCGGTGATTGGCTATCTTTGTCTCCACAAGATGTAATCGCCATGTAAACATACTGACCAGTAAAAAATTATGGCGTATCTTTCAGCAGCAATAAACCATATCCCTCAGTAAACGTTTACGATGTTTCCAGGCCGATAACTAGCTGATACATGGTGTATTTTCTACTTCCTCGTGATCAGTTTGAAGAAAAATATCCCTTTAATAAAGTGTCAAATGCCATGCTCATGAGCGTTGTGAAGCGGGCGGTGGTTGTAAATAGCTTGAACAGCGTTTTGCCGCTTCAGTGTCCATATGTAGGTAAGGTGACCCAGAAGGCTTAATAACAAGTATTCTGAAAACGCTCGATTTTAATAATCTGTTGTGATTTGGTGACTATAAACGAAGACAGAACGTTTTTAAAATAAAGTGTAGATTATCAACAGATTAGACAATAGATACAGTTTAACAGTAACTCGTGGTTAATTGTATATAATATAAGATGACATATTTGAACGTAAGGATCTGTTGCAACAGTATTCAGCTAATAATTATTTTTAAATCGCAGGTCACAGTCCCTTGCAAAATACATGTCAATAGGTCATTATATTTTAAGACCTAACGAACTTACGTCAATAGAACCCATGGTTTTAAAATCAAACTAAATTCAGTAGGAGTATTTCAAGAAATAACATATACTTAGCTGCAAGTATTTCAACACTGCCAAATGCTAGTTTTCGTACTAAATGAAGCCTTCTGTCTTTTACTTGTTCTATAAAATGTGTGTAAAGTTATAGTGATCATAAAATCTGCCCTGTAAAGCGCTGCATGGAAGCGATGGCGTAGTATATTGCGTCAGCGTATCAAGCGGAGTGGTTCGGCTTTTACTTTGATAGAACAAAAAGTGGACACATGCATAGAATACAGGGTATTGAACAATATGGTTGAGTGATGACACGGTTGTAGGACACGCGGTAAAAATGCGATGAAAGTTTTAAGAGTAGCAACTTAGCTGTTGAGGCTAATGGATTTATGGTAGGTGGTAAGTCTCGCTTCCTATTACATAAGGGACTTATAACGAAACTGGCGTAATGGGGAAAAATAAATGGTTTACCTATAGGTACATAAATAGATATAGTTATGTCGGTGTGTGTATATATATCTGCACCGGGTTGAATACTTATCAATTACTTCTACATAGTCTACATTATAATTGATAGACTTCTCGTTAACACCAGTATTAATAGGCCGACGACCTCTTATTCACATCAATAGACAATCAAGTTAGACGATATATTATTATTAACACACAATATATATTCAATATGGAGGATATAGGGCTTCAGTACGACGATCCTACTAATCCTTGTTTATTAAGTCAATGACCCGCCAGTGATAGGGCAGTTTCTTTGGATTAATCCAGGGCTGGAGGATTTTTGTCGTTATTGAGTTGGTAATAAAATGATCAGAAGTGGTTACCACCTGTTATTGACACGTGCGAAACAGAGATGTAATATGAGAAAAATTGGTTTGGACAGGTCAGACACAGTTTGCTGTAGGTCAGTGGTAACAAAACAATTACTAGCTGCACAATTATTCTTTTGAAATTCCGTACTAGGCAAGGCTGATGTGCAGTCTACTGTAGTTAGATGTTAGTAGTCGCAGTTAGATTGTAAACCAACAAACCTATAAAGTACATGCTGTCGACTTAACTGTTATGTCTGTCTATAAATATTATAGTCTGTTTGTAATATTTACTGGATTAACTAGATAAATATTGTGAAATCTGAATAAAATTGAGATCAACCCTAGGCCCGGTGTTTTTTATATTCAACAGAATAACAGTAACTAAACATATACAAAATCTCGTTTAAAAAGTTTTAACTCCTTCTTACCTGACTTTTTCCTATCAGCATAGAACTTGGCAGGGTACGTTTCTTTAGATACATTCAATAAAGTTGATAAGGTTGCTGAAATCCGTAGCGACAGTGAGTTAGGTCAGCAGAGTATCCCAGGGTATTCGAGGTAATGCCACGGTATCACCAATGGTTACGTGATAGTGGCTTCAAACGTTTTATATTAAGTTTCTTACCTTTGAAAGTATAGCTATATAAGGAGAGCCGGTTCCTCTTAGTTAATGCAATCTCATAGTTAGTTCAGTCTCATGTGAACAATAATAATGATTGGTTGGTGACAGACGAATAACCGAACCGTACCTATTTAAACACATAATATTGTCTTTCGTCTGAATCGATGTTATAGTTATCCCGCTACCAACCCGCTACTCTTCTAAAAAAAGTCCAAATCCCCACTAAACCATAGTTTAAAGACAAAGGATGTAATCCAGGTCAGAATGTTATTGCCCCATTTTCTCTCACTCAAGGGAGTTAAAATAAAAATGTGAATATATGGGTACATCTAACAAAGAAAAAGTTTACCGTGCTCGGAGAAAAACGTGTTTAACTTTATAGTTAGCGCGTGGCTTTTGTTACCGTATTAAGGATGAATAATGTAGGTATCTTGGATAAGTGAGACATCGAGGTCTATGAAGAAACTGTGTCAAAGGTATGAGTCATAGATATTTTATGATGCTCAACCACGCTGAACTTTTTCTTAAACCCGATCTTACTAAAAAGCACAAAGCGCAGGATTCTAAAACGTAATTATTGGTACGTAAAACTATCGCTGTTTTTCCACGTGAAGCATAAGTATTTGTTAAAGGCTGAACTACAAATAAACATCGTATAACCCAAGCCGGAACATTTCAATAATGCACCGAGCTCGTGCTTCTAAGTGAGCACGAGCACAGTGTAGAGAACTAAGCTACGCTCAAGTTAGTACAAAGTTACGCGCGCTCTCGAACTAAGTAACTACATGCAGCCCCGTTTGACTGTTTGTAGGGAACGATGTAATTGTGCTGGTATTAGTTTTAAAGAGATTATTAGATAGAGTTATTTTTGGGCATTTCAATATCAGCAAGCAAGCCAAGCAGACTTGCTGTGTTCCGGTATGTGATGACATTTCTTTAACTCAAACTCAAAGCATTTATTCCAAATAAACCATTTGCAGGCAGTTTTGAATTTTCAATAGTAGATACCTATGGAGAACAACGGACAAGAAATTCCATGGACACTTTTAAATCAAAATACAATTCCAATATGAGACATTTAGCTTTCCTACGGAATGTGAACGCGCTGATAATGCCTCTGGCTGGTCCATGGTGACAATGACCACTCACATCAGATAGACCACATTCGTGTTTGTGAGCACTACAACTCCTATTTACTACCCCTCCTCCGGCTATTTTAATCCATATTGAATGAATGAATGAAATGCACCGACCCCAGCGTGGCTTAACCAGACTTTTTTATTGATTTATTATTATTGAAGTACAAACACTATCCTTACAGGATGACCCCAATACAATAGTGCCTAACTTTGATACTTGATACTTGATAAATCGAATGAACCCCAGGATTTGCACTAGCCCCTGGAGCCTCATGGTTCATGGGGTTACAGAAGCCATTGCATATCAAAGAGTAGACCGGGGGGCGGTAATGGTAGGGAAGACCGTACCCATCGGGATAAGGAAGGATTTGCGAGCCTACCGGATATGCATCTTTGAGTAAGCAATGGACTAGTAGAGAGACGGGTAATATTTATCCAAGAATGGGCATCTCTTTACGACGTCGCCACCAGTTGGCTCCGTTCAATCTTCACCGTTGAATCCATTGGCGGAGATATGCTTCGTTCTCGGCTCTTTTCTAACTCCTTGCTGTGCTATGTTACAATTTGCTGTTTTCTGTGTCTTCGTCCGAAGACTCGCTGCTGTCCGTTTTAGGTTTCTTGTATATCTCGCTGACTGCATTCTTGATCTTGTTTCGGTCTCCAGCCACGTCCATCCAGAAGTCGATTTCCTTGTCGAAACGCGCCATGTCCTGTTTTAGGTTGTCGTTCCATGTGTAAATCGGTCGGCCTACTTTCTTGGATTTGGCCTTGTACTGTATTGCTGCATATAATAGGTGTGGTTTGCCGCGTCTGTGAACATGTGCGAGATAGCACATTCTGTGATTCTTGATGCGTTTGGTTACTGTCTTTCCGTCTAAGATTTCGTGCATTTTCCTTAGTCTTGGTTTGTTCCTAGCGTGACTAATCAAGTCCCTCATGATAATTCTCTCATATTTCCTCAGTCTAGACCTGTTAGCTTTGGTGATTGTCAATACTTTCAAACCGTGTATCATACACGGTACAATCACCATTCTATACATGAGCCTGGCTAGTTGCCAGTCCATCTTTGAGTTTTCTATGAATGGTAATAGTGACTTTGCGTTTCTAGTGGCCTACTCACATCGTTTTCTAGTTGTGCTTCTCTTGTTTAATGTAGATGTAATGTATGTGCCTAGGTATTTAATCCGGCTATGCATATTGTTATAATTATTAAAGGCCATTTGGATGACCAATTACTAAATTAAATCTACATACGAACGGTGCTGCGTGCTCTGTTCTAATTACATTTGGGTACCCTGTCACTATTCGGTTATCCATGTTAGGTGGGCCCTAAACGGTTAATTAATTGCACAATATCACGAATTGCGCAATTTTTTGAATAGGTTTTAGGGTTATGTTAAAACTATCGTAATGATTGAGCTAAATGTTTGAGCGAGTTTCATTTTTATTGCACCACATTTTAATTGTACCGTGTAGGATAAGTTTTGCGCAGGTCTTGCTCACGCGAAAACATTGAAGCTTATGGGCCGTCAATGATAATGCGTGAAAATAATGGATCGTTTGAGCGCAAGGGCTGCCTTAGAATATTTATTTTCTTATTATTGTTCTCCCTAGGGGTATACGCTGTTGAGAATTTTTTATTTATTTTGACCAACTTCATTTACTTACTTCCTGCAGCAACAATACAATAATATTCTATTGAATACTATGCCGCCTGGTACCTGGTAGTATATTTACCATAGATATAAGAAAGAAAATGTAACCATCCATCTTACATACCACATAATTTAACACATTTTAAATTTGGATTTCCAACTCACATTCTGTCTTCAATAGTTACCTATAAGCGAATCTATTTCAATATTCTCATGCACATGAATTTAAGAGTAGTTGAGAACTCGTAGGTAGGTAAGTATTACCTGACATATCCCCGGAGACACGAGTAATGGATGATCACCCGCCGGAAGTGCTGGCTTATTGGTAGAATAGGGGATGTGACGTCATATTAAACTAGTAGCTGTGCTCGCGGTTCCTCTCGTTTTGATGAATGAATTAAGTTTTAAAGCAGAACGGTTCGATTCAAAATAGCGGTCTTTGTGGCAAATTTTAGGGGAGGCCCCTATATCCAGCAGTGGACTTCTAATGCCTAAAGGATGATAAAGCAGACTGAGCAATAATGTTAACTGTAAGCTCTGATATTAGATATTTTATTTTGATATTATATTTATTAGATAATCTACCTACGTTACTCAAGGGCATTGAGCTAGTTTATGGCCTTCAGGGTAGGTACCATGAAGGATAGAAAATTAAAGTTTAAGGGAGATGCGCTAAGGTGTACCCCGCGAAATTCAAATTTTCTTACGTTTTTTGTAATTTGCAAGTCAGTGTCAGGTTGTATGTTGATTAAATTATGATTCACGGTCGTATCAAATATTTATTTATAAAATCATTATCATAGAAATCATCATTACTACTCTCTGAGTTGCATTTTATAATTATATTGAAAGACTGTTATAATATTATATCCTTTCAAAAATTATATCATAGGTATTTTTTAATATTATCATGTTATAAAAAATCATATTTAGATCAACATAGACATGGGAGCTTATAAAACGGTTACTTTAGCAGAATCATATTATGTAAATATTATGAATCATCGTAAAATGTCACAAACTGACAATAATTCATAATAAATGATCTGCGTGTAATTCATATTACGAAATAATTCATCCGTTTGACAGTTTTCAATGGAGATTCGTAAAATGGTCCACAAATTATGAATTGCTTTTATGTCAAATTAGAGGAATTGCTAATGACAGCTGGGATTCAGGAAATGAACTGCTTTTAGAGGCATTGCTAATGTGGCCGGTTTAGGCCCCCAGATACTGACCTGCAAAAGCAAAAAACTTAAGAATCTTTGAGTCTCGCGGGCTACCCTGAAGCTTTCGCCTTAAGCCATTTAGAGATCAAAAATCAACCTATACCCCATTGATTTAGGTAATTATATATAACTAAAGGTAAACAAATCGTAAAAAGCGTTTTTATAGATGACACTTTCTTGTTTAAAAACACGTTATAAGTAACCAAATTAAATTTATTTTTTATTATTAACGATAGTTTCCTCTTTTATTAATTTAAGTATGATAAACATTAAACATTATCATTTAGTCCTTCACAATTTTATAGATACATATAATTATAATAATATAATTCATGTATACAAAATATTGTAAAACTTTTTTGAAAAGAGTAACGGTGGAGTTTCTTGCCCATTCTTCTCCATACTAAAGCTACCTTTTGGAATGGGCAACAAGAATCAATTCTATTTCTTTGTTTTTCATTGACGTTCAAAAGTGCCTTTTATGTGCCTATTTGAAATAAATTATTTGACTTTGACTTTAATAATATATTGTAATAATAAATATAATATTTTGTAATCTATATAATGTAAAGAGCCCAAAAAGACAGGTTCTCTAAACGTCAACGAATTATAACGTTGCTAAATTGAAGAGTACAACTGTGACGTAGCATGACAACTGAATTGCCAAATTTTACGTTTAGTCCCTGACAGATCTCTCGTCACGTGGTTTTTTTTGTTTACCTCTATATATATAGGTACCTAAACCAACGGAGTATATACAAACAGAAGCAGCAGAGTAGGTATAAGACGACACTCTTTTTTAACGATATATCGGTTAAAAAAAGGCGCACAACAAAATATTTTAAATTCATTCGGAATTTGCTTTTCGAACTAAACTTTTTTCATTCGCCTGCAGAGTCGTCCAATCATGAATCCGATTTCAAAACGCAAACGTTCGGCGTTCGAAATTTGAAAAAACTTTCTCAGATTCCGAACTTGAACGTCGCTGAATTGAAAACTACAACTCGACGATCTGTACCGAGATGTATTTCCATATTTAAATATTCAGATAAGAATCACTTTTGTCGGTGTACACTACTCGTTTTGTTAGGAGTTGGACGCGGAATAACTTTGTGAATAAGCAATGGATATTGAACAGTTTTTTAATGCCAAAATAATTCATCTTAGTCACAAGAAAGTTCGAAATATCTACGAATTATAAATGTGAATGAAAACAATGATGATAGTGATGTTCGTTAGGACAATTTTTTTAAATGTGATAGCGGTTTACATAGACAGAATGACGCACATTTTTTAACTTACAACTTATTTTTGCTAGATTAAAATCCCGACGTTGTAAACTTTAAAATTCTAGGTACTATTACTTTAAATTAAATTGGCGTTGGTACCGAGAACCTTTTATCAAATTAGTCTGGCTCTGATTTTGAAAAGAACAATTTTAACCGTACCTAACAATTTAATTTTCCACAGGTTTAGGTAATTTTCAAGAATATATTAATCATCATCATCATTTCCGACAAAAGCCTTCCTGCTGCTGAATGCTGGCTGCTGACTGACTGCTGGACATAGGCCTCCTTCAAGCACCGCCACTTCGACTGGTTCTGTGTTTGGAATTTCCCTAGATAAAGAATATAATATTAAATAATATTTTACTCAAATCTTGAGAGATGTAAATAAAATCATGTCTGTGGATTGAATGTGACACTAGCAAAGTCAGTAGGTAACAGCAGTAAGTCCGGTTGTAGAGCCGGCACAGATTTCTGCGCGACGCGTGCTGTGCTGTGCCTCGTTAACTGCGTCTCAAAATCAAGTGACGAACAGCTGTCAGTACGTTCATGCATTACAAAATCTGCTCTGTCCTGCGCTGCGTTGACTCAGTATACGCTTAGCCTAAGATACGTAACAAGTAGCAGGACCTAACCGTGCGTTTGCACTGGCGAAACATTCAAGACAAAACATGTTGAAATCTCTATTTTCTGTCAAAGTTCCATACAATTTTTGACAGGCACTAGAGATTTAAACATGTTTTGTCTTGAATGTTTCGCCAGTGCAAACGCACGGTAAGAACAATGTTCGTAGTATTCGTCATAGTTTTTTTTTTGTAAGGTGCATTTGTTTTTGCAGAACACACAATTTTTTTTTTTTACAGCCTATATTACCACTGATGTGCGGTTGACTTATACTGCCTTTCTTAGTAGTTACTTACTTGAATCAGTGATGCAAATTATTAAGAGTTATTCTCATTGCATGAATATAGCATCCACACCAAGAAATTAAAATAAACAAACTAAATATTCAGTTCATTAGAACTAGCAAATAATGCTAACACGTTTCAAATAGCACTGAAATCTCAGTGCTATTTGAAACGTGAACGCCTGATATAATTGTAATAGCAATCGTACGTGTGATCAGATATGCGTGCTCCGCGCGATCAATAGGCAATTTGCATTAATTATGCGCCACTATTATTATTAGACGTGTTCCCAATATTATTACAATAAATAATAAACTAGGTTTTGTTCGTGGCCTCACTATCTGGTGTTCAGTGTTTGTGTTATGTCCCACGCGATCGTATCTCACGGTATTTATGAAGCTTTCGTGTGGCGGTTCTGAAATACCTTTTCATTGTTTTGATAACGTCACTTAAATACCTAATATTGTAATGGGCGTATTGTTTCAGATGTACTTAGTAAATGTATAAACGAGACAGCTTAGGGACAGTACCCGAGTGTTTATATTAGGTTCCTATTCATCGAGCTTTAGAACAAGACGCACGGGTATGAGTGAAAGAGACGACGACGCGACGGTCTCCTAAGCCGAACTTTCTAGAAACCTCGAGGAACCATATTTTACCAGGGCTTAAAATACCGGTATTTTTGGGAACCGGTACCATTGGCCTTGGTGTGATACCGGTACCAGACATACTTGGTTAGGTGGAGTACCGGTACCCGTCTAGAACCAGTACTCTCTGGAGATGGTACCCGCCTGGAACCGGTACCCGTCTGGAACTGGTACACAAGTACCGAAATGGCAAGAACCGTTAAGTACCGGTACAGTACCTGTACTTTTGGTGCCGGTTCCAAGCCCGGCTATTTACAGCCGCGTCCTAACTCGTACATAGGTGCTCACAAATATTTTTTACGACGAAATCACAATAAATAGGTACCTACATAAACAATTAAATAAAACTTACAGGACACGAGTTGTCACATTTTGACATACTTAATATCAACAGTTTTAACCAAAGTAACAAGTAATCAAAGTTAGTTAAAAATAAACAAATAAAAAAATAATAGATTACTCAATCATAACACAGTGTCATTATTATACCACTAGATGGCGCCACTGGTTTATTCGTAGATCAATTCGCGCTACATAGCGCCTCCACTAGCGTCATTGAGCAACCGGTTACAAATCAAGATCGCTACCTACTGTTATCTCGGACAAGTACATAAAATTATGACATATTTACACTTAAACATCACGCCTGAATTCTCCGTAAGGGTAGGCAGAGCTGTTCGTTAAGCATCGATATTTCACGAGTAATGTTTTTTTGTCCCATTAAATAACGGACAAGTAAGTCAGATAGGCAGACGCGCTCCATGTAAAATACTTAATGGTATTTAGCAGCATCCAGTTAGACTGGAAGCCTAACCCAACATAGTTGAGAAAAGGCTGGTTAGATTGAATCCGGGCTGTTACTGAGAATTTCCCAACGGAAAAACCCCTACGAGGCTACCATACATGGAAAGAATGGAGAAATCAGTCCCCAAGACCCCTCACTCAGAAGTCGTGCTTTACGACCACTACACCAAGGGGCCAGAGATAATTTGACAAAACTACAGAATCCATTTTTCAAACATCGGACTTGTCAGAGCTAACTTAATCTTTTTGAATGCATGT
The DNA here is from genome assembly GCA_949152455.1 of Lithophane leautieri. NCBI lineage: Eukaryota > Metazoa > Arthropoda > Insecta > Lepidoptera > Noctuidae > Lithophane > Lithophane leautieri. The sequence goes on along the minus strand of OX424484.1, from coordinate 11,856,556 downwards.
GTTTCTGTGGCTAATGAACTTATTTTGTTTTTCTGTTATTCAGAGTGTTTCGCGTCCTCTCTGTCACACACATGGACCAGAGTGAGTATTTTTCCAAAGCTGCATGAGTCATATAAACCCCCAGCACTGATTGTATGTCCTATGAGGAAAATCGTTCGATTTAGAAAGGCGTATGTTAGGATTCTATGTTGTATTATGTGAATCATAAATGAAACTGTTAATAAATAACACCTCGTGAGAACAGTTCCGAGTTCTAGGAGTCATGGTGTAGGTATTGGTTGTGAAAGTTGTTCGCCTATTATGTAGAGAGTCGGTATGAAGGTACTTTTCTGAGTCATCGTGTATACCCACTGGGTAAACAGAAAAGTTAATGGGAAAGACACGTTTTTGCCTCACACAGGATCATTAGATGATTATCCTTTATGACTGCCTCATTGGTCAAGTGGTCGCAAGCGCTACTGGTGAGCATAAGGTGCTGGGTTCGAACCCTAGGTCGGGCAAAGTATTACAGCGTTTTTCCAACAGGAATTTCTCTTTCTGAATTTGTGACCGGTTGATGGCAACAGGCTAACCTGCTATTACATGGGACGTAAACAGAACTGGACAAATGTGGATGTATAGCTACACCACTACTTATCCCTTAAAAGTAACATTTAAAAAAACCAAATGTTAAGTCAAATACCTAATTAGTAAGAATAATAGTTAGATACATTTAATGTTGTTGAAAATGGCCATCGTAGTTACCATCGGGTGTACGAACTTACCATCGAGGTGTAAGTGTAATAATCGAGGCGAGCCTAATACTATTATAAACTCTGTATGAACAGAAAATAAACCAAACGAGAGATCGAATCCAAGGCTACAAGCTAAACCTCACGAAGACTTTGCAAATTAATTACTTAATAAAAATTACCCTGCAATCTTGTATGACACATTGTATGTCGGAATGTCGTTGACATGAGTAATCTCATACAAATCTCATACATGAGTCACACACTGACTCATACATACACAGGTATATAATACAGTCTTTGAGATTATGTACTTACCTGTTATGTGAGAATTGATTGTTTGAAGATAATTTATGATTTCATTATGGTGTACATTGAAGAATAGGCTCCTAATTTAGGCATTTGATTAATTTACTCCTACTTCATAACGACGACGCATGTTTACATAAAATAAGTTGGTTTTTCTTTATCATAAAATAAAAACAAAGCTGTAGGTAATGATGCTACTGAGATTTTTTTATAAGTAAATATGTTTTATTGCCCGACCCGGGATCAAACCCAGGAATCCAAGCTCAGCAGTCGTGCCTTGACCACTGGACCAATAAGATCTATTACTAAGACAGCTTGATTAGTATTTGTCCCACCCTGCAATCTTTCTACTTTTGTTTTGTAGACGATCCTAAAAACATGTAGGTACTGATGTATAGGTAAATAGCGCAATGGTTACGAATGATCTTCCACGCAACAATCTACATCCAGACAGCTTCGATCGCCTTGCAAACAAAAAATGTAAATCATTCAGAATTTACTTGTCTTGAAAATAAAAATGGTAATGACAGCTTTACCCCTTTCGCCTAACTCTCAACTTTTACCAAACATCTGGCATAAAATCCCTTCAGCCCCCAGAGATACGCACATATCTGATGCAGCCCTTTAAATAAATAGCCGGAGAAATGTTAGCAATAAATAATAGCCCGGCCCTGTAAAATATTGCCCGAGCTATGCACGTGAATATAATAGGGCTGGGAATTTGTCTAGGATAAAAATTACTTTTTATATTGCTCGGGATTTCGGGAGGTGTGAGTATAAATTGAGGGTTCGTTGGTAGTATTTTATTTATGCTGTTCTGTTTTTTGGCTTGAGTATGAAGGTAGTAAGTATCAAGTCATGTATATCGGGCGGCTGTTATTTGTAAAACCAACTGCCTAGCTAGAAGGTGATTTTATGTGTTTGTAGGTAATTTCTGAGTTTCATACCCTAAAATATTTCAAAATTCCAGAAATAGTACCTACCGGATAGGATTTATCTAACTTTTTTTACAATAGGTACTAAATTAAATGACTGATTATAACTAAATCCTTACTTCCTTACTAATATTTTTCGCGCTTTCACGCCAAAACTTCTGAACCGATTTAAATGAAATTTGGTACACAGATAGTCTAGAGCTTGAGAAAGGACATAGGCTACTTTTTATCGACATACCACGCGGGCGAAGCCGCGGGCGGAAGCTAGTAAACAAATAAGTAATTAACTAAAATATGGCGTCGAAAAATTCCTCCGCATCGCTGTCGGCTGGTAATGTACTCAAGAGATTGGCGGCATATCACGTTATAAGGCAATGCTTTACCTCCGACCAAGGTAAAAGCCAGCCCTTGGGTCACGGGAAGTGTCAACTAGTTAGTTATGTATTATAAATGTCTATACTAATTTTAATGTGTATGTATAATTTCGTTCATTTTAATAAATACTTGTCATTTTAGGGGTATGAGGAACAGGGTGTAAAGTTCACTCATCCACCATAGAAAAGGGAGGATCCTCCTACCAGACGGGTGTTGTGTCTGGCGGGCAACTGCCCAATGATTGATATTGGATTTTTGTATATATTATGTTCACTGCACGGTAAACTCTAATTGCGCGATGCAGGATTTTTGTGACGTCAGGATTTTTGTGTGATGTCAGGTCTTTAATGCGTAGTTCTAATGTGGCGATGTAGGTACCGCCACATCATTATCACTTTTTTTGCCACTTAAACCATACGAGCTTATGTAAGCTTATGCAAAAGTGATCTATATAATAATTGTTAGGTATTTATGCGGAAGGACGGTGACAGTCGTCAATCAAACTCGCTGGTCTGTTGCACACTGCTTTAATCACACACATACATAACAATAATTAATTAAAATATATATATCTACCAGGTGAGCTAATATGTATAGTCAGGAGCATACAGTCGGACAAACAAGACAAAATAAACAAACAGTCAGGAAAATGGATTGATTGATTGATACCCTGTCTACTACCCCTAGCCGACCCAGGCCATCCGTTTCATATGAGAGGTTTCATACGATTGATAAAGAATGACAGTGTTGTGATTTGATGAACATTTATACTGACATTATTTAATTTCGTTCTTTTCTCTGACTGTATATAAAAGTGTATAAAATTATTGTCACTCAAAACATAACCTATCACCACGCCTGTTATACCCGAAGGGTTAGACAGGTCAGTTATTGTCACTCGTTGAACCTTTTTAAATATTCATGGAAATTAATTGTTCAGCAAATTGACACACTACTTAGCCGTTTATAACTGTATCATACGATAAAGAATTATACTTGTGATTTGAAAAAAACGGCAATTTGGTAGTCATCTTGTTCATCAATACGTTTCACTGACTGTACAACAACGTATTTGTCACTCGTTGTGTCTCGTTCATTTTTATGGTAAACAAAAAAGTCTAATTCTGTTCTTTTCTACATCGAAAAATAAATCCTCAATGCAATCAACAGATTCTACATTAATCAACAGAATATCTGACCCTCTTTGCACTCAATTAGCCACACTAGAAAGAAGCAGTTCTTTTTCCGAGCGAGTGTCTCGGATAGTAGTGAGGGGACTGTATCGGGACATCGCCGGGACCGGGACATATCACATCCATACGTGATTAGTTCGGCACAGTCAGCAAGACGTGTAATTACTGCGGTACCGGGGTTTTGGACATAGTGCGGGGAGGGAAAGTAGCTCAAGTTGATAGTAGGTACTTCCATGAATATTATATAATAGTAGTAAAATACTCTTTTAGATCCACATTACCTTACATGAAGGTTTACAAAATATTTGTCATCAAAAAGTAAATAAATAGTGGAAGTTAACATTATTAAACATGACGGGTTTATTATAGATAAGCCTATTGAGATAGTTTGTACTTTTATTAATCCCAGGATCGTATGGTTCGATAAATCACCAAATAAAAAACAAAATTGATTATTATGACTATCGATAACGAATAGTCTGAAAAGCATACAAAACGGATTTAAAATTTAACCCAATTTCCTGCGAATATTGAGGTCAATGCAAGCTCACAGAGACCACAAAATAAACACAGTAACAGAATGTCAACTCCATAGTATAATAATATGAGTGAATACGCACGCACACATAGACATGCTTCACGTACAGCCAGTGCAAGCGGACTCGCAACTCGCAACTGACATTCATTTTAGATCGCCATTCGTACGCGTCTTTGTGTGCATGCGTCTGTTTTCGCATGAAGTATGGAGCCGACCTTCTGTACCTTCTATTTCGTACAGAGAATCTGCACAAACGCATGGTGCTATTCAATTCATTCAATCTCGGGATATTGGTGTTTGTCTGTAAATTAACAGTAGCAACACTGTTAATATATTCGATGTATGCAGCGCAGTAGTATTTAACTATCGGGAGCTCTGGATATGAAACATTTAAAGTACACTAATTCGAGTATTTTAGGTTTGGTAAATAACCGTGGATAATTTAATTGATTTTGCTGTGGCGGTCGGTCTGCGGATGATTTTAAACATTGAGCTCTAAACCGCCATTAATTTCGGTTTAAGTTTCATTGGTAGTCAAATGCTAACCTACAACATCCGTAGGTAATTTCGTACAGCGCAGCACGTTAGCGTTACGTTGTATCCGAACCTGGCTCAATCCTTTCATAGTTGGAAAAAGTCGAGGTTTACTTAGATGATGCTACGATAAAAAAAAAGATGGCGATGATAGTTTCGATATTTGCCACGCCGACCCCCAAAAGATTCCTGAAGTACCTGTGTAAACCGGTTTTCCTCGTTATTCAAATCTTTCTAGTCAGCCCAAGAGGTTTCTCCGAAACCATAAAAAAGAAATTGCTTTTAATCGCTGGTTACATTAGTCAGTGAATATTTAACATCTCAACCTTTAGATGCTTAGCAAACAAAAAGCGTTCATACTCCCCTGAAGGCCCTTGGCCCAGTTATGAAAGCTAACGCCTTACAAATTAAAGTACTCATACAAACCTGTTTAGATTTAAGTTTATAGTCACCTTGAGTATCGACCACTGTGTGATTATTAAAATCACGATTTTATTGTTTTTATGCAGTTTTAATGATAGCATTACATGTCAAAATATGCAAAATGAATACTGTAAAACGGAAGCCTGAAAATAGCCAAAAATGTGTGCAAAAGGACCATCAAACACTGCGTCAGAAGCCAAGAGTACCTTAATGATACTTACCTTCATCAGACAGATTATGTACCTACTGATAAATATGACTTTCTTAATAAATACAGCTATGAACGTTCATATAGTATTTACCATTTTAAGACGTTTAGCAGACTGATCTGTGATCAAAGTTAGTTATGTCAAGACAATCGTTTAGCGAAAACGACGGAGAGGTGGCTTTAGAGGATGCGCTTCTCTAAAGCCACCTCCCCGTCGTCTTCGTTAAAGGATTTAATACTAAACATCATCATCGCTGTATTAAACCTATAATCTAGTTAGTAATAGAGCTTTTGTATTCGTCTCAAGTAATACCTACGGAAACAACTACGTGTTACAAATTCTCGTTCATGGGACATAAAGAGGTTTTTCATGCCTATCTTGGGTGCCAGATGAAACTTCAGGCACATAAGACTTTTCGACTTTGTGTCTAAAGATGGCAATGCATACTACAGACTAATCCTTTGATACACATAAGTGGCGGAATTAACTTTCACTAGGCAGGCCGTTCGCCTGTTAACACACAATTAATTCTCCAATGGTAATACAAAATGTTTATATATATATTTAAATACGTTTGTATGTAAATGAGATCGAAATGTCGCGATAGCTCTGTCACGTGTTTGTCTTACGTTTGCATTTGCATATTGTATGTGATTTTCTTCAGTTTTACATAATTTGCATTCTGGCTATGTGTTGATTGTTCAAGGTGGTTTTATCTACTATTACTATTTTTGGAGGCATGTAGGGATATAAATTCACATAGAAGTTGATGGATTAAGCAGAAATTAATTCTGAATTGATGATTCTAAGTTTTCATTTGTGTCAACGAGCATCGGTTTCCCGTTTACCGAAAAATGTAATAACATTTTTAATCCCGGGATTAAAAAATCTCTGGTATAAGACAACCTTAGTCCGATTAGAAAACTATGAAATAAGAATAATCGAAGCTGTGACTCTTATTAAAGTTGATAGATATTTTGAATCATCATCTGCCTAGCCTTTTCCCAACTATGTTGGGGTCGGCATCCAGTCTAACCGGATGCAGCTGAATACCAGTATTTTACATGGAGCGACCGCCTATCTGACCTCCACAACCCAGTAACTGGGTAATACGATACCCCTTGGTAAGACTGGTTGTCAGACTTTCGGGCTTCTGACGACCCGTAACGACTTTCAAAGATCCACAAATGACAGCCGGGACCAACGGCTTAACATGCTTTCAGAGGCACGGAGGAGTCTCGGTATGTAAAGATGGTCACCCATCCATGGGCCAGCCCCGGCAAGCGTAGTTTAACCTGATGGACCGACCCGTGCGGCTGTTATTACGTAGCCACAAGCTCCTCTCGACCCGTGCGGCTGTTATTACGGTAGCCACGAGCTCATCTCTCCTCTTGATAGATATTTTGAATAGTATACAACATAACACCTATGATACAGTATTAGTATACATTTCAAATATAGCTGTTATGAAACGACTTTTTACGCGAATACATTACATAAATTATATTTCCTTGACTCACTGTTGTCTTTGCATTGTGACCGGTATCCCGCTGCGTCCCGCTAAATCACCGTCCCGGGACAGTTTATCAGTGGCACCACTAATGCGGCCCACGCATCGACTTTACTGACAAACATTATCTGACAAATGTTACCTACCTAGCTATTATTTTATATAGGAGCTACTTTAGCTAGGTATTGGTTGAGAAAGGAATTACTGCTGTATAGGATAGACGTTTTAGAAATATTGTACCTAAAGGAATTCTGTAAAACGTTTTTTGACATTTTTTTACCGACTTCTTCAAGAAGGAGGAGGTTCTGAATTGATCCGTAAACTTTTTATTTTTTTTTGTTTATGTTACGCGATTACTCCTCTAGATATGAATCGATTTTTATTTGCTTGGTAGGTCATGCTTCAGAGGTGGTCCCTTATAAATTTTATTAAATTTATTTTCAACAGCTTCAAGCAGCTATTATGTCGAAGCGTCTCCTTTGGTTTTTTCTAAATATAGTTTGACATACAGTGGACTTAAAGTACATAGGTAGGTACTCCATTCCTGACCATTGTTTTATTAAATTGATTATTCTTGTCTCTGTATGTTTATTTGTTTATACCTGTTTTGTTCTTAACCTTTGTGAAGAAAGAAATATGTACGGTTGGCCAAAAAATTAGTGTACCACCATAAGGTTGAATGCCCTTTGCAGATTCATAGGCAATAAAGATTAGTTTCGCTTGCAGATCGATCTGACGACTCCTATTGCCATCTTTTTTCTGATTGATAACGATGTTTACAATTTGTTATGAGGCAGCTCTTCTTAGTTTGAACTTGATGGAACCAATGACGTCGTAATATCAATGGCGGGGAAAATGTTAAATAGTTTTCTTCAAAGCTTCAATAATCATTTAAATTCAATTAAAAAAAGGAAAGGCAGATATAAAAAGAAAAGGCATGATTAATATGGAAATAGTCTTGTTAAATTCTAATCACTCGTAAATTTTCTATCCACTAGCTGATGCCCGCAATTTCATTCACGGAGCCTTTGTTTTTCTTTCCGTAAGAACGTTTCCTACACCATCACCAATCGGCCCAGCCGTTCTCGAGTTTTGCAATACTTTCGTAAATAATTTTTATAATATAGATTTTTCAGGAAGAAAAGCTAAAAATAGATGTAAGTATCCTTTTATTAAATTGTCACAATCACTATTAAAATAATATAAAAACCTGAAATCGTTATCTGGAACAGCTGCAACGTCGCAGCAGTCCTATGGGTAAATTCAGAAGAGGTTGGAAAAATAAAAAAATTAGAAACGGGTGTAACCGCCATTGGCTTCCCTGCCCTTTAAAAGACGAGACCTCATCAACCCAACAAGTTGTGAGCGCAAATAAAGGTTCCTCGCATTTTACTCCCGAATTAAATTACAGTGACTCTCTAGAGCATGTTTGATGATAAAAGATTTTCTATCGGGTTTAGATCCAGAGATCTTGATGGCCACGGTATTACTCTTACGTCAGTGTGTGAAGGAAACCAGGCTCTTACGATCCTCGCATTATGAGTTGAACAATTATGTTGAACAAAATCAAATTGTGGCACTTCGTTCTCTGGGTAAACATTACGGACTGTCGGTAGCATTGCATTTTGAAGCACGTCGATATAATTTACGGCCGTCACTCGAGGAGGTAGAGAGCACAATTACACCATCAGCACTCATCCAGCCCCAAATATTTACAGAAATTTGACCTGATTCTCTATTTGGAATTACATGATCATCTCTATACCTTGTTGAATTATAACGCCAAAGGTGTAGACGTCCATGCTGACTAAATTTGAATGTTTTTTCATCACAAAACATTGTATTAGATTGGCAGGCTTTGAAGATGATATTTATATGCAGTTGACTAAAAAATAACACGGAAAATAAATATCGATTTTTCTAAGGAAAATAGCTAGAAACAAGAAATTACTAAAATATATTTGACAAAATGTCTATTGTCAGTTTTCTTTTTTTCAAATAGAATTGGTTGTCTATTTAAATAGTTTTTAAGATAAGATAAGATAATCATTTAATTGCTCATGTCAATCATTTTATTACTTTGGTTTAGAAACATTTAAATTTTCTTTACAGAAAGTAATGTCTTATCCGTTTATAAAAAAGGTTAAAATTGCATGCACTTATAAGTGACATAAGACGTATGAATTGCTTACCTACATTTATCAATTACGTTTACGTCATTATTATGCATTTTTTTCAATGATATCTAGTATGAACCTTGTTGAAATTTTCAATGACTAGAAAATTAAATCAAAACTGGTAAGTACACCACTTTCTTGGCCCACTGTACAAGAAAATTGATTTTTATTACTATTATTTTTAAGTTCCGGTTTGTGAAATCGAAAAGCGGTGCTGGTGAAACAATAGGCACATGGTACATTTTATATTCCGGCTGTAGTTTTTGATACCAAAATCTTAATTTTGATGTATGTCTACCAACTGGCGGCGAAAACCATTTCCATCAGGTGCAACCTAAGAACATAAAAAAAAACTTTCTATCATACAAAACCCCAAAGCATTAACTCAAATCTGTCTCAAGACAAAAAGAAATCCGCCGTCAAAAACAGAAATCGTTTGCAATCCATTGTCTCAACGCCACAACACCGTAAAAAGTCCCATATTTTCCCTCCCCGCCCTCTAAAAGTCCCATATTTCCCCTCCTTCCCTCCTAAAGTCCCATAACTTTCTCTCCCCTCCTTATCTGCATCGTTATCACAAATCTTTTTATCCGAGGGATAGTAACTCAACCGGGTGAACTACAAATCGTCTCCGGTATCCACCTATTGTTTGGGGTAGTGAGGGGAAAGTCGAAGTCGGTGGAGTCGAAGTCGGGAAAATTTTGGTCGATTTTGGAGGTTCTGGAATTTGAGGAAGTAGTATGTATGTTAGGAAGAGGTTTATAATTAGAAGTGGTCGCTTGTGTCGTAATGTTGCAGCCGCTACAATGCTAAATTACCTAAGTCTATCTGTCTGTTACCTTTTCACGCCTTAACGGCTGAACGGATTTAGATGAAATTTGGCACACAGATAGACGTGACCACCACCATGACATGGCCTGGGTTAGCACAATCAGATAATTTGTCTTGGTAGTACGATCCTGTGAAATAACTTTCGACCTCAAGGAAGGCGAAGCTAGAAGGGATAACGTCATAATGACCTACTTGGCAGACATGGTTCATGATTTCGATAATTCCTAAAGTTGGCTACTTTAGCACTATCACTCTTCCGACTAAATAGCTAAGTAATAAACTCCAACAGCAAGTTTGTAAAGTGGTTCCTATTAATAAGAAACTATATTATTAATCATTCAAACTTACTTTCACCAAATATTAAAAGTTCTATTAAACGCGATAATGAAGACAAACAACAGAACAGCGCAGTCAAAGGTGACCTCAAGATGTCAATTTAACGACTGAACCTCTCTTTGACATGTTGCCCTTATGGTTAGATTTTTATTAATATCACCGCACAGTCTCGTCAATTTTCTCAAAGAACTTAAAACTTAGATTGGATACGAATGACGTTACATCTGCTAGATGAGTTTTTGAAATAAAATTAGATCTTTTAATCTACTTTAGGCAAATATTACACAAAAGCGGCAAAGTGCGAGTCGGACTCGCATACGAAGGGTTCCGTACCACGTACACACAACGCTATCATCAAACACGTTTCTTGCATGGGGACCACCTTTAATTTGTAACTTTATTTTATAGCGGCCATAGTAGTAGGTACACACTCTGTGAACATTTCTGAATGTGTCTCCCTATGACGACGGTTCAAAAGATACAGCCCTGTGACAGACGGATGGAAAGCGGAGCCTTAGTAACAGGATTCCGTCGGTATCCTTGAGCTACGGAACCTTAAACAGGGATTACGATATAGATTCTATAAAAGTTTGCCTAATGGAGTTTCTTGATGAAGTAAAATATTAGGTACTTATACGACCTTTGCTGTTTAAAATAAAACCTACATTGGATTTTTATGAACCCATTTGTAGGTATTATTTAGAATATTATATTCAGACAGACTGGAAGAATATATGGGCATAGTCGTCAAATAACTTTTGAAATTAAAGTAAAATAAATGTGATTATTTAGGTTGGGAACATAATTATCTATTCATAAAAAATCATGTTTGGACCTTTTATTTATTTATTAACCTATTTAACCTAATGCACTAGTAAAAAAATGCTGTGCAAAAGTGGACTGTGGCATTTTATAACAGTGAACCTTGGTGATGAAACTTGGCAGGTGCAATATAGAATAGATAGCTTGAAAATAACTATGAAAAACAAGAACAAATCCCCCACACACACACACACGCACACACACACACACTATTCCAATTTCGGCAACCAATAAAACAAATTCTTTTATCGGTACTTTTCCGTTTCCGGCCCCATCACTAGGAATCTTTGGGCACAGACAATGGAATGCAATTAAATGGTTCAGGCCGGATCGCGCCCGTATTTTCCAGATACACGGAGGAGATAGTGGATGGAGTGTTGTAATCTTGGTAAAACGTGGGAGAAACAAACTTTTACACAGAAACTTTTGAAATTTTTTATGAAAAAGATTTGTTGGTGATAGCTGATCAGTGGTTTACGCCTACTATGTTGCAGCCTGGATTTAAATTAGAAACCTTCAAGTAGTTGAAGCCGTAATTATTCGAAAGTTCAGGGCCGACAATGGCTGGTGTTACTGATTTGTAAAAGACCTGCGAAAGCATTAAAATTAATGATGTAGTTTGTAGGTACCAAATACCGTACTTGACTAGAGAGTGGCATGCTTGCAAACTTGTTCCTCTATTCACTCTCTACTCCATCATCCGGGTATAACCAGGCATCGCCGCCTGTATCAGATTCGAACCGGATTAAAAGTTTAATATACGATCTTTGTGTACTTGCGTTTGTGCCATTTTAACGGGAGTTCTCTTGTTATGCATACTTACAATCAATACATGTGGGTAGGTATCGGCCATTGCCAGCATTGTCGGGTTTTTAAACGTTTCATTCGGCTGTCGAAGTAGTTTTAAATTAATTAATTCGGTTTGGTTATTTTAACGAGCTGTGCCTTGCTGTGTTCAATTATTTGGGATGAAAATTATCCTTAGCGGGCAGAGAATGATAACAATGTGATCAGATCACCAAATAAATACGTTATTATTAGCCGAGAGGTTGATGGTGCTGGCTATCTACTATAAAGAATCCGTTTTATAATAGTCACTTTTAAATATTTATCTTCCCATCCATCTCATCTGAATCAATGAATATCCGGGTTGTTACGTCCCCACACCATCGTTTCGGGTAGGTAGTACTTCTCAGGACGAACTGTTTTCCGTAAGGATCTTTCAGCGTCACAGTTCTATAATTTTCATTATAAATGCACACTATGACTATGCAAAACCCATTTATGTAATTGGCGAAATAAAATGAAAAATAAATTCTTAGTGTGTGAGAGAGACGGAACATTGAACAGATGCCAGCGCCGCTTGGCAACTGTTCGGCTCAACTTAGTCTAGTGATGTGCGTTGAGAGTTTGTCTACGAGTAGAATTTAATTATACTTTACTTAGGTTTTATAAACTCCGATTTCTAACTTAAAGTACCTAAAGGTAGCCCCGGTTTCTAAAAGCCTGATTCTACAGCCTTATTTTACAACATAGCTCTCTCTCGTCATTTATACTCATTTACATGAGAAATCTAGTTTGTACAATGAGTCGCACATCAGTGGTACAGATTTGACATTGACAGCGCGTTTATATCTTAGCTGTAAGAGCATTCGTAGAGCTAGTGTAACCACTGATGTGTGGTTAACTGTCTGAATAAAGATGGATTAAGAATAAAATCTGGGGGAAACTTCGCCGCAGTAGGCCGACTTAAGTTAATAAAAAATTAAAAGAAAAAAATCGCAAAGAAATATGTAGAAACAAAATAATACACAACTTTAAGTAATTTCATTCCCTCAAACCGAACGAAAGATTTTTGTAAATAATTATTAAACAACAAACATTTTTCTTCCTTTTAGGTAAATTATAGTCTGTACAATGTACATGATTGTATCATAAACAACAATAAAATCATTAAGATATCAATAAAGCACGAGAATACCCTTATATATATTACAATATCTTTAAAAAATGTGACTTAAACATTAGCTACTCTTCTTATCCCATCCCTTATTAGAGCCCCGTTGAGTTAGGGGAACGAAAATTAGCTATAATCTATGGAAATTATACAATAAAGTAAGTAAATTTGGAACAGAGCGCTTGTCTATGGATTGTGCGATACAGATCTCAATGAGATACAATTTGCATCGAGTATACTGTGAGGGGTGAGTAGAGAACGACGTGGTTCTAAAGTTTATCTCTTTGTTAGTAATTGGATCTATTTGAAATGGAACCCATGTTTTTCTAAATTGCGCATGCTTGAATTTGGTTTCGGATTTAATAATAGTGCGTGATTCGTTTCTTTGTGTATGAAAATTATAGGGACTATAATAATAATAATAATAACCCCACCGCCGTATCTCTACGTTGACGTCGTGGTGGGGCTTGCGCGCTCCGAACTCTAGGTCTGTGCTGGTAGAGTTTACTTTTCCGGGACGGATCTAGGATGAGGAGCCAGACCAAGAGAGATACAAAAACCCGCAGGGCAGCATGTGGCGAGCTGTTGGGCAGTAGCGACCCCACGGACCCTACCTCCCGGGAGAAGTCTTGTTCCTCACCTCTGGCTTGCCTTTATTGGCCGGCTGGAGTGAACACTGACGAGGAACAGAGCTCCCACCTCATTCTTGCCTTCATTGGCCGGCTTGAGTGGAGACTCGCAAGAGCAAACGTGCTCGGAGGAAGGAAGTATTCCAGTAAGTGCTCGTAGGGATCTTGACCATCTTCCGGGCTCTGGGATTGTTCTGAAAGCCGTGGAATACCTCTCCACTCCTCAAGCACCCTCAGGAAGTGTTGCCCCCTTGTCGCTACGTCACTATGTGCTAGCGACCGTTTTCGGGAGCCCATTATTGAGTGTGCAAGTCACCCCCTGCCATATTATCCGTGTATATATAAAACATTGATCAGGCAGGGGACATAGTCCTTCAATAGTTTTAGGTAACCAGTCCACTATAGCCACCCAAACCCATAGCCCAATATGTTTTGTTTCCATGTTCTGCAATAGTCCTACACCATCCGGGGGTTATCCTTGGGTGTACTTTCATAGTGTATACAGGGATAATCGTCGGTTGGTGCCTCATCCCATTTAAAATTGTCTAAGGGGCCTCTGCGAGTTGGCTTCGGCCCCTCGTACGCCTTCCAAAAGACCGGGACCCCATGGTCCCGAGATTTATAAACATATACATAATAATAATAATAATAATATTTTATTCAAAAAATAACAAGGCATAAAAATTAGTACAGTTTTGCTTAAATGTAAATTATGTTCCTAAGACTTACGTGCCTGAACTAGGTTATCCTGTGTTTCAGGCGAGAAGAGCTAAAAATAGAGTTATAAAATAAATAAATAATAAACAAGTTAACTCTGAGTTTCTAAATTTGACAAACACTTAACATAATTGAAATTTTTACATAAGTATATTCACTTTAACACAATTAGTAAATTCTCTGTATCTTCGTAAGACATACTTTGGAGAGCATCTTTTAGAATTCTCTTACAATTTGTGTAGTTCAGGGAATAAATTTTGGCTTTCGAGTTAAGTCTATTATAGAGAAGAGGACCGAGGTACAGGTAAAATTTGGACACAAAAGCATGTTTTGTTGTATTTTGTGGACAAACTATATCTTTACGTCTTTTATTAGTATTTGCAGTGCTATAGGGAAGAGCTGTGTGCTGCTTTAATACAATACCCATTATAAATAGTTGTCGAACTGTTAATACTTCACACGATTTGTATAGGAGGTTAGTAGGGAAAAGGAAAGGGCGGAAAGTAGACACTTTGAGAATCGCCCTTTGAGCTCTCTCGATGGTTAGTAACATTGTTTTACCCGCTCCACCCCATGTGGTAATACAGTAAGTTAATATTGATTGACATAGAGCTAAGTATACTTGTCTAACGACTTTTGGGTCAGCAATATAGCGTAACTTTTTAAAAACAAATATCAACTTGCGAATTCTATTATTTAAAGCTTGAATATGTTGTTTGAACGAAAGTGTTTCATCTATTATAACACCAAGGTATTTGGTTGTATTTGTCATTTTAATGTTGGGACAAACACATTGGTTATCTGTAGGAATTGTGCAATAATGAGCATATAATGTCGAGGTAGTGCATGTTGATGTTTGCTTGCGCATCGAAAACTTAATGTAATTTGTCTTGTCTTCATTAAGTGATAGTGAATTGTATTGAAGCCATTTAATAACAATATTGAATCCATGTTGCGCAAGCTTGTAGACTTTTTCTTCTGAGTCAGCCGAAAAAAGAAGGGCAGTGTCGTCAGCATAAGAAATAATTTGGCCGTGATCTAGATTTAGGTTACAAAGATCGTTTATGTAAATCAAAAATAGTGTAGGCCCTAAAATACTTCCTTGGGGAACTCCGAAAGACGTGTTTTTTTCAGTATCGCTGAGAACATTACCAATCCTTACGCATTGTGTACGGTCTACTAGATAGCTCTTAAATAATTTTAGCTGGGTGCCTCTGATTCCTAAGGCTTCAAGCTTGTGCAACAGAATAGGAATAGAAACCGTATCAAAAGCTTTGGCGAGGTCCAGGAAGATTCCTACTGTGTGGTTACCATTATCAAGTTCTTGTGCTAGATAGTTAGTCAGATGGTGCACGGCATCGTCTGTTGACATTTTAGGCCTAAATCCAAACTGCTGTTTAGATAAAATTGATTTATCTTCCAAGTATTTGAACAGCCTTTTATTCATAATTTTTTCTAATATTTTAGACATAGCAGGCAGCAGGGAAATAGGTCTATAATTTGTCACTTGATCTTTACTGCCCGATTTGTAAACAGGGACAACAACAGCTTTTTTCAGGCACTCGGGAAAAAGACCTGTCGATAAACATTTTTGGAAAATATAAGTTAGTGGCGGCCCCAAAATGTGCCTGAACTGTTTAATAATTTTATTTGATATGTTATCCCAACCAACTGCACAGTCGTCCTTCAAACTCATAATTATCGTATCTACCTCAGTCTCGTCAGTGTCTTGCAATACAAAGGATGATAAAATAGTGCTACGCGTAAAAGGTGTGCTTGTTAGATATTGTGATTGGCCCTGAACTTTTTCCGCTAAACATTTACCAGCATTAACAAAGAAATTATTTGCAAAGTTAGCAGATGCTAACTGTGATGAGTGTGCTTGTAATAAACCTGAAGATGACTGATTTTGTTTCGAGTTATACGTTACACTTTTAATAAAATTCCAGATTTTTTTTGTATTTGTACCAGCTTTTTCTAGTGCCATTTTATCATAGTTACTTTTTACTTTTTTTAGAAGATTATTGCAGAAGTTACGATATCGTTTATAGGACAGTTGCAAAACCAAATTATCTGGATTAGATTTAGCTTTCATATGCAGTTTATCTCTATTTTTCATGCAGCGAATGAGTCCTGTCGTGATCCATGGTTTTATATTGTTGTTTTTGTTATTTCGCCGAGAAATGACCGTGTTTTTCTGAATTGCATGTTGTACATTTTTGATTAGGTACATCATACAAAACTGCGGATCAGCGGAATCGTAGACTGGGTTAAAGTCGATATTGCGCAAGTCTTCTTCAAGTTTATTTACAATTAAACTAGAAATTGTGCGAGTGTCTACTTTGGGTAATTTACAGTTTAAAATAAGTAGGGTAGCATTATGATCGGTTATTGTTGAGTTAATTACAAGGGCAAGTGCAGGGAAATTTGACTTGAGCATAATATGGTCCAAGCAGGAGCCACTTTGATGTGTAGAAAGCGTGTGAGCAGGAAGCAAAGTATGGAAGGCACATAGGTTAAGGTATTCCTCAGCGGATGCATCCACACTTTCGGGAAGAATATTAATATTAATATCTCCAACTAAAATTGTATTTTTGAAGGATGACAGGTTCTGCAAGGTGCTGTTTAGAGAGTCAGTGAAATTGATTATATTTCTAAAAGAGGGGGGTCGGTATAAGGCAAGTATCGCTACATCGAACCCAATTTTAATTAACAACCTGTTGCAGTCTTGCATATTTGGTTCCTCAACAGACACATTGAGATGACTTCTCGCATAAACTATCACCCCATCGTTCTGATTGTAGTTTATGTTAGTTTTGTACATATTATATCCCGGAAGGAGTGGTATGTTATATTGTTTGGAAAGCCAACATTCAGTTAATACAATAACGTCACAGTTTATATCTAGACGTTGTAGAAATAGGCTAAAGTTGTCGAAATTTTTAAAAATACTGCGAATATTTTGGGTTAGTATGGTTAATGGACTAGTGTGTGGGGAGAGATATTGTTTACAGTGTTCAACGTCACAAACGTGGGATTCAGATACAGAGAAATTATCTATGTCATTAATTAAATTACTAATCATATTATTATAAAAACAAACAAACAATAACAAGGGCTTAAAAATACGTAATTAGCGGCGCTCTTAGGCGCCTCCATAATCAACAGAATTAATATACCTTTTTTCGGCCATTATTTTCGCTGGGCAGTCAGAAGCACTTGTCTTGTGATTGCTTGGCTTTTTGAAGTGCAAGCAAGTAGCACATTTTGGTTCCTCAGCCTTCTTTGTGCATTCTTTAATGGAGTGACCCTGATCCCCACAGTGGCCACAGGTAACGGTGGTCTCCCGACATGATTTGGCCGCATGACCGTACTGCTGGCACTTATAACAGCGTGTTACTAGAGTAAAATCTCTCACAGGGCATGACGACCAGTTCACAAACACTCTGTCTTTTGATACCAGGGCTTTGCGTATGTCTGCAGATACTTCAATTATATAATTACAGGTCTCAGCATCCCGCTTACCTGACTTATGGCTTAACTTAATGGAGTTCAAAAAGGTCTCGAGGGTGCAATCTTGAAGGGTTTCTGCTAGATTCTGGTGGAATAAACAAGTAAAAACTTCCTTCTCTTGCATGGATGAGAGCACTCCGATAACTACTACTCTAGGCTTCCTTTTTGGGGGTTCGTCGACTGTCAGGCCTGAATTTGATAGCTGCATCGATTTTTTTACCTTCTCAATATCGTCCTTTGTTTCAGTGCTAATAATGACACCGCCATGTTTCGTCTTACGTAGTCCTCTTACCTGAAGTTTCATTTGCTCGGGGCATATAATTTTTTGGACAAGTGTTTTTGTCTCCTCACTCGACTTCAGTTTGTCGTTAGGGTATATGGCCACTGAGCTTAGATTTGTCGGCTGTATAAAATTGTTGGTACCTTTTTTAACCATCTCAGCAAAGGATGTTCCTGTAACCGTTTTCATTGAAGCTCCGATTGACAGCTTAAGGTCTTGCAGTTGCTGCGACAGATCATTTTGGTCTTCGAGTGTTTGGACGGTGGAGTGGGCCCGGACAGCTCTCATCTTAAGGGACTGGTACTGAACGGCCATCTGCGATGTGCCGTGACTAACTTTTCGGCAAAGGGCACTTACACGTAGTTTTTGCTCCATGTTTAATTTGCCGTCCGATACAATAGAGCACACTTCACTTAGGTACTGCTCAATGGACGACATCCAGTTCTGGATTTCCGGCGTAGGTATCACCTCCATCATGACATCTTCTCTTTGGCTGGGTGGTTGAGGGTGAGGTGCGGGTGCAGGCTCGGGTGCAGGTGCAGGTGCAGGTGCGGGTGCGGGCACAGGTGTAGGAGGTGGGCTCCGAGCACATCTGCCACCCCTGCTAAAGGGACTGGACGCCATTGTGATACAAGTTATTTACTTGTTAATCACACACACACATTTTCACAGAACGATTTATAACGTGTGACCCAGTTTGCTTTACTACCGGCTATTTGTTAAAACCAGGTCACGAATCAGCAACTAATTATTTATTTATTTTAATATATCTTCGACACGTCTGTACTCAACAAAAGTGCAAATAATCCTCTACTACTATAAAATTGAGTGCTACAGAAGCTACTACCTACTTAGTAGCTATAAGTGCGATATGGACTCTAATCTGTCTGTCAATTTGTTACCTTTCTACGCCTAAACAAAAGAAAGATAGGTAGTCTGGGACATGAAGCAGAACATGGCTACTTTTCATTCAGGATAGTTGTATTTTTTTTTAATTCTGAGTTGCGGACAGCAGCTTATTCTGTTATAATGACTATTTAGCAGTTTGTAGAAATCAGTGTAAATGTGGACACTAATGCTCATAGACCTGTTGCAAAAACAATAATCATAAACAAGTATTTAACCGACTCCCAAAAAAGGAGGAGGTTCTATGTTGGTCTGTATGTTTTTTTTTCGTTACCTGCACGATTTGAATGGATTGGTGAACGTAGCTTAATAGCCTACAAAATGATTATGATATTTTATAAAGCCCCATGAAAACTCTTTCAAAATACACGTAACACGTCATAAAAAGAGGTTATCTATTCCATACTGACATATTAATCCAATTATTTTACGAAAAAAAACTACGCTGTGACTATACAAAATAAAAAATCGATCTAACGAAGTAAAAACAAAACTCGGTAGTTATAACCCGAATCGCAACGCATTCATGAAACGGTCCACTCACATCAAAACGTTGCTAAAATGTAAAAACAAAACTAAAAAGTTTTTAATGCACGTTTTCTAACCCATAGAGGTTTAACTGCAGTGAGCTTTACGTGCGCATAAAGTTGGATAGCACGACTGGCCCGATGACTGCCAAACCGATGGCAGATATTAAGGCTGGTGTCGACGATCCAACATTAATTATTATTACTGTTCGTTTAATATAAAATTCTGATTTACTGTTACGTTAGCTATGTTGAAAAGGCAATGTTCGCTGATTTTATAAATATTATATCAATAACATACAACAATATAATTATAATCACGCCCGTATTCCCCGAAGGGTTTAGCAGAGGCACACCCATATTTCTCCACTTATGTTTAAGTCCCATGTACTAAGGGGTGATCCCATTACCATCAATCGGATACAGTCTGGACTCCGGGATGTCAATAAGTGCTTGTAAAATAAATCAATACTTCCATTCTGAAGGCTGACTCCTAAGAAAGCTTATCAAAAGTATAAGCGTCATCTAATTTTCCTTTTCACAAAGTAAAATAAGCCTCTATAAGAGAAGGCTCTTAAACGAAAGCGGTTAGATAATACGGTCATAGAAGACGTTAAACAAGAAAATCGAATCCCAATAAGGTCTTATAAAACGATACGATCGTAATCTCGTTCCGTTTTAGTAAACGATTAGAGCTATCAAAATAAATTTTATGGAATCTCAGAGTACCTAATAGAGACCGCCTCGAGAAAATATTATGACCACCTAAACTTATTTTATTTTGTACGGAATAAAATCTGTATCTCATAAAACTCAATTGAAAATGCTGAATACGTCGAATAAAAACCCAGTAAATTCACTGAATTCTCATTCAAAAGAGTTCATGAAACATAATACAGTTTCTTTTTCAAATTAATGTATTTTGATGGAACAAAATAATATTATCGTAACTTCAAAGCATATTTTCGCTAATGAAGTGCTCGACGTTATTCGGAGAGACAGTTAATTGTGTTAATCTGAATATTCTTCAACATTTTCGACTTTTTTTTTTCAACGACTTTCCCCATTTGCGCTTAGAAATTGTTTTTGGTATAAAGACTTTTGACAGAAAAACTGTATTTTTACTGTCATAAATAAAGAATTCGACGAGAAGAGAAAGTATTTTTAAATGTACTCATAGCAACGGCAATAATACTTTTGAGTCCGCGTATCGCGTGTCGTGGTAATGCGTTTGTATTCATATTTATAATTATTTTTATTTGTTTCCCCTAATGTATGTATTAAGGTATTACAATGGCTTAAAGCTAAGGTACAATTGCGGACCCTGTAGGGCACAGCAAAAATATACAATTAATTCTTTAAATAAAAATAAAATTACGAAACAAATTAAATAATAATAACAATTTTTAAAATATGTTCTATATATAGGTAATAGGTAATAGGTAAAACGGGCTGGTATCCGCAACTCCACGTCAAAGCGCGTATTTTGCGTACGGGTGGGAAATCGCTTATTCGATCCACCCCAGCTCCTCCAAGAAGGCCAGCAACGCCTTGGTGTTACTGACCATCTCTCGTAAGGTACCTGGGTTACCGAAGTACTTTGCCCTGTATGTGGCTACCACCGGGCAGTGTAGTAGCACATGAGATGCTGTCTCGTCGTCCTCCATGCAGGCCCTGCACAGCGGACTGTCTGTGACTCCTATGACAAAGAGGTGTTTATTAAAGGACCCATGGCCAGTTATAGCTGCTGTAACAGTTCGCAGCTGTTGTTTCGTTAGTCGGAGCACCCGCTTCGTGAGGCGGCAATCAATGGCAGGGAGTGCCTGCTTCGCCTGCCTGCAGTCACCTTGGTCCAACCATATTTTGTAGTGTTGATCCCTAGTACGTTTCCTTACCAGAGAGCGTAGGTACCCGAAGGGGAGTGGCGCAATGGGTTCAGGCCCCACCGGTGCCATGCTCGACCCCCTTCGGGCAAGTTCATCGGCTGCGTCATTGCCCCGCGAGCCGCTGTGTCCTTTGATCCATTGAATGGTTATATTATTGAGGCTACCCACCTGGTTAAGGCGTTGGTGACACTCGTATATCAGCCCAGAGTCAACAGTGTGGCTGTTTAGCGCTTGCAGAACAGCCATACTGTCTGAGAGTATACGTATCGAGTAATCCTTGACTTCCCTGGCCATGATGGCCGAAGCGGCAAGAGAAATACCCATGCATTCGGCCTGGAAAACTGTGTTATGGACTCCCAAAGGTGTGGCTATTTGTATGTTGAAGTCCTCCGAGAAGATTCCAGCACCTGTGCCACTACCTGTTTTAGAACCATCCGTGAAGATGCGTAGTTCTGCAGGACGCAAGCCCTCGCATTGGCGATCCTCGTGCAGTTGGATTCTATATTTTTTATCGAAGATAAATTGTTTGGGTACCCGGTCATTTATGGCTTTCGTAATGGGGAACTCGTTATTGAGACCCTCGAGCAGCGCGGTGTGTAGTGTTACTCTCTTACCCCAGAGCTCTGTTGCATTAAGACGCACCGCTGCCATCGTCGCTTCCTGCTGTATGAACAGGTGGAGCGGGGGTAAGTCTAGCATGGCCTCAATCGCCGCGGTCGGAGTAGTCCTCATGCAGCCCGTGATCGCCACGCAGGCTAGTCTTTGCATGCGTTGTAGTCTGTTAGATGCTGTCACTAGCTGGGTGCGGGGCCACCAGACCACAGCCCCGTACGCGATCATGGGGCGGATCACTGCAGTGTACAGCCATAGTATAATTCTAGGGGATAGGCCCCACTTCTTACCTATCATTCTCCTGCACTGCCAAAAGGTGATGCAGGCCCTGTTTAGCTTGTTGTCTAAGTGGCTACTCCAGTTTAACTTACTGTCTAGCGTGACCCCGAGGTACTTGACTTCGTTGGCCAACTGAAGTTCTGTATCGAACAGTTTTGGTAGGCGGTAGGGCCCTAAAGTACGTTTTAGGGTAAACATGACTAGTTCAGTTTTAGTGGGATTCACTGATAGTTCAAATTCCCTGCACCACTTTTCTACGATGCGTAGTGCTTGCTGGGTGAGATTACAGATTGTTCCCGTCACCTTCCCCGAGACAAGGATTGCGAGGTCGTCTGCATACCCTATTGTATAATAGCGGCTGGCGTTGAGCTTAGTAATAAGGTCATTGATAACCAGATTCCATAGAAGGGGGGATAGCACCCCTCCCTGGGGACAGCCTCTGGCTATCATTGCCGACTGCTGCTCTCCTTCAAGGCGAACCACTCGTTTGCTTAACATATTCGTAATCCAGTCCGTTAGTACCTGCTCTACTCCATGCCTGGAGAGGGCGCTGCTGATGCTGGAGAAGTTGGTTTTGTCGAAGGCTCCTTCGATGTCTATGAAAGTGCCCAGGCAGGTTCCTTTCTGATGAATCGCTTCCTCTATCTGACCGACCACTAGATGAAGAGCAGATTCGGTGGACTTACCTGAGCTGTATGCATGCTGATTATAGTGCAGCGGTATGGTTTTCAGGGCGCCGTCTCTCAGCTCCCTATCGCAAAGCCTTTCCAAGGTCTTTAGCAGAAAGGAGGTTAGGCTGATCGGTCGGTGGGATTTGGCGTTTGTGTAGTCACCCTTACCTGGCTTTGGGATGAATATAACTTTCACTTCCCTCCATCCTTTAGGAACATATCTTAAGGCCAGGCACGCTCTCATTAGAGGCACCAGTCTTATAGCGACGGAAACCCCCCCCCACTGTAGTAGAGCGGGAAACACTCCATCGGGACCAGCTGCCTTAAAGGGATGGAAGCTCTGGATGGCCCATTGAAGTTTCTCCAACGTGATCACCCAGCTTGCATAACGCCAATCATTGTCTGATGGTGTTTGAGTTACATCTTGCCAGTCGATTACCTGCGCGAAGACACATCCGGGGAAGTGAGTCTCAATTAGGACGCGTCTTGTTTCTTCAGGCGACGACGTGAGTGTGTTATCGGGTTTGCGTAGGCTGACGGGCCCAGGTGTATTCTGTTGCGCCAGTACTTTCCTTACCCTGTTAGCTTGCTGACAAGATTCAATGCTACCACAGAACTTGCGCCATCCTGAGGTGCTTCTGAATCTTATGCATTTTTTGTAGCTGGATTTGGCCGCATAGTAAATGTCCCAGTCCTCATCCGCACATGTATTCATGGCTCTATTCAGAGCCGCTCTTACCTTACCTCGCTTGCGCTCCAGATCAGCGCCCCACCAGGGTTGCTTCCCCGGTGTACTGCGCGGCGTGGTCTCTGGGCAGGCACTTTCGTAGCTGTCTATGATTGACTTAGTAAGGTGAATTACTTGTACCTCAATCTGTGTTGGGTCCGTAAAGGTCGACGGATTGTTTAAGCTCGCAAGCTTGCCTACAAGATTGCGTGTATAGGTGTCTCGATCCGTGTTGCGCGGGTTCCGCCGCGGTGGTGTTGGTGGCACACGGATCTGGATGTCGAAGCGGATCCACCTATGATCAGAGCAGGAGGCCTCCTTGGAGACCTGCCACCCAGTGATGGTTGCCGCAGCGCTCTCAGTTGCCAGGGTGAGATCGATGATTGTGCGGCTTCGCCTGGTTACGAATGTTGGTTCGGAGCCAGTGTTTAATAGGGATAGGTTAGTCGAGAATAAGTATTCAACCAAGGCCTTACCCCTCTCGTTTTGCGTGTCCATACCCCACAGTTGATGGTGAGCATTGGCATCGGCCCCGACGACGACCTCGAACCCACATCTCTCGCAATGGCTCACGAGACGGGCGAGGTCATGGGGAGGCGGCGCCTCCGCTTCGGGCATGTACGCTGAGGCAAAAACTATTGCCCTCTCCGTGGCGTCGTCGCGCTGTATAAGCAGCTTAGCTGCAGAGACATCTCTGCAACAGAAGTCAGTTAAAAGCTGTGTTTTAAGGTTACCTGTGACATATATGCACGATCTGGGGTGATCATGATCTGAGGTGACTAGGAGCTTACCGCCAAGATTGGATAGTCCTTGTATGCGGCCCGCCCTAATCCACGGCTCCTGGATCATGTTATATATATGTATATATGTATATGTATATATATATGTATGTTCTATATATTCATTGAGATCAATTAAAGATTGTGGTGATTGTGGTTGTAAGTTTATAATGTGTGATACCTGTAACGCAACTTTCTTATTGTATAATTAATAAAACCTTTGCCAAAAGCTTGGTCCTCCGGGACGAGTTTAAGAAGTCGGTCAACCAAACTGGGTCACAGCAATTTGTATAGATATTATTAAAATTGGTGTTTGGCATTGTTGCTTAAGTACTTTTGTATTTACGTGGCTTGTGTTCAAATTATATTAAGAATTTGTAACTAATTTAAAAATAAATGCTATCGTCGTCGGTTCCTTTTCATATTTTATAGAAAGCATCAACGTAATAGCCATCTAATGTAACAGTGATCATTATGATATGAATGTCTAAATAAATATTTAAATAAAACTGGAAATTTTTCGTTTGTAAAAAAGGGACAATAATTTCTTCTCTTCTTCCAATTAAGGCTTAATGAATGAAGTTCTATAGGAAGTTATTCGACAGTCTTGTACGGTCCCTATTAAATAAAAGCAACGAAGTAAATGTCCAACACAGTGTTATGTCCCACATGCACCGTGTGCAGGGTACCTAACGTAACAAACTATGTGCAGTTGACGTCGCGCGCTGGTGCGTCAACTGCACGGCGATAAGATGGCGCTTTTGATATCACGATTATTATCTTCAGGATTAATATTGGCTTATTAAAACACAATTTGTAAATTAGCTAGCGACCCGGCCTTGCATCGCACAATTATGATTATTGAGTATTTGACAAAATATTGAGATTTCTACGGTGGTGAAAACGTTGCGTAGTTTAGAAAAACCATACGATCACACAGGCGGACACGAAAAGTGACTTAAATATTATATAGATATAGTATAGATACGATAAATAAACTTACCAACAGAGTTTCTGGCAGGGACAGTTGTTGGTTTATAAGACTTCGCTGCCAACCGTATAACGGCAAAGAAACATAAAATATTGATTGTACCCGATTTACAAAAGCAAAAATTTTAAAAAAATGTTGTTGTTGTTGTTTAAAATGTTGTGACTGTTTGACTGAGATAACAAACAACAACCAATCAAATACTTCCTGAACATTTTACGTAGCTAAATGACTGTGAATGTTTACATACACAGCGTTATCTAGCTTGATAGTTCATTTCCTTCACATCAGTTTATGACCGAGTTAAACAATGTCTTTCCGTTCTAAATTCTAGATAAGAACAGAGACAGACGCTCTTATCTGGAAAATAGAAAACCTACAGTGACTCAGATGCAGACCAGGCGGAGTAATAGCGTAACACACATATGGCAATCGATCGCGATGCCTTTCATTTTGTCAGTCCAGCCACTGTGTTTGCGTTATTTACGTTAATGGGCAGACGAATTGTTCAAACTTATGAAGCAACAGATTCAATTAGAAATTTTCCTCCAAACCCTCGGATTGTGATTGAAACTGTGTTACACAATTAGGGTACTGCGGCAGTAACTCAGTTGTTCACATAAGCATAACATCACGCCTGTAATCCCTGAAGGTTAGGGAGACTCTCTCTTATTACTCTTTTGAAATCATTGTTTATTCCTCAATTTTCGTTATTGCACCTACCACTGTTTGCCTCTCCATCACCCGAAGGTTGACTGGTAGTTATTGCCTATGACATTAAGTCCGCCTCTGTACATTTGTGCGCTTGAAGTATTCAATAATAAATAGATAATGCCACTTAACGCATTTTTCTTTCTTTCTTTTCACAACCCAGTTACTGGGTAGCACAATCCCTTGGTAAGACTGGGTCTCAGACTTTCAGGCTTCTAAATACCCCGTAAAAACTGTCAAAGATCTAAAAATTACAACCGGCGCCGACTGGTTTAACGTGCTTTCCTTTATTTGGTGTGCAATGAGTATTCTGTTAAACTAAAGTGTTGCTTCTCTGAAAACCCAATGAATCTTTGCATGAATTAGAAATATAACCCTTGACTACTCTCGGGTCGCCTTATTAATGGCAAAAGGAAAATCAATTTCACCATGACATGAGCGAAACGATAGCATTGTTCTCACCCCTTTCCTTTCATGTTACAACGAGGAAAAGAAACTTCCCTATGTAACATAAGTACAAGTACCTCTACAGTTTGTGTAAAAACTGGGCAGTGTGCCAGAGAATGTTATAATAGATATTATTATATTGTATCTGACCATTTGGAGATCGATACAGAAGTTCCATCCTACGCGATGAAACACAAAGTGCAATGGCATCAACAAAGTGGATTCAAAAATATGGAATCTCATTTAGCGTCACTGTACTCTATTGAATACGGCCTAACCTTTGAAGTAAAATTAAGTTGAAAGCAAATGGACTCTACGCTTAAAAAAGAAACAGATTTTTTCTTATTTTCAGAAAATTGCAAAGTATCGGCGGTTTTTTTTCGACGTTACTGCTGTTTTGAGTTGAACGTTTTTTTTATACAACTATTTCATATTCATGAGTTTTTAATAGTTGCTCTTCTGTTATTGCTTTCTTGTGGCTCTGCCATGGTGCCAATTATTGAATATAATTGAGAAATTATTATTTAATGGTTTTTGTCGTAATGACTACGATAATGACGCGGTTTTAACATCACAAGCCTCGTCTGGTATGCTTTAAAATAAACTTATCGTTAAAAACGTGGTTTTTGGTCTCGAAACAATCCTTCCCTATAATATTCTAGCATTATTTAAATTAAACTCTACGTCTTCTCTTTAATGTTTAATGGTTCTGAGAAATGATTAGATTATGCTTTAACTAGTTCTAGGCATTTGAATTGGTTTTTATTTACTTAAATAATGTTCCTATCCATAGCAATTTTCTTGGCTTCAAAAATCAAAACAAATAAACGAAAAGGTAAGTATATAAAATGCTTGGCTGTCATTTTTTATAATATTAGGTATATTGTAAAGAAAAATGGTAAGTAACATTTTAGCGGCCCAAAGTGATAGCGATATGCGATATCCAAAAATTGGAAAAAAGCCGCGTGAATTTATGCTTTTAATATTCCTTTGTGCGAGCAACAGAGCAACGAGCGGTAACAGAGAGCAATACAGAGCAATACAGTTGGTAGTTCACGTCGTATGGTAACACCTGTCTATGTAGGTAACTGCATCCAACACATACTAACTCTATCTATTAGCCATACATTAGTTGTCTAAAAACATAATTAGTGTTATTTATTTATTAACTCATCATTACTATCATTACAGGAGTTTCCCAATTCAATAGCGTTATGTGATTTTTGAGTGTTGAATGGCCCTTGTCAATATCCTTCAATTAATCAACTCTGCTTTTGTACTGTTATATGCAACTAACACAAAAAAAAATACGGGCATAAAATGTCAACGAGCTTATTATAGGAAATAGTATGATTGCCGCTATCACAATAAACACCTGCAACATCGAGAGAATTCTCAAGTGCTACCAAACTCAAACACGAAGTTGCAATGATACTTAGAGCCAGAAATAGATACCTATTTATAATGTTTGTTTTCTTGTTTCGCCTGTCCTATAGCGGCTCACTGCTGGGTGAAGGCCTCTCCAACTCCTTTCAGGAACTGTTTCCCCGCCCCACCAGCTCTTGCGGTACGGATCCAGGTCGCGACCTATAATGGTTACTGAATTTACTAATTATTTCACTGATTTAGGTACTAAACCCATATTTCCCAACAATTAATTTCCGAGATACGATACGACTAAAACTGAAATCAAATTAGTGCTGTATAGTTCGCACTGGTGCAGCGCTGAATATAATTTGAATGTGTCGCTGGAGCGCTTAATTATCGCGGTGTCGATAACAGACGCATTATTCATTGGTCTAATTATATCTGGCTATGTTTTCACATAGATAAATACATGTATATAAAGTTAATTAGGAGTTGGTAGCGTATTATGCTCTATATCGGTTAATAATGGTAGCTGCTGATCGGTCGGTCGCAAGCACTACTGTTATGCCCCATGCACAGCAGTAGTGCTTGCTTCCTGGGTTCGATAACCAGCTCGAGCAAAGTGTTATTTGGTTTTTCTATCACGGATATTTCAGTAGCAGCCCGGAGTTTGGATTTGTGCCCGGTCGATGAAAATAGGCTCGTCCCCTATTACATGGGATTTAAACATAACTAGCGCAATGTTGGTGTACTATAAGTACTCCTCTGCCTAGCCCTTCGGGGATAACAGGCGTGATGTTAGGTATGTTATATTTATAGTAGCTAGTTTAGTAGCAGTCTTTGTTAATTGAGGCCATGAGAACCATAGTGGCCCAACCATTTTTTACGCCATTGAGTCCATGATTTTTTCCAGTTACAGTTGAGTCTATGATTTTTTCCAGTTCAGTTAATTAAAATATAAAAGTAATAAAAGTATGTACTTGAAGATTGCTAGTTGATTAAAAAAATACTGTTTTTGTTTTCTTTTTGTTTCCAAAAGGCTTGTTCATTGGTTTAGGCCACTATGGTTCTCATGGCCTCAATTAGCTTATTCGAGAAAGTTTTACTACCACCATACTCGTACCTATTTCATCCGCTTAGCAGCACTGCGTAGGTACCAGTTCGCAGGGTGCCGGTGTAGTTACAGGCCCGCACATGAGACATTTTAGCTTTGTGCTGTGCCTCTGCAGGTGTCCACAGGTGACGATGACAATTTAATTAACCATCAGATGAGCTGCCTGGTTAATTTCCACCCAATAATACATAATTATTGTAAAAAGGCCACAGTGAACGTTTTTTTCATGTGATAGTTTGGCAAGAAGAAAGACAGTCTACTTGATAGGAAGTATGTGCCACCGTCTATTCTATACATATCAGAAATGAAACTCCAGCGAATGTTCAGTTATCTCGTCCACTTTAGAGATAAAGTTGAAACGTAAAAGACAATTAATACATCATTTATTTCATTCAAAGGTACTCAGAAAATATGATTAATTCTAGGTCCCCCTTCCAAAAGGTAGTTTTTTTCATAAGGAGAAGAATAGGCAAGAAACTCCGTTATTCGTAGTTACTCTTTTAAAATGTTTTACATGAAAGATCTCTTGTGCCTGTAAATTCTTGACGGACTTTCTCCATACATTGATCGTTAAAGTTTTTATTATCACCCTCATAATACCCACTTTTAGCCAGATAGTGTTCTCCATGCAATAATTAGGACCTCACAAAGCCATAGTAACGTTATTTCATCTGAGTACAAAGGCTTGGTTTGGGTACAGTAGCTCATACAAGTTCGCCGAGAACACAATGGGCATACAATGAGTGTCGTCACTGCGGGAGCGGCTGTATACTTCCTGTGACGACACTTTTAATTGTGATGATAGTTGTATTTTTTTAATTTCTTTTAATTTTAGGTTATACCTCCACATTATCAAACTAGATACCGGCAGAAGACATGAGACTTCTACCAACCCGCACTGGGTCCATATGGTGGATTACTCTCTCTCACAGAGAGGAGGGAATACCCTGTGTCCCAGCTGTGGGAACATTATAGACGGATGATTATTCTTTTTGACACTGTTAAAGTTTTCTGGTGAATATGAGTGACCACTGTATACGCTACAATGGATGGTGAAAGTCATTATCTGATGCCCAGCTTTTTCTCTACTATATTAGGGTCTACTTCCAGTCTAACCGGATGCAGCTGAATACCATTATTTTATATGGCGCGACTGCCTATCTGACCTCCACAACCCAGTTACTGGGTAACACGACCCCTTGGTAAGACTGGTTGTCAGACTTGGTTGTTGGTGAGCTCTACGGCTTCTGTTTACCCTCTTGAAGCGTAATGTTGGCATTGTGTCAAGAATGTTTCCAGAGCAGACCGGTATCTACACAGAAGTGTGAATTGACACCGACACCTACTAGGTACCACCTAACTTCTTAATTAGTAACCTAATGACGAAAATGCTAGTTGCTTTAATTAGTTTGTTATAAGTTCACACGAGAATATAAAGAAGTTTTGCTGAAATAAACGAGTGGTTTGGTGATTAATCTTTTTTACATACTTACATGTTAAATTAAAGTCACATTTCGTGTTTGCATATATACAATGGATTTTGATGCCGTTTAGAACATAATTTAGATCATGTATTCCGAAAGGTTTAGGATGTGTAGGTATAATTTATATAATAAACTATCGCAACCACAAATCGACTGTCATGTTTAAGTCCCATGTAAGTAAGCCTCCCGACCGATTTTGGTCACTGTGGCCAAGCTTACCGGAGATTAGCCAGGACCGCAGCAGATTTTATAGTGCACAAATGTGTGCGCGAATACTGGTGCACTCTCTGTTCCTTTATTCTCATAGTCCGATGGGACGGCAATCTGACATGACCGGGGAGAGACCAGGCGCAGGATGGCTTTTACGTTATTAACGAGGCACGGGGGTATCAAACCAAACTTACAAACTCCAGCGGGCTGCTACTGAGAAATTTCAGATATGGGAATCAAAATCAAAATCAAAAGTCATTTATTCAAACTAGGCTGAGAATCAGCACTTTTCGAACGTCAAAATTACATAAGACAGTCCCCCAAAACGCCCACCTTTCACCACTTCCTAGTGCTTTAGCTGGGAAGAAGAAGTGGCGCAACAAACTCCCCAGCAGCACAGCTGTCTGTTCAGTTAGAAACAATTGATTCTATACAAAAGTATGCAAAATCATTTACATTACGTAACATAAAATATAAATCGAATTATTAGCCATATGTCAGCTAGCACACGCCAATATACCACCCAAAAAAATAAATAAAACGAGAACTATATGTACTCAAGCAGAAATAAGTAAATGTAAACATAAATTGACTAAATAAAAGCCTCCAGGCACAAAGGGCGTGCCCGCTTACATATAGCCATTTAATGCTGTAACTGGAAGTTATACATGATAAACTAGGACCATCGAAGTAAAATAAATAAAAAGTTAATTACTAATAACATTAACAAAACCGAGATCAGCAAGACGACCAGTCACCACAAGCAGCACCAGTTCACGAGCATAACGCAAAGATCAGCCATTACCCCCCTCGCCATATTTGAGGGAAGGAGACAACCCGACCCCCGACGCTACCGCAAGCAGTGACATCTAAGGGAGCATGACGAACCTGCTGCTGGTTGCTCAGACAAAAAAAAATATAATTATCAATTATTGTTGAGGTCGCTAGCTAACCGCATATTGCATATCGCAATCGAACGTAGAACCCCACGCTCAGCAGACGCGCTTGCGACCACGAGCCCAACGGAGTAGTTATTAGACATATTAAGTCCTATGTAATACGAAGCGAGCTTATTGCCATTACACAACTCCCTACTAAGAAATATAATCCACGAATAAAAGTTATTCAAATTGATTAAGCTCTAGATTTTCTTTGACATAATATCCCTCTACACAAACAGGTATTTACACATGTAAAGATATCTTCTCTTATAAATATTTCACACCACAACTCTTATTGAAACATTGACAAGTACGTGCTAAAAATATGATTCATTTACCTAAACGAAACTACAATATACCGCAGTTTTACATGCTAAGATTCACCTGTAACATTACGAAAGTTCATAGGACTAGTTCGTAAGAGTGTTATTATTGGGAGGACTCAGATATGAAACTGAAGATCGATGGCAGAATCGTATCCGCCAAATCTGAACTTTTGAGACAGTTCGAGTGGTTCTATGGAGAGTAATAAACACATATACTCCGTTGCGAAACTGGGGAAACGACCCAAGAGCAAGATTGACCCGATACTATACCGAAGACATCCCGGATGACATTTATTTATTACTATTACTCTCCCTCATAGTAATTAAGTGGCATGTCATTTTTGTTTTTTTGTTTTTTAAATGTAAAATCTTTAATATTCAACACAATGTGAAAATTGTTATGAATAAATGAAAATGAAAAATGTGAGCTTGTACGAGATTAGAATGGCTCTGAACAGGCTTAAAAACAACAAGGCCGGGTGATGACGGAATTACGGACTGAACTCCTGAAGGCCGGTGGAAAACCGGTTCTTCAGGCCCTTCAGAAGCTATCTGATCCCGACATACAGGAGGAGGAGACGTCACAGGCATGGAACAAAGGTATGGAGATACTCTTCTTAAAAAAGGATGATAATGTTCTACTGAAGAATTGGAGGCCCGTTTAATTTCTGAGATTACAGACTGACGGACATATGTATAAATTCCTCCACAATAGTAACTTATACACATATATTATGTACACAAAATGTTAGCACAAGTATACTTGAAGATCACGTCCCTATGTATCATTGAACAAATATCTTAATTTATGCCTAAGTTAGGACTGCGGTCAGGACGATCAATGTTGATTAAAGTGAATCATAAAATAAACATAACATCACTATTTCCCCAAGGGTTAGGCAGCGGTGTACCTCTGGGACACGCACATTTCGCCATTTAGTGAATCACTACCTACAGTTTATGACTGGGTGATGTGATAAAATTACTTTGAATGAGAATTGATTTTTGTCTTCGTTATAATAATAATACCTGCCTATACCACATTTTATTAATAATATAATTGTTTAATGTCTTATATTTAACCTGAACGTAAAAAATAAAAGTTATAAAACTTAAACCCAACTACGACAAAAACGTTAATCAACTAAAAAGGTATAAACAAGACATCACAGATAGACAAATAAAAAATTCGGAGTCACACGTGTTAGGGCATAAATCGAACAGATTACGTGTGTTTAAGTGTGTATATACATACATACCGGTCAGAATCATAACCCTCCTTTTTGCTTCGCCATAGTCGGGTAAAAATAATGTCGTATTCACCTACTTCTATAGTTACCTATATCCTTACAAGAATGATTCATTTAGTGAGTCAGTTGACTGTGGTTGAACAATAAGTTTGATAATAATACCTATATCTACCAGTTTATTAATAATTGCTTTGTGTTTTATAGTTAGCCAATTCGTAAAAATAACAAAACGTGATACCGTGACTTTAATTTCACAGAATCGTAATAATTATCAATTTTCTAGATCATTTCCCGTCAAAGTACCTAAATGGCAGATAATTAAAAAAAAAAGGATTTTTTTGTTTATCTGGCAGATGGTTCGTTAGTATATATAACAGCCCCAAATATCCCACATATCAACATAACAATTTTCTTCGGAAGTAGTAATTATGTGTACCCAATCACAGACTACCCTACAGTTGACCGCTTAATGTAAATACACCCCCATTACAGGGGTATACCCCTGCACCCCTGTTCCCCTCGAGGAAGCGATGCAATTCCGGAGATGCCATAAAGATTAGGATGAGGGTAGTCAGCTAATTAAGATCGAAGTTTTATGTGCCATTCCGGGATCTGGAATGTTCATTTTGTATTGTTTTAATGAAATATTGAACGAGGAAGAATGCGAGGATGTATTTTATCCGATGCTGGTTTAAAATAGCCCTCAAATTGCCGCAGTGAAGATTTTGTATTGGTGTTTTAGAAACATAATTATTTTAAAACTGTTTGACTTCCGGACAGACGAATACAGACGGACATGACGAAATATCAAGGGTTCCGGTTTTGCCATTCGGCTACAGAACCCAAAAAATCGGTTATCTAAACAAAGATGCTGTTTATATTGCAAAAAACGTATCTTTTTATCAATGACTTTAATATAAAGAAAATCTGTGAATCCATCGTATCTTTTAATACAACTCAATCTCGAGCGCAATAAAAAGTGGCGAACAAGCAGTTTTACTGCGCAGTGCCCGCACAGAATAGACTACCATTCTGTGCCTGAACAGAATAGTACTGCCCGCTACGTTGTGCGCGTAAATCAGACCGGATTGTTTATTGGAAAACAACTATTGTATGCTTTTACTATTGCATTTTGGATGGGTAGCTTTAAATGGTTAGTATCTTTTTAGAGATGAAGGCTGGAAAAATTCGTTTGAGTTTGAATGAGGAGGGCTACATAAGGAAATAGTGGATGAATTGTGTGAAAGAAGACAACAACAAATAAATTGGGATAACGGCAGGAGAATGAAGAAAAAAAAATAAAGATCCCTCCAGTCTAGTGAATACTTTAAGAGCGAAGAACCTTCTGTTTGATATCTAACAGCGATCAGCAATGACCATCAGCCTACTTCATTTGGTGATTGTCAAAATTGTTTCTTTGACCGTTCATTATCAGTAGGTAACTGTTATCACTAATCCTTATATGCACGGTAATTTTAACTATACCGCTGAAAAAATATCTGAAAAGCAGTGTTAGTTGATTTCAAATTATATTCTTATTGATAAAATTTATAAATAAAATAGTAAAGATGAAGTTTCTCTCTGATAAATTAATACCATTGTAGAATTAAATGAAGTAAACTTAATTCCGTTCCGTTGTGTTGAAAACAAAAGCACTGGAAGTAGATATGAAGTGATTTACTAAAACACTGGAACGCTACGGTTTCCAGCTACAGACACTGTGTCTACTATTCAATTTGAAGAAGAGGAGTACAAAAGAAATGAGAGACAAAGTAGGTTCGGTTTGAACAAAACTGACAACGCGATGAGTGGTAATGTAAGATGGATCAAAAGAGGGGTGGAATACTGAGGACGATATGGAGAGATGTATGGACGAAGACGATATGTTGCGTCGATTTCGAATTAATTGGTATAAGGGCAAGAGGATGTTATGATATTAATTTGTTCATATTTTCTTTTGTTATTAATGTTGGTCGTAAACCAATTCATAATTGAAGAGATGACCGTTTCAAAGTCTTTAAAGTACCGTAATGCTTCCGAAGATTCATACCTTTCCATACCTCAGATATCAAAAGAATTAAATACATCATACATACTAACCTAACTGTACTAGACAATGCTTTACAGTTAAAAGTCCACCCACACACGTGGGGCATCCATCTGTTCCATTCATTGGAGGTCAACGGTAGCTACTTATAAGATTCGCAATGATATATCATATCGTGAGAAAGAGATAAATAGTTACACAAAGATTTCGACAATGTAAGTAAATGGACCCAGAAATATCACAGTTCATGATCAGAAAAAACCTGGCGCAGAAGAAGGAAATAAATTAAGAATATCTGAAATACAAGGTATCTTACAGATTCGTTTAATTTCAACCCAATCAGAATATGAGATCAGGATGTTGGCTTAATATTGGAAAGTATTCGCGCCCGGGCAGTCAGCCACATTACCAACATCACATAATGTACTATTTTTTTTGTACTTCGATCTTCTACTATTTTCTTTCATTTCGGTACATAATATAATTAGTATACAATAATAATATTCTATTGACATAAAAGTATGTTACATTTATATAAGAGAATAACTCACCGCTCATACCGAGGAAATACCTTTTAGCCAGTCAGGCTCCAGGCAGGCATCATAAGCCACTCTAGTATTATCTACCTTCTAGTTGTGCTGTGAAGAGAAAATGATAGAATCATGAGGAAAAAAGAGTTCAGTACTTCTGTGTTCTACTGTCAAGCATTTTTGTTGGCAGTGGGTGTCGCCCAGAACTGTTTGTCACTTTTATTGCTGGTGTTTATCTCTTAAATTAGTTCTGCCTTCGCTGATTATGTTCAACTTTTTAATTAATCACGTTTTTTCCCCTTATCTTGCACTTTTGATCATTTTAATTTTGTTTGTAGTTGTAAAGTTTATCGCGAGAAATATGACTGTGTTATGAAAATATAGTTGGAATGTGAAATAATTTTCGTTGGAGTACCCATTAAAACCCGAGACAATAACTGAGTACGTTTAGTGTACCCTGGGCTGGTCAGCTCCGCTACCAAACTATAAAAATGTATTTCCTTTCTTTAACTTGCTGTCTGGATAATATTTGAGTGGTTAAACGTCAATCTTTCACCACTTACAAAATTATCGAGACAGTTGGGGATAGCAACATATCGTAAAAGAGCTTTTTCTACCATTGACACGTAGAAAAGTTTTGATTACAGCCCCGTTTTCATTCCCCCAGGAAAAGAGAAATCAATCATTTTCAACCTTCAGCAAAATATTGAAGGAACAATATTTTTCATCAAACTTTTATCAAAAGAAACGCAAAGGAAAATGCATAGACAATAATAACCCGACGCCATTTTCATTATCGTCGTAAAAGATAAACATCACCAAACAAAGAAATACGGAAGGAAATCGTCGCTTTAAAAAAATTTAAGCTCTCTCTCAAAGATTGTATCCAAGCCATCCACATCCCGTTGACATTACACTTCTAATAAAATATCGTCGACAAAATCCTAATAGAACCATAAAAGGGGAAGACGAATCGTGTCTATGGTCGTTTCGCGCCAATTCTCGTCAAGATGGCCGCGGAACATAATGGTGGGTGAGCGCTTTATTTTTAGATGTTTTTGGTGTTTATGCTATTTGGTGTCAGATTGAAGAACTTTATACGACTAGGTGATTGAAAGTATGATTACAAAAAGAGTTTTGGTACCCAATTGTAATTCAAGCCAGAGGAAAGCCGTTCCGCGGCTGGCCAGACCGACCAAGTCTGAAAACTGTTTTAATCTAAGTAAGGAAAATGCGACTGTACCTATTTTATTAATCATTCGTCGGTGGATTTCATAGGTCAAAACATTGATATTATTGGGTCGAACTTAAAATTAAACAGCAAGCCGACTCCAACATTGTTTGAAGAAGGCTAGGCGTAGGAAGACTTTTCCGATAAAATTATCCAAAGTTCCACTCGTCCAATATTAATATAACTTCGCAAACAACATTATATTATAAGTCTGACAATGCCCACTAATTTTATTTGGGCAACTCAATGGCTGACGAGGGTTATTGCCATTCGAGTTCCATTCAATTTGGGTTCAATGGTGACCTCACTCGGGAAGATTGTCGATGATACGTCACTGTTGAGATCGGTTTACATGGAGTTGACCCGTGATGATAGAAATATATGGAAGGAGGACGTGAAAAGTGTTTGGGAAAATACATATAATTTGTTTAATAAATATTTTAATGACAAAATAATTTAATTGTTTTTATAGCAAGAAAATGTAATAAGGAAATCAAAGACCGGAGACGAAAAATATACATTAATGATCATAACAAGAATGTAATTACAATTATTATTTAATGAGCATAGCAAACATTTAATCTTGAAAATTGTTAACAAAAAAAACGTGAGAACATCCATTATTTTATAAATAACACTACTAATAAACGAAGAATGAGCAGTGCCACAACATTAGCATCAGAGTATGGATTCGATGCATTGCATTGCATAGGCATACCCACATGACTCACAGACCGCAATTTCAATATTGACACATAAAAAGAAAGCACAGAAGATCTAGTTGGAACATTTTTAGCCACACTTACACAAGAGTTAAAAGAAAATAAAACATAAACATCAACAATTTAAGAAAGAAAATAAAAAGGTGATCTGAATTGGTGGCAAAAGGTTAATATAGTAGGTAAATATGCACCGGTTGGAAAGACTATCTATAATCTTGATAATGTTATACGTCACACGTTAAGTTGAATTCGTCTGGTTAACCTTCTTTACTTACCTTTTCCGAGGTATGTTTCTTTTCCTATAACGATCATAAGCGCCGTATTATTGCGCTTCCTTATCCAGTACAGATATTATGGGACGGTATGTTTATTAGTAATACTTTGGATTTTCCGCTGCCAACTTTAATTTACAAGCAGACGTCATAACACCATAAGCAAAGTTATTTTCAGTCCTAAACTTCTTAAAGGTTATGACCCTTGTTGTCAAAACAACCTTTGAAAAAATAGCTCATGACATTGGTGGAATGAATTGCTTTACAAGAACGTGTGCGTATGGATTGAGGAGCCATGTCTCATATTTAAACGCGGGTACTGCCAATATTTAGTAGTAAATTGTCCGATTTTGTAGCCGCGATCCTGGAAGTTGTAGTAAAACCCTTAAAAAGTTACAGGGTATTTAAGGTGGCTCCTCAATTCAGACGTCTGGAATGTTTATTTTATTAATATCTTTTGAAATACTGAATGTATAAGACATTAACATCTTATACACAACATCAACACAACATTAACATCTTATAATATTGATACTATTGTTATCCGAATTGATGAACTACTTTAGTACCCGCGTTTAAATATGAGACATGGCTCCTCAATCTATACGCACACACAAGAACTTACCTAACCTAACCTAACTTTTTTATACACTGACACACACTGTCTGTTACACAAAAAGATAAACGATGGCCAAATGCAGCGTTGGGGACTATTACTCAACCAAAATACCACTACTTTAGAATGAAACTCAGCTTGAAAAGCCAACGTCTATAAGAACTTAAGTATCTGAATAAATGTATGCTCATCAAGCACAATACAAATAGGCACGATTTCATCAACACCTTTTTCTCGCCCTCTCGGCCTCTGACACACGATGTATCACAACTGACAGTTTAATGAAGAACATTCTATAATAATACGTAATTTATTAGCCGATGATGTAATGATTATCTTTATATATTACTCTTACGTCACTGTGCAAACATTTTCATTTTGCTTTAAAGAGCTGTTTGTAAAAACTATTGGAGATTGTTGTGTTGTGGTGGATGTTTGGATATCGATGATGTCAAATTGTTATTAAGTTTTTTGTAACTTGATTGATCATTTTTATTCCAGCAACCAGTAAAAAACGTAAAATTGTGGAATTTAACGTGTATATCCATTTTATGGGGAGTGCCTCGTTAGTACAATGGTCACAAGTGCGACTTCTGAGCTGGGATCGATCCCCGGACCGAGAAAAGCGTTAGATAGGTATGAGGTTTTTTCGAATAAGAGCTCGAAGTCTGCATGAGTAGCATTACTGGCGAAATGTGGATGAACTATACGTACAGATCTGCCTCCCTTCGGAAAATACAAGCTTGACGTTAAGGTTTACAATTTTCCAGGACATCCAACCTAAATCCATATAAACCGACCCTAACGGAACTATAAATTGTAATACGTCACTTGGTTTTCTGCTAAGTCTGACGTCTCCCTATCAATGTTGGAAATATCTTTGCAACGCTCTATTTTGTTTTAACACACATTGCCGTTTCTGTACGAGGTTTATAAAAGAAGTTGTATAGTTAGGCAGCAATGCATAAAGAAGTGAGCGGTTGTGTCATTTATTTAGGTTGTCATGTCAGGCTATCTTTTTACAGCCAAGTGCTCGAAAAGTTAATTTTATCTCCGCGTCTATTGTTGCCCTGTTGTTTACTACTCGTAATATATTGAGATTACGGGTCTGACCTTCATGAGTTAAGAATGGAGGGCTTATTAATTTATTCTTTATCGAGCTATGTATATGAGTCCCGCTACCACCCCGCACCCCACCATCTTTACTACGAAATTAGCTGTCCTTACAAAGCTCGTGGCTGTGACACAAGAATCAAAGATATTGGCTTTAGGCTAGCGAACAACCTGCCAGGGTTGCGGGAAAGTCCGAAAGAGATACCGGGGCCCTTGGCAACAGGCAACTGAAGGAACATGGGTGGGTTTTAGTTAGTAAAAGTCTGACACATCCTCCCGCTCCGCCCAGAGCAGGAGAAGTCATTTGATGATTTCCCACAAACAAAAAAAAAGGCTAACTATCTAGCCGATGGATCATCTAATTTCAAATGTTTACCACCATAAGGACAAAGGGAGTTGTCCCGATGCGTAGCTAACTTTACACATAAACTTGCAATGCTTTATGTGGTAGATATTACATTATGGATATCTTTCAAACTGAAACAGAAACTAGGGAGAAGAAATTTAGCACATAGAACAGTAAGTGCAAAGGGAAAGGTAACTTAAGTAATCTAAACCGGTCCCTGTCTCTGTTGCCGCTGCGTTAGTAAGTAAGATTTGATTTAAAAGAGCGCGTGTAAGTTAGCACTCCATTCCATCTTATTCCGTGGTTTTCTCAAAGAAAAGAAGTAATGAAGTTGTGTGATCACGTTCCTTGGTTTATTCTCATTTATCTTTTTGTTTTTTTTTTTGAAGATGAGTAGTAACGAGATTGTGATGTTATCGCTGAAGAGATAATAAGGCTTAGATCTTGTGTAAAGGTTTATGTGAAAATGAAAATGTTTTAATTAAATTCATGAAAACGGTTTTGTGCTAAAACATTTTGCCGAATGAACAGATATTAGAACAAAGTTTAATAACAACAAAATATAAATAGATATTACATAATGCAAGTATTCCACAAAAGGGTTGGCAGAGGTGTCGTAGAACGGTAGGTCGTACGTCAGGGGTAAAATAACCACCGGAGGCTCTATGCGGGGGTCGTGCGGTCCATGGCCCTTTACGGGGCACCGGTGTGGGCGCGTTCCCTTAGGCTGCGGCCAGCACGCCGGTTGAACGCGTCCCAAAGGGTCATGGCCATTCGGCTGGCCCGGGGATACCGCACGGTCTCCCGTGAGGCGGCGAGCCTCCTTGCCGGATTACCGCCATGGGATCTGGAGGCGAAGGTCCTCGCGCACATCTGGGAGTGGCGCGAGGAGGTGAAGCGCCGGGGTGTAACTCCGCTGCCGCGAGAAATCGCGGCACAGCGGACAGAGCTCCGGCAAGATCTCATGGCGGCATGGAGAGTGCGATTGTCGCAACCCAGTGCTGGGCACGCCACAATAGCGGCGATAAGTCCCCTCTTTGAGGAGTGGATAGAGAGGCGCCACGGCGTCCTCACCTTCCGCCTGACACAGGTCCTCACCGGACATGGCAGCTTCGGGAGGTACCTGTGTAGGATTAGGCGGGAGGAAACGCCCGGGTGTCACCACTGTGTGGATCGCCCGGAGGACACGGTGGAGCATACGGTTGAGGTGTGCCCTGCTTGGGCGGAGCACCGCCGTGTCCTCGCGGAGGCGATTGGCGGCAGTGACCTCTCGCGTCCGGCCCTGGTTCAGGCCATGGTACGGAGCGAGAGGGCATGGGAAGCCGTCACCTCCTTCTGCGAAGCAGTAATGCTCGCGAAGGAGGAGGCGGAACGCGTGAGGGAAAGGCAAAGTTTGCGCCCTCACGCCCCTAACCGCCGCCGTTGGAGACGCCCTGGGCGTCGGGAATCCCAGGCGGATTTCCGGCCACCATAGGCGCGGGCTTGCGGACGGCGAGCAACGGGCAGCTCGCCGTCCGATAAGGACCAGGCCCGGGTCGATGGCGCGTCGTGTTCCACGCGCGCCTCAAAGAGATGTCAGCAAAATTGACGGGGTCCGGTAGGACCGATGCCTGCCAGGGTTGCGGGAAAGTCCGAAAGGGATACCGGGACCTTGGCAACAGGCAAATGAAGGAACACGGGTGGGTTTTAGTCAGTAAAAGTCTGACACGCCCTTCCGCTCCGCCCAGAGCGGGAGAAGTCATTGGATGATTTCCCACCCTCAAAAAAAAAAAAAAAAAAAAGGGGTAAAGTAACCAGGAGCTGGCCTAGCGTTTTATGGAGTTTCAATAGAATAACATGCGGCATACTGTACGTCTTCATCTGGCTAGCCTTTTCTCAACTATTTTGGGGTCGGCTTTCAGTCTAACTGGATGCAACTGAATGTCAGTATTACACTGGTAACACGATAGGGGTTGTAAGCAGGTATAGTAGTAGCAGGTGGCTATTTCGGCAGTGATGATTGGGTGAGCACACAAATAACGTTTATTGCACAATTTCCTAACGCAAACACCCAAAAACACTTCCCCGACCCAGGGATCGAACTCAGGGCCTCACAGGACTCGACCGTTGTGTTAACGACCTGTATGCCAAAAACGCAATTGAAAAGTTAAAAACAAAACCGTTTAAAAAATAATAAAATGCATGAAATAATTAACTGGCAATAAATTACCGTAATGAGCTACGTTTTCATGAGAATAAACTGAAAAGATAATTAGCCAGTGGAGGTCAGCCGGGCATCATAATGTTAATGAGGGGGCTTACGGACCTCCTACATTACACGGTCATTTGAAAACGTTTGGATTTCAATAATAAAATCATTAATATTTCAGGGAGTGAAGTTTAAATTACAGTTTCATATTTTTTCGGTTGGTTTCCTAAAGTCAATTGATAAAACGTTATTTTAACCAATGGAAACAATTTTATACTCATTTAAATAGCTTATGGAGTTGTTCTTTAAGGTTAATTATGTATCTAAATAATTATAAGTCATATTGTAGTTATTCTTAGCCATCTTAGGTCTTTTCATTCCTCTCCTTCCGATGT
Source organism: Lithophane leautieri (assembly GCA_949152455.1). Classification (NCBI taxonomy): domain Eukaryota; kingdom Metazoa; phylum Arthropoda; class Insecta; order Lepidoptera; family Noctuidae; genus Lithophane; species Lithophane leautieri. Next base: position 11,813,851 of record OX424484.1, on the reverse strand, counting down.
TTTCAAATATTAATAATTTGTTATTATTTATATACTAAGTATATATTATAGTAAATATGTATGTATTATAAATTTATAGCCTATTTAGGTACTGTAAAACCTACTTTATCCATTAAGTATGCATTATGATATAATTATTAAGTAATTTTTTTTTTCTTTGTTCCTCTCAAACAGAGCACCTGCCAACTAATCTCTTCACCACCCTTGATTGACTGGTAGCTGATAGTGCCTAAGGTATTAAGTCCGCCTTGGTACCGTTTGAGTGCGAAAAGTTTAATGCGGTACCATGAGCAAAACGCCACTGTAGCCGCTTTTTTGGTAGTTTTTAGGAGCTATCTACTTGTTATTTAAAAATAAATGTATAAAATAATTAATAAAATAAATAAAAATAAATAATAATAATAAAAATACATTTTTCTACATAATCTTAATACCAAAATTGTTTTTTTTTTTTTTTAAACGATTAGGTATGTTTCTTTCCTTCCAACGAAACCATAAAAATGAGAAATAATCTTTGTTATCATGCATCTCCTCGTAAAGTAAACATTATTAAATTTTTCTACTGACACCAATGGATAGACAATTTAATAATAAACATTTTATAACAATTTTATTTTTTTTCAAAAGACCAATATTTGATTTAATAAAGATGTTATCCAAAATTTTGGGCGTATTCACTACTGTAACTCACCGGGATTCAGTCTACAAAGAGGGAACGAATTTATTTTGATCAGGGTACTGTCTTAAATAAAAATAAAAAAAAGAATCTGAATAACTATATCATAACGTAACTAGCTGATGCTGGCGACTTAGCCCACGTGGATGTCGGTTATTATATACTAAAACCTTATTCGAGAATTACTCTATCCATTGGTGAAAACAGCATTAAGATTGGTGCAGTAGTTTTTGAGTTTATCGCGTACAGGACGATAGAGAGACGCGGCGGAGGACTTTGTTTTATAATATGTAAGGATATAACTTAAGATAACTTGACCAATTATGTTTCTTTGGCTCCACACTGATTGGGCGGCAATGGACAGCAATGAAGACTTGACGTTCGGTATGGGTACCTATATGGCGTGTGAACTAGAGGGAGAAAGGGCTCACTACGGGTTAGAATGTAGTTGGTTCAATTTGAAGACTGCATATTCAAAGCTTCTAAGTTTGAATCTGACAAGATTGAATGATTTGTAGTTCTGTCAAAGCGCAACTCTTTTCCTGTATAATGTAAAATCTAGTAGCTTTGTACTTGTGGTAATCTATGGTACAGAACACTCCACGTCGTATCTAAATAAACAATTTACATACAAACCTGCTGAAACATAACTGCAAAATAAAGATCTGTCACAGACGCTAAATAATAAGTAAATAATAAAAAGATGTCGCCTTTCCATCCCCATTCCAGTCCTAACTTCCGATTGTTCGGATGAAAAATAGTTGATTGAAAAGAGAAAACAAACATTGCTTGACAATACGACGTTCGGAAATACACTCACAATTCGAATTCAGAGGGAAATGCTCAAATATTTTGGTTTCCGAACGACATTGTATCACAAAAAGAATCTAATCTTTCGGAATGCTCCGGCCAGCGTGAAAACGACTGACGCAGTCAAAACGTCAAAATATACCCGCATTTTTCATTCGTTTAAACTTTTACAAAGTTACTCTACCACCCCAAAAAACATCCCAACTCGTTACTGTGAACACTATAAGGTTTATTACTGCTTGTATTTGGGTTTCGAAGCAGTAAAATAGTGTGTGAATGTGTGCACCAACCGTACCGACCAATCTCTTGTATAGGGCTATGCTGCGTTTGCTGCGATTTTTTGTCGCAATGTCAGTGGTCGAGCTCAGATTAATCTTAAAGCCTGGCGATTTTACGTCGCCACTTGCACTGCCACGGGATTGAATTTGAATTTCGAATGTCGGTGTTTTATTATTCTTTGTTTTAGAAAGTTCGTTATATTCGTTGACGGAAGGAAAGTAAATGGTGTGTAAATACAGGAAACTGTGGTTGGTCGCTACCTGATTTTAAATTCTGGGGACATGGGTTGCTTGTTTTGGAGATGTAAAAGCTTAACGAAAATACATCGTCTACATCAGAAGAGAAAAGAGAAAAAAAAGAAATTGGCCTCCGGGCAGTTACTGTGAAAATCGAGTAAAAATCATTATTTTGGCCAGCCAAGGGATGAACCCTGGGTCGCACTGTATATTTTCAAGATAATTACTTATAGACTCCATGAGGGTCATAATGCAGCTTCACAATATGCTGTTGTCCCTATTCCTTGACTGAAACCTTAAAATGTAATTATTCTGAATCTGCATGGGGTATCCGAACTCAGAAAGTAGAATTTCGTTAATTTTTAGCCATGTGAATTAGGTATTGAATATTTTTGATTCCTGCAGCGGTTTGCACTGCATCCGATCCGAATCCGAATTCAAGATCCGAGTTCAATCCGAATTGAGAATATTCTAAATTCGAACGGACAGAGTTCGGAGTGTGCAACCCCCTACACAAATAGTAATAAGGCTACTTCGGACCGACATTTCTCGGATTCGGATTGGATGCAGTGCAGAACCGGTCATATGAATGCAATAATCGTAATAGTTTTATTCTTACCATCGACGCGCCATTTGGCAGCCATGACAGTGTTTTTTCCCAGAAATAAACCATTTACAAACTAAAGTAGTTTTACACGTTTTTGTGGACTTATTTATTACATGTCTAGGTATTATGTATTTATAACAGCAAATCATAGTTTTTGTGTAAGCAAAAAACAGCGTGTTTGCAAAATTACAGTTTGTTGACAAAAGATTTTTTAAATATCGACCAAGATACTCGTATTTTATTATTTAAAATTAGACTGGATTGTCGTAGTTGCTAAGGAAATTGTTTTTTGAATCAAAAGCCGACAAATTATGCAATTTTTGAACATTTTTTGTTTCCCCACTATTTCACCTGATGTAAGCGATGTTTTAGCAGCGGTCATCGTCGATGGTGAACTCTTTCTGGAAGTATCCATTTCACTTCACACAAGAATCGACTGCTAGTTTATACAGTTACGGGATTTATGCATAGTTCCTATAACCAAAAACGAATCGTTTGTCTTACCAATTGGTAGCGTTTTTTTATTGCCAAACTGGAGCATTTAAATAGAATTGTAAGCTAATTTTACCTCTGATAGCTACATCCATATGGGAGGGTCTACTATGCGAAACTATGAAGTCTTTGCTTCATTATTGGTAAAGATACAAGAGTCTTAATTTTAACCATTAACGGTCCGTAAATTCTAGGAACCGGACATTAGTCACCTGTATTCCTATTCGTCAAGGGGTGTTCTACCCATCCTACTGAACAACTTTTCCTGCGAAATAAATACTGACTGGTAAAAAGAAACCTTTTCATAATCTATACATGCATTGAAATATTTTGTCTGCAGTATGTAGGTATTAGTTTTTTTTTTTCACGGTCATTAGTTTCATAGCAAAAGCAGTTTAGTAATGACACATCATCGCCCTATAATGCTATCAGAAGAACTTTAGTTTTGAAGGTTCCATAATAAGGCTGCAAATCCACCACTCGGCTCCAAGTTCCTATCCCAACATTCGTTTGCCTTGCAGACACGTAGGTATTCCAAGTCAGGATGTTTTGCGCACGTGTTTTGTTTTCGTTATAGCATCCACACTAATCTTTAGATATCTATAAAAGCTTATTTCTATTCCAAACAGGTCTAACACGAAAGGGAAAGTACTAGTACATAACAATATTACATAATAAAACCAGTACATTTATTTTTAACAAACTTTTGCTTATCAAAAGGATAATTAAAAATTTCATGGCTGGCAGCTATTTGAGACGGAAGAGGATTACCGTTTCAAATTCGCAAAGTAAATAATTATGCTTAATTGTTGTTTCCGTACTTCCTGCTGGGTTTTGCAAAAATATATAAGTAGATCGTTATTTTTGTATTTTTTGTTTATTTCATGGGAGAAAAATAGCTATATTTCTCATTGTTCTGAGGTTGAAATAAAACATTATTTATTCTAAACAATTTATCTTTGACTGGGTATATCGTAGAAGCCTATAAAAATCCCTGCAAAATAAACACAGTAAAGAGTGCTGAATTTCTGATAACTCCGATAACAATAGTCATTTACTAAGCCGAACGCGCCTACGCGATGTGTGACATTGACAGCTGTCATTGCAACTGTCATGGTGGCGCGTTATCTAATTGGCGGGAAAACGCAATTTGTGTGAATCCGACTGTATATTTTGAACTGTCTGTGTTGTTGTTAAACTCACTCATGTCAGCAAGAAAACACGAAATAAAAGCGTGTTGATAGGTATTTTTCCATTTGTTATGCACATATTTTGCAGTGTTTCCTGCCTATGACGTGAGCAAAATAATTAAGAACGAATGCACACTATTTAAGCCTTATAGCAGAACATAAAGTAGATTATAATGGCTATGTATGCAGTATGCCTTATCGGTTTACTGAACGGCGGTGACCCATATTCTATGGGTTATGCAAAAACAATGTGGTGGTAATGTGCATGCAAAAACTATGGAAGTGCATTTGTGATGATGTGTGTTGTGTGTGTGTGAAGTTTGAGTCTAGATAGATAATTTTGTTTGTTACGAAGTGGGCTAAGTAGATTTTTTGTCATTAGACTTTTCGCTTCGGCTTCGGATTAAAACTTTTGTTTGGGAATTGAGTAGGTACCTACCTCAGTAAAGGAATCAGTTTCTATTTTATTGATTTTGGTTTTTGAGAGCGAAAGACATTTTCTTTTAGTATTTTTTTGCTTCGTAACCGATATTGTTTAACCTACTGAAATAATTAGATACTCGCACAAAATCTGTCTCCATGTCGTCATAATGTACATAGTTTCAGCAATCACAAAACTATGAATCAAAAAACTGTAATTTAAATGTGTGATTAAGTACAAGAATATTATTATTATGAATAATAGAATATCTCGATAAGATGTCTCGATGTGCAAGAGTCGCTTTGAAGAATAGTAAGTACTAAGTACTTACTGAAACAACATTCTTTATACAGAGATCAAAGATTCTGAAAATAAGTAGGTCGCGTTACAATAGCTTGGCATTTCCTTAACGACCACTGAAAAGAAAAGAATGGTTCTTTTCATTATTCATTCTTTATTCAAAAAATATTATGACTGTACTAAGGTTTTAGTAAAGCCCTCCCACAAAAGCCTTGTTGTACTGCGTTCGCTATTTTAATTTCCAAACATGTAAACAAATAATAATTATCATGTTTTTGAAAAATCTACTCTACAAAAACCCTATTCATGTGTCTAAAGTTTGACTCGCCACTCGATAGATGGTGCTACAGGTCAAATTAGAAGTCGCTATGGTTTCGTTCCCGAGGCTGGTATAACAATGAGCTGTGATAATCGCAAATAGTTTTCCAAATAATAACATGATGATTGATCGCACGATTGCACTCAACCCGTGAGTTTGCGAGAATTTTTGACAAGTCAAACATTTTATGTAATGTCTTGACTTTATTACCTATGCATGCATACTAATGGATATAATAAACTATAGAGACCCGCCCGCGCCCCTGCTACAAAACATCAAAATTTCCGAATTATGATAAGTTTATTATTAATGACGTATTCAATTCGCATAACCCTCCTTTTAACTTCGCCGTAGTCGGGTAAAAATGATGGTGATAATCAAATCCGGGACGTATTGTAGAAGAACAACGGGTACACAGACAGACACGAAAAGCGACTCTAATTTATAATATTACTAGCTGTACCCCGCGGTTTCACCCGCATACGTCTCGATCCCGTGGGAATATCGGGATAAAAGGTATCCTATGTCCTTCTCCAGGTCATGGTCTACCCGTGTGCCACAAATCCGTTCAGCCGTTTTAAAGTGTTTGCCGAATCTTTAAAACTGTTGCGACTTTAGCTATACTTAATAACATGTTTTTTATTATTTAGTGTTTGGTAACAATGTAGATAAAGCACAATGTGAGGATATTCTCACGCTAAATAATTCTAAGCATGAGTGGCCTGAGTGGCTGACATGGTCGAAAGATGTGCTGGTCGCCACCTGGGTGAATGACCTTGAGGTGGAGGCAACGACATCGAAGGTCAAATGGTCAGCGGGTGCTTGATAGCATATTAATAGTCAAGATACATAGATAACATAGATAATATCTCACCTGTTCCCCAAAGGGTTGGGCCGAGGTGTAGGTACGAGTAGTACACCCATAGTTACACATGTTTGAGTCCTACGTAACAGGGGGCGAGCCTACTGCCATTTGCCGGGCACAAATCCAGACTCCGGACTGCTACTATGAAAATCCAGATGGAAAAACCCAACAACACTTTACCTCACTTAGGAATCGAACCAAGGACCTTAGGCAGTTAGGCTCAGCAGTAGCGTTGGCGACCACTAGACCACCGAGGCAGTCCGGCAGGCAGATAGATATTATTACAAAATTAAGTTTCTTTTTTTTCTCTACTACTCAACCTTTAAAGCAAAGGTCAATAGGCATTTACTGAGTATGCTCATTCCATCGAAGATGGTCTCGAAGCCAAGAGCCGTCCTATTTTTCAATAATTAAAAAACTTTATCCGGAGAAGTTTAACAGGTCACCCTACTTTATATTCTATCTTACCTTGTATTACTTAGAACAGTTCTATTTTATCTATTTTGGTTTTCGGTTTATCGTATCCACGTTTTTTTTATAACCACCTGTAGCAACAATAAACAATATTCTATTCTATTTTTCTACCATAGTCTGATTAATCTAACTAGGTATCTACATACCTTACAGCAACATCTACCTTCACAAAAATCACACAAAAAAAATTGAGATACCCAGACACTAAGTACCAACTCCCAGAAAATACCACATACCTTTAAAAAAGGACTCCAAAACTACCTCTAGACAAAACGCTTACAACCCTTTCATGTACCCCTTACGACCGTAAAGAGCCCCTAAGAGCATTAGTATGCAGTCCAGAGCCTCAGGGCCTAGAGCACCTTCTAACTAAACTATTACAGCTATTCTTAGTCTGATCAACATTTTAACTAAATCTGCCATAACTAGAGCGGTTAACGTTGGGTTAGGGTGCGGCCGCACTGTTGACGGCAGAGGATTTTGATTTGAGAAATAAAATTTCCTCTCTTTCTGTTGATTTTTGTGTTTTTTGTTGGGTGCAAGCACGGTTACAGAATGTTATCCCACATAAAACACCCTATGAAAAGTATTGCGCCCGCCATATTGTTTTTTTTTTCACGATGGGAAACTCGATTTGGCTTTTTTGATCACCACACTACCTAAATGTAACATCTAAATGACACCTAAATGTAATATCTAAGTACTATTGCATTGCTAGACTTCCAACTCTGGGCGTCGCGCGTTGAGGCGAGCGTTAAAAATCCAACAGCAACTTTTATTTAGGCATTATTAGATGTCACCTAGTGTTAGTGTGGTGAAAAACGGTTAGATTTTTTCCCGAGTCCTGGCACCTACAGTAATATGATAGCAAAGGCACAACCATGACACAATAAGTCCTGTATTTACTACTGTCCAATTAATAATAGGTACTATTAACTCATTGTATACTTCATTATATAATTGCAAGCGTGGGAAGACATCGGCCATCTTGTGGACTGGATGTCAAAATAATAATGGATTTGAAATCTTTACAATCTATTGGATAACAATAGAATTATGAAGATGAGATGTAACGGTTTTCTACGTAAGTAATTGTTATTTTATGACTAGCGACCCGCCCCTGCTTCGCACGGTTTTTGCGACTTGACAATTATCGAAATTTCATTATTATGGGTTAGTAATATAGTAGTAGTATTTAACAATAATACCTTCACATAAACCTTCCGGAATAAATTCTCTAAATAATTGTAAAAACCGCATGATAGATTCGTTGCATAGTTTAGAAGAACCACGTGGTCACAGACGGACACGAAACTTAAATTTAATTTATATTAATTGTGTATATGAATGAATAGAATAAGATGTTGAGTTAGAACGAAACAGCAATTTATTTATTTGAGTGACGTATTTTTGGTGGATACTACTTGATAAAGCAACTATGTGGGTACTTATTACGATCGCAATACTTCATAGGTCACGTCTACGTTAGACGCGCCCTACGTTTTTATGTGCATGCATCCAAAGTAACCACTATCTCTCGAAACAATTAGGTTTTCCCAAAAAAAAATTTAACTGTTGCAATTTTTTTTGGTAATTAATTACCTATACATAATTATAAAAAGTCAACATCGTATTAACATTTTAAAGAGTTTCGAATGAATTATGTATTAAAAACTTATTAAATTATTGATTCAGATCTGAACTCAAGGTTGGCTAATAATATTGTTGAAAGGTGTTTCATAAACACAGTCGATTCTATTCATCTTTGGTATTTATCTATGACGTAAGTATAACCAATAGGAACAACGAAAGTGTAGATAATATTAGCTCTTAAGCCATGATAATATCGCTTTATATCGCTTCAATGACATGCCCAAAACTTTTATCCCGGGCTTTTCCAAAATGCAAAAAATCTGTGACCACATGGAAGTTCCTTAGAAATTCTCCGCGACGTGATGGGTATCGATATTTAAACATAATCAAAACAATATGACATTTTTTTAAGGGGTCATCGACCGCATATAGTGTAGTCACTTGAAATATCCGTTTACAAAATCAGTTATAACAGATTTTCTTAACTTATACTTCAAGTAACAACGATTCAAGCAGTCGTTGAATCCCCAAAAACAACATCAATATTTTTTTAATTTTAAGCTTATTGTATATCGATATCCTGATGGATGTGTGAAGAGTTTTGCTAGCTATGTATACGAGAAGGCCTAGACAAGTGGCAATAGCTTTCAAAGCGACTAAAACAACTTTCAATTAAACAGGATATAAATATACCTTTTATGTGTGTTTTATTTGTCCCATACATTTTTGACATTTCCATAATCGTTATCATTGATAGAATGTCAATTTGTCTTGGCCCTCAGGAGAGGCGTCTGTCCGGGAGTAAGAAATTACAAGCTGATATCCCAACTTTTCCCCGCTGTAACTAGAACCACACAACCCCAAAGGTCACCCAAAAACGGCTCCGACCGCAAACGAAGGACGCATACAAATGTTTCTGAAGCTTCCTCATAACATACCCTTCACATCTTATGCACAGATTATGCCTCACACATATTGAAACCCTAAATCCTTTGGAAATAGAAACACACGTATGTAGCTTACATACACACGAGATTTTGCGGGGAGTTGAGGGGAGTCACTAAAACGGTCAAAAAATTATGTCTTAAGTTTCTAAAGTTAACAAACATGTAAATACACATGTGTTTTTGGAAATATGCATAGCTTTACTTCTCATGCATTAGTTCGTTTTGCGCTACATCTTGAATTTTGTTTTTTTATTTAGTCATTAGTTTTAGTCATTTGGAAATGAACTTCATTTACACTCACAATAAAGTATAGTTGATATTTTTAAAGTGGAAATAACATCAATTAGAAACAAGTTTATCAATGAGGAATAGGGTGAAGTCTGAATGTGTGCGTGCGTTTTAAAAGAATGTATACAGTAAATTTTTTGTTCCAAAGTCCCGTTTATCGTTCTGCCACACGTGTTCCCGATTTTACAAGGATTACCTTAAATATAAAGAAGTGTTGGTAATATGTGACACGAGTTTTTTCACAATTGGGAGGATTGAGCGCGGAAGGGTTCACGGAATTGACGCGAGAATTTGATGCCTTTTACGATATTGCGGCTTTAGCTACTGGGAAACGTGATATTGTAGTGCAACGGGATTTTAATAAAAGTTATATCATGTATGATGAAACGGCGTGACAGGAAACTGAAGTGAAAAAGTGTTAAGTGAAAAACGAATTGGGGCAGAGCTGGTTGTCATATCTCCTTAGCAAAAACATTTTTCATATCTCCTTTACCTGCCTTGATAATGCTTCCCGTTCTCAAAATTGCAAACATTTCATCATCATCATCTGATGCTTAGCCTTTTTCCAAATTCCAAATAATCGGGATTGAAAATAATTATATTTCTACATTCTCATACCTGAGACAAACCTTCACTGCTTCAAGAACGTAGCTCAGCAGTCCCAACTTACTATGCAGTAACATCGGTCTTTTACTTATCTAATGAAAAAATCGATTCATTCTCATAAAACCCTGCAGATTAACTTTCTACGATGGTCTTTGAGTATTAGATTATTTCACATTCGGTTTCGCACCATCGCCTTTTCGCAAACCCGGGTTTACCTGAGTACACCGCTCAAGGAAAGAAAGAAAAATTGGTTTATTCGTTACAGAAACACGTGCATAAAAAGAGATAACAGTAATCAGCAATATTAAATTAAACAAAATAGATCTAAGTAAAAATATGAGATCACGAGTATACAGATCGGCAGCTGCAAGGGTGTACTCTGGTAAAACCCAATAGTGACAAACCAGAAGGAAAAGAGTCAAAAGTGACTAAGAAACATACCAGCACATAATCTGTGGTCTGAATAAGGAAATATAATGATGGCGCCTTAATTATGATAAGTGGAGATTGAATCATTCGAAAAAACTGCAGAACATGTGAGGTTTTTTTTTTCTGAATTGGATGGAAAGTGATTCAACCACTCAGCAAGTGATATGGTTGGATAATGCTATACAAGGTGTAAAAAGTCCCATCACATAGCCGTCAACTACGCATTCTGTACATTGTAACAACATTGCACAAAAATTATTGCTGAGAAACGACTTTTATTTTTGGTGTAAAAAGTGGCTATTTACGGTAGTGCGCAACGTAATGCACGCAAAACATTGTGTTGTGCATGCAACTGTTCAGGGTTTGTGGGGGTATTTAAAATTAAGTTTTTACGTTTAACTTGCTTTCTTTAAAAAACTTCTGAAAAATTTGGAACTTTGACCTTCAATATCACCGTAACCCGAAGGTTCCCAAGTATGGTCCAGAAAAAAAAATTACAGTGCCGGGAATAACAAGTGAATTTCGGCTTCGTTAAGCGTCTTTTTACACCCGAAACAAATATAGCGCAATCAAAACAGCTATACGATATCAATTTGACATTTTCATGTGTCTGTTATTATTACATCGTCACCCATACTCTTCAAAACCGACCACAGGAACGCTGCTTAGCGAAAATAGGTATAGTGGTAGTACTTCCCCGGAACTCCTTTGCAAAGGCTCTACCTACTACTAATAATAAAAGAGCCTTGAGCTGTTCACCTATTACCTCAGCTTTAGCTTAACCTAGGTACCATCATCATCAAACTGATGGGGTTTCCATGGCGTTGCAGTGCGTCAGGGATGTTTGTGGCAGCTGGGTTCTGAAAATAATAGCTGACAGATTGGACTGTCCCCTGCTGTCCTGTGACATGTGTCACAGTATTGTGTTGTATACTAACACGTAGTTTTAAGGACATTGCTACGAACCCTATAATAATATGAGACTTCGCTCGAATAAAAATTTTGGATTTTGAATCATCAGCCTATAGCATTACACTGCTAGACATGGAATTCTAATCTAACAAGGTATTGTATGCAGGTATAGCTCTTTAAATGTAAAGCGTAATGTTAAGTTTTAACATTAAAAAGAAGGTCCAACTTAACATATTCTTCAATATTATGACCGTCTTCAAAAGTTCCCACACTTTACAAAAACATCAACAATTTGCCTCCTCTGCTTTGTTCCTATTGCGCAGTCCTTGAATATATAATCGTGTGACAGACGGACATACGTAACGTAATGACAGCTACTCATTATTATTGTTTATGCATAAGTTTTAGGTGAGGTCTTCGACCTTGTGGTTGTCGCATTGTGCTGAAATGGCTTTTTTTGTGTTTTTTTTTCTCATATTCTGAGGTCTTCGTCGCTTGTCTGAATGAGGATGGCGGATATGGCTTCGATGCCTTATGATTTACATTTCCGTTTTAAAGAATAAAACGTCGCTTTTGTGTTTAGAAGTCTCAGTTTCATTTATGTTTATATTCATCTTCTTTACATAACATGACTAGGAAGGTAGGCATTTCTCATTGTTGCGATTAGCAATACCAACCGGTGTTAGCTCACTGCTGGGCAAATGTGTCTTATCTCTATCTTCTCACTGTGTGTTGGTTATTGACTAGGAGTGCATCACTTTTGCACTAAAACTTGTCCAATAGCTTTCCCGTTGATGTTTTGATATTTAGAATTCACTTTAGTAAACACTCTGTCAGATTCTGAACCTAAAACCTGTGCGAGCTAACTAGGCACCTGGTGCTGTGACGTCACTCGTACAATACTGTTCAGTACTGTATGGAGCCGCATTCCAGCGAGGTGCATAGTTAATTCGCACGAGTGCTACATGCACCAGGTTTAAGAACCGATATTAATGAAACCTGTACAATAACCTAGAAATTATTCTAAGCTCTACCTACAGCTAAACACCAACAGTAACTCTACATCTACTCGCACTTAGCAGGCCACAGTCAATATAATCGTCCTCCACTTAGCTTGACACGCTACATTGCGACACAATGTAACCAAGTTAACAAAGTAAGGTTTTGTAACTTAACTATTACGGTATGTAATGTAGAAGATAAGAGACCATCTGTGAGTTCGTTGCTACGTTTTATTGCATCTTGAGAAGGTAGAAGCAGATTCTATCTTAAAAATATAGTTAACTTCCCGGTAAAAATGAAAACCTCAAATCTCAATCTATACTTACGACATCTACATGGTTGCGGCTTTCATAATAACAGTATATTCCTGTAAGCCCCCTCAATTTGGAACAAGGGTAAAGTTGAACAACTTCGCTGCCAGTGTATCGTTTTTCCATACGCATGTCAATAATTGTTAATACGATGTGTACAAAAATTATAACACTGTGACTAATACACACGGTTTTCATACTTTTTTTAAATGGAAAATAAACAGTTCAAGTCTGGGCGAATCTTTCGATGTAGGTGTTTGGGTTTTAAATTACAATTACGCTTGGCGGTGAAGGTGGCAAAAATGTGTATACCTACTTAGAGTGGCTCAATACTGCAGGGGATTGTGTCACAGACACAGTAAAATAAACGACATATTTCCATTAAAAAAAAAACGATTTCCAAAAAAACATACGGACGATTTGAGAACCTCCTCCTTATTGAAAAAGTCGGTTAAAAATACATAAACTCTAAAATAAATAACTGATATTTGCACCAAGTTTGCACCGATATCAAAAACAATAACAAAATCCCATTAACACTTGTTTACAACACCTACCAACACATACATACATAGTAAACACCACGTTATATAATTGAATGCAACATTTGCTTGCGACATCGCTAGCAGCACAGTAGTGTATCTACTAGCACGTTCTGTAGTGCTAGTAGTAGGTACTGGCGGCGAGTAGCTAAACCAGTTTGAGACGCCAAGGCAACGTGCATAGTATAGTAGAAATGTGTGATGTTGTGTGTTTGTTTGCACCTTAAACTTAGATGAAGTGCGCTGTCATTCCATCTGATGCTAGGAATTCACACTATTGACAGCTGACTTCAAGCTCACTTCACCTAAGGTTTCACGGTGAGATTTTCATAGAATAGAACGGCTGATCTTAAGTGACTTTCACCGACTTAAATACCAAGAGACATCCAAAACATGCATTATGTCAAGACAAAGTGTAAAGAAATAAGTCGCGTATAATATGTGCGTTCAACTCCACTGGCATTCCCTATAAACTGAAGTACGGCACTACTGTTTAACTTCTTCCTTCGAATTTCTGTCACGAGCTCCAGTAGCACTCTGTTATTTTATTTT